>CM057229.1:78594193-79141693 GCA_029891385.1 Erythroxylum novogranatense | reverse complement strand
TCTGATGTTATCTCTTGTGGAACAGCAATAGGAGTATTCTTCATCTAACTATCTTCTGCTGATTTCTTTGTTGGAACAACAATAGGAGTAGCTTTCTCCTGTCTTGATATTTCAGCATTTGAAGTAGTCGTTTTCTGACTAACTTCCCTAGCAGTAGTGACACTCTTCTTCTGACTAATTACCTTAATCTTTTTCACTGCCTCAGTTAGTCTTGGAGTTTTCTGAGGTCAGGGTCTCTATTTCTCAGACTCCAATGTTCTTTTCCTCTCAGTCTCCTTGGCCTGATTGACTGATTCTTCACTTAAAATCGAGACTAGAGATCTCGTAGCCTTCGGTGCGCTAGTCACAGAGACTTCTGCCTGACTTCGTTCTCTGGACCGCTTTTCTTCTTGCTGTCTCAAGGTTCGAATCCTGGGTGATCTCTTCGCCTTCTTAGGAATATCACTTAGAAGCTTCTCCCCTTTTCTCTTCAAGACATTTTCGTCTAAACTTCGAACTTGGCTACTTTCTTTTTGAGAAATCATCTTTTCTTTTAGAACTTCTTCAGATGATTTTCTTCTTTCAATAATAGGCATATTTGTACTAACCTAAGATTTAGAACTCTTTGTGGGAGACTTCTTCTATATCCGCTTCCCCTCAGTTCTAGCTTTGTTCTCATAATCTGCCTCTGTTCTGTTTAGATTCTTCAAGCCCATTTTTCTTATAGTACCCGAGTCGATAACACTCCTAACAGGCATCATTTGTCTGATTCCCCAGTCAAGACAAACTCCAGACTCCCTAAAAATCCTTGTTAACAATATTCCGTACGGGTGACTATTTGTATCTTTCATTCCTTTAACCATATACTGAAAGATCAGAAATGATAGGTCAATTGGTTTGTGATTCAGCAGGTAAAATAGGCACTGTTCATCCAGAGTAGTCACCAAATGCCTTAAACCCGCTCTCGGTAAGACACAGTTAAATAGAATCGCATGTAAGACCCTGGCCTTCGGCACCAGACTAGAGGTCTTCCTCTCTGTTGGGTCATTTTCTCCATACAATCGTCTATTCACTTCGTCTTCCTTTAAACTAACCTTCGTCATCCATCTGGCTTTGCTCGATAGCTTCTCTTCAATAGATGGACATCCAGTCACCTTCTCGATCAACTCCATTGTTACAATAATAGACAATCTGTCTACTGTAGAAACAATAGCTTTTTCTACCATCTGCGCATTCTTCCAAAACTCATATACTTCATTTTGGTACACATACTCCCGCACCTGAAAGAACTTCCTCCAACCAGCTTCTGTGATCTCTGGTTCGATATCCATATCATCTTTCCTCAGAGATTCAAAATTCACATGCCTTCCGTAAATCATCGCTTACTCCATTGATTCTGAATAGAGACTGACTCTAGTAATCTGTTCTTCAAAGGTAAGGTGATTTCAGAGGTTTGAGAGGGCTAAGAGTTTGTGGGTTAAGAGTATTCAAAGGGTTTCTAATTTGAGGCTACTCAAAAGGTCTTATCAGGCGTGTTCTAAAATCGGTGAGGTTCTCAATGCTATGAGACTTTCCCTCCAAAATTTCCTTGTGAGAAAAGTTACCAGCTGTAACTCACTGTTTCTGACGCCGTTAACTTTGACGACCTTTTTAACTTGGCTGTGAAATGTCAGACGGTTGGTCACTTAACATCACCATGTTGAGATTCCGTTTGATTTCCTTGAACCGTTCTTCACTCAATGGTTTAGTGAAGATGTCTACCCATTGAAACTCTGTCTCAATAAACTGTACGCTTACAACCTTTCTCTGAATGTAGTCTCTCAAGAAATAATGTCGGACTTCGATATGCTTCACTCTCGAATGTTGTATAGGATTCTTCGATAAGTTGATGGCACTGGTGTTGTCACAAAAAATTGGGATCTCCTCTTCATGAACTGAATAATCTTCTAGTTGGTATTTAATCCACAGTGTTTGCGAACAACAGTTTGCGGCAGACATGTACTCAGCTTCGGCAGTTGATAGCGTGATTGAGCTTTGTCTCTTGCTTGACCAGGAAACTAGATTTGAGCCAAGGAAGTGACAACCTCCACTCGTACTCTTCCTTTCAACTCTATCTCTGGCATATTCCGCATCACAGTATCCGATCAACCTGAAATCTTTAACTTTCTCAAACATTAAGCAAAGATCAGTAGTACCTGCGAGATATCTCATAATTCTTTTAACAGCTATATAATGAGACTCTCTAGGATCGGCCTGAAACCTTGCACACAAGCATACACTGAACAGTATGTCAGGTCTGCTTGCTGTAAGATAAAGCAAAGAACCGATCATCCCTCTATACAAGGTTTGATCCACCTTCCTACTAACTTCGTCTTTTGACAAAAGGTTTGAAGGGTGCATCGGAGTTGCCATAGGCTTCACATTATTCATATCAAATTTAGACAACAGTTCTTTCACATATTTTTGTTGATGGATAAAGATCTTCTCATCGGTTTGCTTAACTTGCAACCCAAGAAAGAACTTCAACTCACCCATCATACTCATTTCAAACTCATTTTTCATCAGACTCTCAAAACTCATACATAAGTTCTTTGAGGTAGCACCGAAGATGATATCATCAACATAAATTTTCACTAAAATGAACTCATTTTCATAGTTCTTCCTAAAAAGCGTCTTATCTACTTGACCTCTACTAAAACCACTCTCTAAAAGAAAGGTACTTAGACGATCATACCAAGCTCTAGGAGCTTGCTTCAAGCCGTATAAAGCTTTATGAAGTCTATAGACATGATTTGGATATCTAACGTCCTCGAAACTAGGAGGTTGCTTAACATACACCTCTTCGTCTATAAAACCATTCAGAAATGCACTTTTCACGTCCATCTGAAAAAGCTTTATATCATGACAAGCCGCATATGCCAGCAATATCCTAATTGCTTCAAGTATTTCTACTGGAGCATATGTCTCATTGTAGTCTATTCCTTATTGCTGATTATAGCCTTGTGCTACTAATCTAGCTTTATTCCGACTTACTCTCCCTGATTCATCTAACTTATTCTTAAAAACCCATCTAGTTCCTATAATGGATTTCTTTGAGGGTTTAGGAACCAAGGACCAAACTTTATTCCTAGTAAATTGGTTCAGCTCCTCTTGCATGGCTAAAATCCAAGCTTCGTCCTGAAGAGCTTCCTCAATCTTCTTAGGCTCTATTTCAGAGATAAAAGCTATATTAGCTTCTCTTCTGAATTTGGACCTTGTTCTGACTCCCTCAGAGGTCTTTCCAATAATTAACTCTTCTGGATGAGACCTCTTATATTTCCAATCTCTTTTTAATCCACTAGTTTCTGGAATATCCTCAACTTTGTCTACCTGAGTTCTTGATAATGAAGCTTCTTTTGTATCATCTAAGGGCTTTAAGGGGACTTCACTCTCCATGTCATCTTTCTTACGAGGTTGGGAACTATCATCAAACTTGACATGAATGGTCTCCTCAACTGTCTTCGAGGTAAGATTATAAACCCGAAAAGCCTTGGATGATAAAGAGTAGCCTAGAAAGATTCCTGGAAAAGTCTTTGAGTCGAACTTATCCAACAACTCTTTTGTATTCAGAATAGAGTACTTGCAACCAAATGGATGAAAGTAAGATATATTTGGTCTCCTTCCATTCCATAACTCATAAGGAGTTTTTTCAAGAATGGTCGCAAAGAATATTCATTACGAATGTAACATCAGTATTCATGACTTCTAACCAGAAGTACTTAGGAAGATTCATCTCACACAGCATAGTCCTTGCCATCTCTTGAATCGTCCTATTCTTCCTTTCAACAACTCCATTCTGTTGCGGAGTCCTAGGAGTAGAGAAATTGTGGAAAATTCTATTTTCCTCACAGAATATTCTAAACTTCTCATTCTCAAATTCTCCACCATGATCACTCCTGATACTGGCTATAGACATTCCTTTTTCATTTTGTAACTTTCTGGAAAGGGCCCTAAAACACTTAAAAGACTCATCTTTGTGTGACAAAAACAATATCCAACAAAATCTAGTAAAGTCATCAACAACAATAAGTCCATATTTCTTTTCACCAAGACTTACCGTCCTAGTTGGACCAAACAAATCCATATGTAACAACTCTAGAGGTCTAGAAGATGTTACGGTATTTTTAGCAAAAAAATGATGTTTTGACTTGTTTTCCTTTAAGACAACTTTCACAAAAGAACTCTTTGTCAAAACTTATTTTTGGTAAACCTCTTACCAAATCATGCTTTAACAGTTTTGAAATATGTTTAAAACTGACATGACCTCCTTTTTATGCCAGATTAGTCTCTCTTCTTCAGTTGATAAAAAGCATGAGACATTTTGATTTTGAAAATCTTCTAAATCAATTTTGTAAAGATTATTTCTTCTCTTGGCAGAAAAGAATATAGACCCATCTTTGTTTCTGACTTCACAAAGATTTTGATTGAACATGACTTCAAAATCAGAATCACACAATTGATTGAAACTAATCAAATTGTGTTTCAGACCATCAACAAGCAGCACATTATCAATACATGCAAAGGAATCTTTACCTATTTTACCGATTCTAATTATCTTGCCCTGCTGGTTGTCTTCGAAAGTTACCGATCCTTCCTTCTTATACTGAAGATCTAAGAACATAGACCTTCTTCCAGTCATATATCGTGAGCATCCACTGTCTAAATACCAACGGTGCTTGTCGCATCTTCCAAGGAAGGATATCTGCAGGAGAAACTATTTTATTTTTTGATACCCATATTTTCTTGGGTCCTCTTGGGTTAGTAATATGCACAGAATGATTCATTTGATGCATTTTACAAGTTTGTTGATGAAAACGTGTTTGGTGATACCTTTTATTTTGGAAGAGAGGCTTTCTTCCATGATGAGATTTATTTCTTGTAAACCCTAATCCGGTTTTATCACTCAGATGTCTATATTTTCCTAATATCTCATTCATTTTCTTTGTACTCTCAGTGAAGGTAGCTAAATTACCTGAAAGACTCTTAATCCTAAGCTTCAACTGATTGATCTCTTCAGATCTATCTACAACTTTCTTTTTCTTATTCTCGTCTATTTGCTTTTTCAAGCTGATATTTTCTCTCTTTATTTCTTCTGTATGTTTAAGGTTTTCTACATACTTTTTCTTCAACAGTTTGTACTGTTTTAGAATAGCATGAGAATCTTCTAGTAGTTCTGAATATGCATTATGTAAGTCATCGTATTCAGAAGTTACCTCCTCATCACTTTCTTCCTCGACTACCAGGCAAATGTTTGCATGCTCTGATGTCTCGAAACTTGTATCTGGTTCTGAAAAATCTAGATCCTCCCAAGTTTCCATCATGATTTTCTTGCCTTCTCTACTCTTCTTTGGTTTCTTCTTTAGAGTAGGACACTCGGACTTGTAATGTCCAGATTGATTACACTCGTAGCATATGATGGATGTCTTTTCTACTTTTCCATCATCTTTGTCGTTCTTCTTGAAGAACTGACTTCCTTTGGACTTCTTCTTCCACATCCGTCTGATTTTCTTGGAAATGAAAGATAGCTCGTCATCTTCATCACTTGACTCTTGTTCTGATTCGCTGGAGTCATCATGCTTTGATTCTTCAATCTTTAATGCTTTTGATGACTTTCTCCTCCTTTGAGTCTCGTGATTCTTCTGTCCAGCCTTCAGTGCTATTGACTTGTCCTATTTGGGCTTGTCTTCAGCATCAAGCTCAACTTCATAAATCTTTAGCGATCTAAGCAACTCGTCAAGCTTTAGCACGCTCAAATCCTTAGCTTCCTGCACAACAGTAACTTTTGGTCTCCACCTCTTTGGAAGACTTCTTAAGATCTTATGTACGTGATCTTGGTTATCGTAAGTTCTTCCGAGAGCTTTCAATCCATTGATGATTGTTTGAAATCTTCCAAACATTTGATCAATAGATTCTTCATCTTTCATCTTGAAAAGCTCGTACTGGTGCACAAGAATGCTTATCTTGGATTCTTTGACTTGGTTTGTACCTTTATGAGCGATGGACAAGGTGTCTCACATCTCCTTCGCAGTATCGCATCCGTGGACTTTGTCATACTCACTTCTGCTTAGGGCACAACTCAAGAAAAACTTCGCCTTAGAGTTCAGTTGGAATCTCGACTTTTGATCAGTCTTCTATCTAATCCGTGGAATGAGATTTCCATCTTCATCTACTGGTGTATATGGTCCATTCTCTATTACATCCCAAAGGTCAACATGAGTAGATTCTATAAACAGCCGCATCCTATCTTTCCAATAGTGGTAGTCTTCTCCGTTGAATGCTGGAGGTCTAGTGACTGAGGCACCTTCTGCAATGTACGTGTGTGATTCCGCCATAATCTTTGATCCACACTTTGTTACAGTGATCCTTGGACACCGAGCTCTGATACCAATTGAAGTGAATTACACGTTATTACAATGCTTATTATACGATGTATAAATGCACAAGAAGGGGGGTTGAATTGTGTATTTTCCCTTTTTGATGAAAATCTTCAAAAACGTTTTGTCAAAAGAAAAACTTGTTCTTTTCACAGAAACTGTAAATCAAAGTTAATCGTATTTTTGAAAACTTGTTAAAAAACTAAGTAAAAACAAAACTTTGAATCGATAAGAGAGATAAGAATAGAGAGAAGTTGACACAGTAATTTTTATACTAGTTCACCCCAAACCGTAGGCTACGTCCAGTCCTCATATCTCTTTCTTAGATTTCACTACTTATCAAATGTTACAAGTATTCTTTTACTCCAAGCCTCTTCAGGTCTCTTACAGTCAGTATTCTTTCACATTTAGCCTCTGTAGGCTATCTGTACTACTTTCTTACAGAGAGATTTTTGAGCTTTGTTACAATAAGATAGCTCTAGCTATTTGCACAGTAAACTCTCAAATAAGCTTATTAATGTTCACGTATATGTATATCAGGTAACTTTGCAGTCTTCTAATTCGACTCATATTTATAGCCTTCGTCTGTAACTGCTTCTTGAATCTTGCTTCTTGAATTTTGTTTCTTGATTCTTGAAAGAAACGGTTATTCAGTTGAGTTCTGTAACTAACTCGAACTGACTCTTGATTTGCCTCCGTCTACTTTCCATCATCTGCTTTTGGTTTCCGTCTGCTTTTGGCTTCTGTCTGCTTTTCTACTTCGTCTTCTTTTTATTCTTCATCTGCTTTTTAATCTTCCGTCTGCCTTCGTCGGCTTTTCATTCTTCGTCTGCTTTTTAATCTTTCGTCTACTTTTCATTCTTCTTCTGCTTTTTATTCTTCCGTCTGCTTTTCCTTCTTCGTCTGTTTTTCGATTCTTCATTATTTGTACTTCATCAAAATCATTAATGTAAAGTCATTTTGACTTAACAATCTTGACTTCCCTATTTGGCAATCAGCTGATTGCATTAGTTGTTAGCTGATTCTATTAGTTGTCAGTTGATTTGACCAGCAGATTACATTAGCTATTTGGTAGATATGTTTGATAAAATTAGTTGTTTAGTATTAGTTGTTTATGTATAAAATGACTTATGAGGATATGACTTTAAAAAATTATAAGGATATGAATATTATATATTTTAGTATTTCAATGAATATTCTTATAAAAATTTAGATTTTAGATATTTAATTCTACAAAATTAAGTTTATAACTCTAATAAAACCATAGAACATATAATAATAATAATAATAATAATAATAATAATAATAATAATAATAATAATAATAATAATAATAATAATATAATATAGTAATAGTAATGAAAACAATAATAATAATAATAATCACCATCATCATCATCATCATAATCATAAACATAAAATATAAGAATCCAAATGAAGTTTAACATCACAATTCAAATAGTGCAAAAGAAATGAACATCATCATTTAAAGCAAAGGTTTATAACAATTTAAGAACATCGTCTAACTGCCATTAAACTGGAAGTAATATTATCACAAATAGTTATCATCTCTCGTGTTCTTTGTTCTTCAACTCCTTTTTACGTAGAGTTAACTTCAACATCTTGAAATACATATGGAGGTATAAATTCAGGATCTTAATCGATGAAGTTAAAAGCCGGGTCGTCAATTGTATTTCTTCTAATATAGTTATGCAACGCAAAAGCTGCACAAATTATTCTATTTTGATCCATCAATGAACACTTAGGTATTTTCTCCAATATTTTCCATCGACTCTTAAGAACCCCAAAAGCTCTCTCAATACAACTTCTCAATGATAAATGAGCTCTACTAAAAACTTCTCAAGATTCTCTTAAATTTGTACCATGAAACTCTAATTGATGATACCTTGTCTTTGGTTAAGGTGTCAAATATCCTTCTCTTTTCGGATAGTCTTTGTCAAGCAAGTAATATTTACCTGAGTATTCATAGAGAAAATATAATTATTATAGATGACATCATAAAAAGCCTAAATCATGAAGAGCAACTCTTACAAATCTTAAAATTACCTATCGGTGATTTTAGAAATTTAAGTCTTGTATTACCAATTCTATAAAGGGAAATACAATAATCGTGTGCTGATCCTCCCAACCCGCTAAAACATACGTAAATAGTAAGTTAATGTCATATGCTTCCAATACATTTGTAGTCGTTATTCCTTTCCATCCTTTATATCTCATTTGATCCTCTTTTGTAACAATTGTTGCTATATATGTACCATCAATAGCTCCAATGCAATCATAGTATAAAACAATGATTATAAGATGATAAAACAACAATTTTCAATGAAAAATATAATGAAGGGGGAGTAAGAAAATATTGAATTACCTTAAAATGTGGAATATATCTAGCATCATTGGTTGTTATGAAATCTCCTTGAATTTGGGATCATTTGGTACAAGTAAATCCCTTGAAAATCCATCCATAGCACTTAAAACTTCTTTTAAAACTCTGCTTATAGTTTCACCTGAATGATGAAAGTGCTCTTGGGTATCTCTATTAAGGGAACCTTTACTTAGGACATACACAAATAAACCGACTTTTTTCAAAATAGACATCCTATCGAAAGGTCTCAAACTATAATTGTTTTCTAAAACCATACATAATTGACGAAATGTATTTTGATTCATCCTAAATGTATTAAAACAACGTTTTTCATGACCATTCAATAATTCATTCATCCATAGTTCTCCTGTTTGATAGGAAGTCATGCATGGTTCCTTATATATGTGGTTAAAAAAATACACAACCATGTAACTCGCTACACAATCGACCGAATCCCAAAACTCAATCTCTTTGTCCAAAAATTGCTTCGTTTGCAGAAGTTGCATAATTTGCATGACGTTATTATCCATACCTACAAATCAACAAGTAAAATTATATTCTAAATAAACATAGCACTAATATGTCTAAATATAAAGAATAAATAATATAACACGTAATAAAATTATATGTAGCACCCCCTTACCGCAAGGTATACACCGGGACACCCGTAGGTCATTCCGATACATATCCTACGATAAGGGTGAGCTACAAACGATCACTACTATACTTCACATGGCATCATAATAATAAAACATCAATATAAAAATCACTAATTTTTTAAACCAACTTTTTCCTCATTTTATTTATCAAAATCAAGGAGTTTATACATCTGTCATTCTGTACTGTCTGTACATAAATCCCAAAAATCCTAAGACAAAATGCTACATGAAAGAGGAAAACAACAGATCTATCTAGGTCATCCCAAAAGTCCCAGTTGATCGACCTGTGATCTATGACTTCTCTTGCTAACACAATCTACACGGTAGGAAAAGTCCCTCAAGAGCTAGGAGTCTACTCTCGGTCCTCAAAAATATGTTGTAATTTTGGGTGAGTTTGCGAACTCAATGAGGTAACCATCATTGATGGTTCACTCAATTCATGCAACAATCAAGCATATCACGGTTATTTCATAATTTCACATTCATCCACATACATCAGAAGTACCACATGATTGCCACATAAGTATAAGGCATTTTGCCTTTCACTCAATCAAATATATGTAAGCAAATGCATATGAAATGCGCATGTGACACTTTTTTCATTTATTAAGGTGTTGTGATCGAGCACCTAAACTGTCCCAATATGGGCACATTAATCGTTGAGCCTGAGGCTCTGAATCACTGTGGGGCTCGAGGCCCAAATGCATTGAGCTTCTAGCTCTCGGTGGCTGCTCCGGTCACAATTGTCATTAACTGATCATGCATTCATGCATGGAATGTACATGTCACAAATTATCACATCTCGAGCAAGTAGTTCACAAATTCACAAACAAGTAGCACTTCTATGTCATAGCTCCCCAATACATTGGACCTTCTGTCCGGAATCCACAATCAGAAACAATTCACAAACCCACCATTATTCACTACAGTATTCTAAGCAAATATTAATTGACAGAACCATCTAGGTCACCCATCAATAGCTTCTGAAGCTAATGCCTGGAAGTCTCGACAACGTCTGTAGGTTGACGTTCCAAATGCGCCTCTATAACAGTCAAAATATTCAAACATTACCAAATGTACAATCAGAAATATTTAATAATGCACATGGAGAAATTAAAATGTGTACAATGCATGTTTGTTATATTCCCGACATTTTTTCAAAAAAATTCTTATCACAAAAATTTCCTCTAAATTGAATAAATTCATAGACACTAAAATCACTCAATTCGGACCTCTATAGGTCCAATTATTGATAAAACACGAACCAGAAAAATAATTACTCGGTCCCCTCACTTTGACCTAATTAATCCACGTCAATTTCATCTCTAAAAATTCCCAATTTTACATAGACATGAAATTAAATATTTCTCGAATCCGATACCTCGAGAATCAGGTCAATCGGAGGTTGGATGGAAAAGTTATTCACAAAAGAATGAAATTGGGCCAAAATAAATAACAAACTAATAAATAATAAATTAAAAAGAAAAATGGGCTAAGTGCATCGCACTCAGCACACTGCGAGGGCGTCCTCGCCCTCACGACCTCGCGAGGGCGAGGCGTCGCCCTCGCGAAGGGGAGCTTTCCGCTCACCCTCGCGAGGAGCGAGCTTCCGTCTTTCATTTTTTTTTCATTTTCCACTTAATACCTTCTCTTCTTCCACATAACACAACTCTTCATATAAGTGTCGAAAAATCACAAATGAGATCTAATTGGAAAGATCACAGAAAACCTACAAGTTTCATTAAGGGCGTGAAACTCAATTTCACCTCTAAGGGTGTCAAAAATGAAATCAAAGTTTCTGCCTAATCTCATATTTTCTAAACCAGTGCAACATTCTTCTAAAAATCATATCATCCCATTACCTTTACCAAAAATTCCAAGCTTTATATCAAAAGAAATATCAAAACATATTCTACAACATTCATAAATAACTTGGAAGCAAATTCAACCTCTAAACAGATCAATTTCTCAACCAAAGCTTCTACCCATATAAGTGTCATCCTCAACAATAACACAATCTTCCAAAAATCATAACTTCTTATCCCATTGGCTAAAAACTCCATACTTTATAACAATGAAAAGATCAGAAAACATGATACAATTCTCATGAAGGACTTAGAAGCAAATTCCACCTTTAATTAGGTCAAATTCTCCCATGATTGTGGTTGTCCTGTTAAAGACTGTTAAATCAACATATCACCTAAACCATATCCATACTTTAACAATTCATAACTTACAATCCCTACATCCAAAATTAGCATATTATACCTCATTACAAAGCTAAGACATTCCTCTAAAACTTTCCATAAGACCACTTGAACTAATTTTAACCATAACTGTCTAGAATTTGTTTCAAAGTACAATAACCACAAAATCCATACTTAGAGACATTTCACACACAAAGCACATTAATCTTTGAAAAACCATCTGAAAGTTCACAAGTCATAACTTTCAACCTCAAAATCGAAAAATGTCATACTTAGTGGCGATAGAAAGCTAACAAGGAAATATTCAACTTTCATGAAGACCAATTTCACAAAATCTGTCTACTTTAGCCTAGAAATAATTCCCCAAATTTTCTGGTCACAAATCTTCAATGTTAGAATCATAAACACATCCTGCACATATTGCCCATTTTCAATGCAAGATTCAGAACCTTTCAAGCCATAATTGGATAGCACTTCCTTCATAAGAATTCTAGTCAAACTTCTCAAGTTTAATTCAAGCCAAATCTCACCTCAATAGCATAACCATATAAAAAGTTATAACCAAAACATTGAAACATACACACATTCAATTTTTCAGCTTTTACACCTAACTCTACTCTTATCATTCCAATACCATTTCTACACCAATAAGCATCCAATTTAGTCAAGAAATCAGTAAAAAGTTAATCAAGATCTTCACTTGAACAATTAACCATAAAATGGCAGCACACACACTCAATCATTTTCCTTTAATACACACTCATCTAACATCATAAAAATCAATCCAAAACACTTAATTTACATACTACATATGCTATATCATTCATCCTTATACAAACATAATTTTATACCCATACAATCAAAACACAAGTTTCATGATATTAATGCACAAGACACCACAATTAATGCATCCAACTACCAATTTATAACATAAGACATAATCCTTACCTATTTAAGCTTTCACTCCTTCAATTCTTCAAAAGACACCAACTTCTCTACTTTTCTTCACCACCCCTCACACACACGACAATCACCATTTTAAGGGAGGTAGAAAGCTTAGGCTTGAGAAATCACTTAAGATGGAAGAGCTTTTGATAAGGTGGAGAAGAGTAGCACTTTACAACAAGAAAGAAACAAACGAAGGAGGAGGAAAAAGAGAAGGTTTCGGATGAGAAAAAGAAAACAAAAGCTTTTAGGTCTTTAAGAAAGCATCGTGAATGAGTTTTAAAGGTTAGGTTCTTTTTTTTTTAGATAAACACTAAGTATAAGACATAAGTAGGCAAGTGACAAGTGTCACTTGCCACTTGTTTTGTTTTTAGGCACTCATTTATTTCCTTTCCAATAACAATTCAATTTCTACTCCAATCTTTCCCCAAAATGCCAATGACTCAAATCAATAATTCCTAAACTCATGTATCTAATTTTCAGTGCCATTGGACAGTCATTTCCAGTACCAGTAACCAATCCACCTGCCATTTGGCAATTTTTTCGGTCCAGAAATTTTTTTTGAAATTTTTTAGAAAAATTTCTAAAATTCTCCCAAAATTTAAAACTCACAAAGATCCACTCCAATTAAATTTTCAAGCACAAAAATCATATTTTTCACAATAATCACATTAATGCCACCTATACCGGAAAATGTCATGAATGCATGTACAATCATTACATGTACAAAATTCACTATTCACGTGTATATATATATGAATGCATGAACATAGCAACATAATTTTTTTAACACTCCTAACCTGTTCCAAATTACTATTTTATCCTTCCCATCGGTGATGGGATGTTACATTATAGATTACCAACAAGATAACAAAATATAATAAAATAAGTTAACCAAGTTCATAATGTCTTAAAACATACCATGTCAGCATAAATGCACAAATAATAAAAACAATAAACTAAATATAGTAATGCATAGATAGAAACTATGTTTACTTTTTATGTTTTTCATACTCAAACATAAACTTTATGTATTTAACTCTTTTTGTATCATTTGGTAAATCGAAAAAAAGACCCTTCTTTGCAGATCTTCAATCAACAAGCAAGCATAGTAAAATTAAGGAGTACCAAGCTCTAAACTAGGCAAAGTACATAGTTTTTCCAAAGTATTCGTAACATTATTATGTGACGAATGTGCACTAATATTCATTGTATTCAAAATTTTTGAAATAGAAGTATTCATCTCCATTGTTGCATTCTGTCTCTCTTGAATCAATTATATCATATCGTCAAGTATCTCATACATTGCTACAGATCTTCCTACCCTTTTAGTGCAATCAGTTCTTGCACTCTTGTTGCTTTGTGAACTTCCATTCTCCAAGAACCTTTTGCATCTTCTTCTCTCGTTTCCTTCATCATGTGAAGCTTGAGGGGTAGCAACAAGAGTAGATGCAAGGGTCGAGGTGGTTTCTCTCCACACCTCTTCCCAGTTACCAGTCACTTAATAATTGTTTAGACCACTAGTCTCATCTATATTCTCATAATAATGATAGCCTAACAATTGATGATGAACATTATGGCTATTAGGTGGAGAAGGAAAATATACTTCCTCAACTTCTCGTTAAATCCATACAAATACATTCTTTGTATTAGTAACAGACATTTCAATATTAACAATTACAAATCCTGAGTTTTAATCCTTACGACTCCACACACCAGCCGTATATCTTAGGCCACCAAACATTCAAGTTGATGCTCTATTAAAAGAAAAAGTTAGTGTTAATGCCTCTAATTTAAAAGCAATTCAACCTTTGTGATTGTCTAAATGATTAAAAAAATGTAAGTGGAGCCAAATTCATCCATGTATACACAGACAAACTTAAGCTCGTCAATCTCTTAGGACTATACAAGTTAAATATAGTCAGAATTGAAGGCTTCAACACAAATGGGTATATATACATTCAATAGATGTTACTATAACTATCCAAGCACTAACACCCAAACAGCAATAAGTTTAAGAAACAATCCTTGAATCTTGACACTATGAACGAAAACATAAGTTAACACTCAATACAACCCAAGAGATGATTAAAAAAAACCTTTTCCTTGATTAATGAGAAACAATAAAGTAAACAAAACCTTAATCGATCTCAGTAGTTATAAAAAAGTTAAGTAATAAGCAGTACTCGCACAAACCTGATAAGAACCCAAAAATACAAGATTCAATCAAAAAACAGAAGCAATCCTCCTTTCAATCAAATGAGGCATGATCAAAGCATAGAAAGAACAAAACTTACAAACAAAAACAAAGGAAGATAGCACTGGCAAGATCCAAGTGAACCCACAAGGAATCAGTTAAGAATTCAGGTAATGTAAGCTTGTGTTATCTTTTCCATTTTAAAAGTGAAAAGAGATAGTGGAGTAGCTGAGAGTAATCAATGAAGTTATAGATGAAGTTAATTGCAATAAATATAAAAAGTATCTACTTTCTACTAACTGCTACAATAACCTTCGATTCACACTATTTTACTACAGCAAATCCATATAAACCTCAACCACTATCAAATTTTATTTAATGAAACTAAATCTATCTCAGATTTCATTCATTAAATCTCATGTTGCACTCATTAAACTGATGTTCCGTTAAATCAATTACAGCTAGAACCAAACTATCAATCAATAGCATAGATAGCTAGAAAAATCAACCAAAAGCATAGATAACTACCTAAGTAAGACCAAGCATGATGGGCTTCCTATAGGGGCTACTGCTCCTAGCTGGGGTATCTGTCTTTCAATCTGTGCAAGTAACTTGGGCAAAACCTATGTATAGTACAAAGGAGCCATCAATGGAATACCTATTTCATACTGGTCAATATCTAAAGATGATAAATCATTCCACTGCAGCAACTCACTCATGTTCACTGATTCTGATCATACACTTACGTACATCTGCATCGCAAATGCACACATTATATGAATGAGTTTTTCATGTCTGGGTGCACATATACTCCTCCAACATGCAATGCACCCAGAAATGTCTTAAAAGTACCTTATCATGAGCATATTTAAAATCCTCCATCTTGAGGGGTCGAATATCCAGATTGCTATACAATCCAAGAAATGGTTTGTTCTTTGCTACCGCTAAAGCTTTCTCCTGAGATGCAACAAAAATCAATACCAATATAAGGATTTTATGCTGGATTTCAAAATCCAAAACACCTCTTGTATTTTTCTAATGAAACTTTTTTAATGCAAACTTCTATTTAGTTGCTTATATATCACAAGATTGATTTATCTACATAGTGTGGGTCGAAAGGAAAACTAAAGCCCGAGACTATTTCAACATTATAAGCAGAACCAGCAAATGATATGAAAATAAACGAAGTTAAATACTATTTTTATTAACCTTCTTTTCCTTGTCCAGTATCTCTTGAATGGCATAATGTGTTGCAATTACGCAAAAATTCTGAAAAAAAAAACATGAATAAAAATTCAGTCTTGAAAATGGAAAATAGACGAATAGCTAATAGGATAAAAGAAAATACATCAAACCTTTAAATCACTTCCAGAATAACCATCAATCATGTTTGCCACTGTTTCCATATCAACATCAACTGCCAAATCTTCTTTGGCCAGTATAACCTTCAGAATCTTTTCTTTGTTTTGTGCATCTGGCAAGTTAACCATCAATCTGCACATCCCATTTGTACAAGTCAATAATCTTTTCTTTGTTGTCATATTAAAGTTTTGATTAGAAAGACTCCTTACATACCTACAGCAGCTCAGGTTTGGCTCATAAATATCAAATGATAAACTCTAGAATATCAACATCTAACAAGTTGAACACCAAACATAGAACATAGATTTAAATCACCAAAATTCAAGAAAAAGATTATGAACTGCCAGCCAGCAAGGCGCCATCAAAAAATGTCTAACAAAATAACATTTCATTAAGTTAAAGACATTAAAAGAAAAAACAAGACCATTGAGATCCATATCACTAACAGTATCAAAACCAAAAATTTTCAACAGTGGGACCCATTGAATGGCAAATAATTAACAAATATTGATGAAGACACCAAACAACTTCTAGAGGAAAATTGACTTACCTTTTATAGCTACGATCATAATCTAGATTACTAAAATCCTTCCCTCTGTCTCTAAAAATAACCACTCGAGAAGTACCATCCCTCATAGTGATATTTTTCTCTTAATCAATAATAAAGTTTCTGCAACCTTCATTCTCAATTGTGCCTATATTCAATTTTTCTTAACAGTAAGAACCTGAGAAACAACATCGTCAGAGTTGGAAAACCCTAAATCTCAGCGAACAAATAAAAAGATTAAGAAGAAAATCATGGATGAGTCGTGATTCATGACATGATTCAAGAGGAAGCCACCTCTTAGCAGATGAACTTTCATCTACAGTTGTCATTTTCTTCCTTTTTGTAGCATCCCACTCCCGCAAGACCCAAACTCGACATCGAGGGTGATATCCGAGCCCGTGCCTCATGAGGGTGGTATGCTAGAGCACTCAATTACAGTCCAAAAACTCAATATGACTTTTTTTTGTATGCGCGGAATTCAGTAAACGATTTGGGCCCGCTTTAATTCGAAAACATTTTCAATCATAACACAATTTCAGTCATAAAAGACACTCAACAGTATTTAACCATTTCATGTACAAAAATCCACAACCAAATTGGGCCCAATGTTGTTCTTGAATGCTTTCGGTGATCACATTACAAATACAATATTAACCAATTGGGACCCACTGAAATAAAAAGCATTATTCTGCGGAAATTGCGAAAACACAAATTTACACAAGAACCGAATGACACTAATGCAGACGTGAACTGATCCCGACCTCAATCTCTGACTTGCATGCAGTAAGTATACTCCCGTTTGTCTAACGGGGTACTCTTCAAATCCTGAAAAATAAATGCAAATTTTGGGTGAGTTTTACGAACTCAGTGAGAAACCATCATCGATGGTTCACTCAACTCATGCATAGTCAAGCAATTCATAGCTTACTACACGGTAGTACAATCAGAAATACCACATAGTTATTTTCGCACAAGTATGAGGCATTTCGCCTTTCACCCAATCCAATATTTAACCAAATACCGATGCAATGCTTATGTAACACATTTCCATGTATTACTTTACTGTGACCAATTTACAGATTACGATACCCACGCATTCAGAAATAATACATTCGGAAATATCACATAGCAGTTGTCACACAAGTATAAGGCATTAACCTCATTCCCAATCCACGATTCGATCAGATGCATAATAAATGACATTTTCCCATTTTATTACACTATTGTGGATCGGCGCTTTACCTTTATCTCCTCAATCAAGCATTAATCGCTGAGCTCGAGGCTCTAAACTGTCCCTTTTCGGGCACATTAAACGTTGAGCATATAGCTCTGAACTGTCCCTTTTCGGGCTCATTAAGCATTGAGCATATAGCTCTGAACTGTCCATTTTCGGGCTCATTAAGCGTTGATCATATAGCTCTGAACTGTCCCTTTTCGGGCTCATTAAGCATTGAGCATATAGCTCTGAACTGTCCCTTTTCGGGCTCATTAAGCTTTAAACGCGTCTTAGGAGTAGGAGAGCCCTCTGGGTATGCACTACTTCTTACGCGTATTAGGGATAGGAGAGCCCTCTGGGTATGCACTATTCCCTTTCGAGCAAGAGGCTCTTCTCTAGTAGTCGAGCTTGTAGCTCTCGGTGGCAACTCCAGTCACAACCGTTATTAATCAATCGTTCATGGAATTCATTTATCACAATGCAATCAGATCCAATTTATCGAAAATAGTCATATCGTTTTCAATTACACAATTCCACACATTAACAAGTTATCACATTGAAGCATGAACATTTCAAATTCACAAACAATTTACACTTCAATGTCAAAACACTCAATCCCTCGGACCTTCGGTCCGAGATTTCAAACATAATCATTCACATATATCCATCACTATTCTCCACAAAATTTCAAGTACAGAATATTTAACAATCAAAGATTGAGGAACCAACTAGGTTACTCACCTGTAACTTCTAAGCTACTGCCTGGAAGTTCCAGCAATGTCCGTTGAATGTCGTTCCAACGGTGCCTCTATAACAGTCAAATGATCATTCATTACTAAATACATAATCAGAAAGGTTCAATGATGCACATGTCTTAAGTAAAAGATGTACGATGCATGTTCGTGACATTCCCGGCGCTATTTCACAATTTCCTCTTTCTTATGTCAAAACCTAGCTTTTCACCCAATTGATCAAATATGACTCATTTGGTTTCAATATCATATCATGGAAACTCCACAAGTTTCATTTCTAAAATTCAATTCAATTTACCAAATCATACACACTAGGATATTCCCTAGAAAAACCTCAAAACCATTATTGCTAGATACTAGATCAATTTCACCCATTGTAGACTCCAAAAGCATTGAATGTAAGTCAGCAGTCTAAAAATTATGCTCCAATTATCATGAAATAACCCTTAGGTTGAAATAGAAACCTATCCTCAATTTTCATTCAATATTTGAGATCTTAAAAGCCTGAATTCAAACTTTCTTATTTCACCTCAATTGTAGACCTCTTTCTCTAGTTCATAATGAATTAAAAATCACTTCAATTGGAGGCCTACATCATCAGTTATGACCCAAAAACTAAAATAAATCAGTTCAGAAAAATCAGTCTCGCCGCGGCGACACGAGGTCGCTCGCCGCGACGTCTAAACATGCTTGCTGCGACGAGTAATTAACCGCTTGTCGCGACGAGTAATTAACCGCTCGTCGCGACGAGGCCCTCACACACGTCACGACGAGAACATTAATTCTCGCCGAGTCGTGGCGCTGGCACGTCAGGACGTGCGGGTTCCTGTTCGTCTTCTCCGACCATTTTTCACCTATTTCTCTCTAAAATCAGCCATAACTCAAATCAACTACCTCAATCTTTCACATTTAAACCCATCAATGCATTTCAACTAACAATTAAACAACATAAAAGCAATTTTCTTACCTAATCAAGTTTCCAACTCTTCGAACTCCCGAAAATTCCTCTAACCCTTTCACCTCTCTCTAACACCCACGGTAAGCTCTTAAACTCTCACAAATCATCATCCTCTCAAGGATTTTAGTTGGTCTTCAACAACAGAGAAGGAGCAAGCAAGAGTCTTGAAGAGAGGATCGAAAATCAACAAAGGAAGAAGAAAGCATGCCCTAGGTGAAGGAACAAGTTTGCAACCAAAGAGATTTCGGTAACTTTCAAAAAGAAAGGTATAAAACTTAGGGCATTTAGGTTAATCAAACGTGCCTTCATCAATAGAAACATGCCACTTGTCTTTTTCCTCAAAATACATGTAAAATTTTTTCTCTTTCTAAAATTATTTCTAGTCTAATTGTCCTCAAATTCCAATGGTTCCACATTTTTATTCCCTAAAAGTCAAATGTCTATTTTTTTCCATTACCATTGGATAGTTATTCCAGTACTATAAAATCAATCAGTCCGTCACTCGGAAAATTTTCGGTCCGGACATTTACTCTCAAAATTTTCAGAAAAAATTCCTAAGGGTCACTATCAACTGACAATCACTCTAAAACAGTTCCAATTCGACTATTCAAACCTAATAATTCCATAATTCTCAAACAAATCATAATCAAACATAAATGCCAGGAAATGTCGTGAATGCATGTACATATAAGTGCATGTACAAAACGTCTCATTCCTCTAAAATTAGAGGCCAAATGTATGTACATATCGAATTATGCAATATAAACTACTAGCCTGTCCCAATTGACCAATTTACCATTCCTATCGGTGATGGGATGTTACACTTTTCCACTTTGGGACCGAAATTGACTACAAAGCTTCTCTCCATTTGGTCTACTGTCCTTCGTTGATGCATGAGAGTGAACAAATGAAGCAGTAGACTCTGGAGAAAATGAGAGTGAGACGCTGAGACGGTGAGAGAAAATGAGAGCAAGGAAAGAGCCAAAATAAGACTTTGGAGAAAACGAGGAATGATGGTGAGAGAGTAAAATGTAACAAGGGCAAAATGGACATTAAAAATATATCAGCTGATTGGGATGAAACACTCCTGTAGAGAAGCTTGTTTAAAATGAGCTGGTTAGGATGAATCAGCCAACCCAGCCAACTCATAACCAAACAACCTTAATAGTTTTTTTTTAGAGTTAACAAGCTAAAATGGGTCAATCAGCTAAAAAAGAGCTTATCAACTCTTTACCAAACAAGGCTAAATTAATTGATAATAAATTTCAGTAAATTATGTTTCTTAGTTATCACAAGAAAAACTCTTTTTTCAAAAAATTTTAAGACATTCTAATCCAATTAGAAAACCATTTCGATTCTAGTTCCAAATTGCTTATCCTAATTAGATAAGTAATTTCAAATGTTAAAGGAAATTACTTCCAAAATTAAATAAAATGCTTTAAATTTTAATTAAAATCATCTAATTATTTATTTACAGATTAATTTCTTAACTAATTAGAAAATTATTACTTAATAAAATAGAATAATACTTCCAAAATTATTAAAGAATGCTCTTTTGTTAATTAAAATGAATTCAAAATTTAATAAAATATCTTTTTAATAAATCAAGAAACTTATTATTCATAAATAAGGAAACAATTTCTAAATATATAGAATAATATTTCTCTAAATAAAATAATAATTTTAATTTATTTCAATAATTTAGTTAAGAAACAATTTCTTAACTACTTACTTAAAAAATTTCTTAATTTTAAGGAGTCCAATGAATTAATTTCAATTTAATTAAAATATATTTAATTTTAATTTTAGAAACAACTTTTCTAAATTTTAAATTTAGGAATCAATCCAATTATTAATCTTAATTTTGTTTAAAATCATTGATTTAATTATGGAATTGATTTTAAATTTTAAAAATAATTTAAATTTTGTTTGGTATAAAATTTAATTTTTCAAGTTTTGAAATACATTATTCCATACTTAAAATTTTTATTATAATTACATTAATAATATTTCCAAACAAGCATTTAAAAGTTATTAGAGATTATAAAATTATAGGCACTTTATCAATGGGAAGTATTTAAAGCCTTATGTACCTACCTTTTTTGAAAAGTTATGGGTAAAGAAACTTGAAATCAAATAACATTAGCTCAAAATTAAAATTCAAGAATAAAGTCTAAAAATCCACTTGAAACTAGCCGGAGG
This sequence comes from Erythroxylum novogranatense, assembly GCA_029891385.1. Classification (NCBI taxonomy): domain Eukaryota; kingdom Viridiplantae; phylum Streptophyta; class Magnoliopsida; order Malpighiales; family Erythroxylaceae; genus Erythroxylum; species Erythroxylum novogranatense. The sequence goes on along the minus strand of CM057229.1, from coordinate 79,119,874 downwards.
TTGACAAAGTGAAACAAAGAAGGAAAGTTGAAAGTTGGTCCAAACTGAAGGATGAAAATTTAACCCTATTGGTTAATACATGAAACCTGATCCTTTTTGGCTTACTGGACTTACTGCTTGCAAAAGTGGACTTCATCTTTTTGCAACACCAATGACTCTCCTAATTTCAAAGCTATCTGTTTGACTTTATGAAACTCTTGATTAAGTCATTGTCCATCCTGTTAAGGGCTTCTTACTTTTCTCTAATCAACTTGAATGCATGTTTATGCTTAACAACCTCATTTTCTAAAGAATTAAATTTGTTCTTCAACTCCTAAATTTTTTGTTAGAAGATTCTTACCTTTAGTTTCCTCTACATCATAATCCATTCGATCTTGATGCTAAAGGCTTAATTTGTTGGAGTTACATAACTTAATCATGGCAGGACTCCTTGAAGCAAGTGAAGAATTTTTCAGCTTTACTAAGAAGTCACCTAATAGTAGATGACTGAGTTATAGAGCCAATATATTATAGTATACTTAAAAAAGAAATATGTTGAATTTAGTTAAAAACTGCAACTTCTATTGCATAATAAGTCTCGAAGATTGCTTGACTCTTTATTCCTCAAAGCTTATTTGTTGGACCCCGCTTGTTTCCAGAATCCAACTTCTTGCGAAATCATAAAACTTGAGCTTGCTAGAATACCACAATTGTTGGGCCCCATTTTCAAAGCCCAACTATCCAAAATCATAGAGCGCGAGTGGTCTTCCTTGTAGGGTTAACCTATTGCACCCTAATTAGCCATAATCGGGTCCTCATCATCCTTATTACAACTTTAGCCACAAAGGCGAGCCCACACAACAAAACACAAAAACAAAAAAAATCACAATTGACTCTTCACACTTGTAGCTCTTAGTCTCAAGATTATTTTGGAGCAAGAACCAACTAAATCGGAGTTCTATAGCTCACACGGTCCTTGTAAACCAACACGGGCTGATCGTGTAACCTTAGGGCGAAAATGGAGCTCCTGCAGCTAAATCACACGATCTGTGTGAATTTTACACGGTCCGTGTGAATTTTACACGACTCATGTGATTTCACACGGTCAGATCGTATAACCTTTGTTGGGACCCGATCTGGAAACCGGATCCCAACCGAAAAAGTGGAGAGCGGAGACGAAAAGTGAAAACGAAACACGAAACAAAAGTACTGAAGCAACGCGGAGCGAAGCGGAGAATATCGAATTATAAAGCGAAGGAAGCGAAAGCGGATCGAATACTTGAATCGAAATAGAATAACGGAAGTATCGAATGCAAAACAAAGTACCAATACCAAAATACGGAAGCAAAATACAAATCGGATTAATCAAACCATATGACGGAGACAAATCAAAGCAGAACATATCCAACATCCGAGAACAATAACCAAAGAAAAATGATCGCGTTGGAAACCTAGACTATCCAAATCCGGTATAAATTTTTTTATTTCTTTTCTTTTCTTTACTCATTAATCAAATCTGATTTCCTTTTTCTTGGAAATTTTCCTCAATCAATCTCTCATATCATAACGAACTTTGTAACAATCATATAAATCGCTAATTCCATCTTTTAAGCATCTAAATCTTATTTTTCTTCTTTTTCAATTTATTTTCTAACGAAAATTAAAAGATAACGATCGCCTTTGACCTAACCTAAAACTCGCAAGGTGTTCAAAACACTTCTATAATCCCAAACACACTTCGAATCATCGGACTCTCCCGTCCGAATCCAAACACCAAAGAAACACACGCTATACCTAATACTTCCATAATTCTCAATTAGTCAACACAACAATCTCATTATCTATATCCAAATCACAATCATCATATTTATAATCAATATACAATCCCCATCATTCATAAATGACAATTTCAATCTAATTAACCATTCATAAATGACACAATTCCAGAAATCGAATACGTTATACTCAAATCTCTTCTATAACTTTCTTAAATACACATGTCCAGAACTCATAAAACATTCTCATAATGACTTGCACAACACACTTTAATGGCATTCCCAGTCCAAATACATAAGATACACTCTGAACAAAAACGAACAAAGGTCTTTACTTTCTTTCATCCGATCTCCTGAACGAAACCTGGAGATGGGGATGAAAGGGGGGTGAGCTACACAGCTCAGTGGATGAAACATTTATAAATTGAAAAATAAGCAGAAATCATTTTTTTCATAAACTTTTTGCCAAAAGGCTTATTTTTTCAAACTTTACAACTTTCCAATCTTTACAACTTTTCAAACATTTTCCTCAAATCTTTCAATATTTTTCAAACTTTTCATAATAAATTTCACTTTTTCATTTCTCAATTTTAAACTTGAATGCGAAGACGTAAACAAATCAAAACACGTAACATATCAAAATGGTCCGTTCGGTCCGAAAGCGAGCATCTTGCACATTCTCGCATAGCGGTCCTGCGAACCGTGAATGAACGTACTATAACTTCCCGCATTGCGGTCCAGTGTAGCCTTGAAGGGAGTCCGAAATCGGAGCTCCATGCCACTAGCGGGCAGCCGGGAGAAGGCTATAAACAAGTAGAGACAGTGCACCGACTCACAAGGGACCTAACCAAACCCACTTAATACATAAGCGAAAACAGAAACTTGCATTGCCCGAAGGCACTTTGCAAAACTTTATTTCATCAAATACAACAAACTCACAATTCACATAATTCATACAATTCAATTAATTCAATCAATCAATAATTTCTAACAATTTGCATAATTTATCAATGCAGACACAACAAATGCATTTACAGAAATTTCTATCAATTTATCAAATCATTTAAAACAATGAATTTAAGCTTATAATTATTTTTCAAAAAACATTTGGAAATCATAATTTCAAACATTTACAAAAACAATAATTTATCAAAAATCTAAATTTTGTCTTTCTTTTATTTTCAAAAATTCGTATTGAGCTTATAGATCAAAATATAAATATGCTACCCACCTCGAATTAATGTCAGAAACTTGTTCTAAGCTCCAATTTGGCCATTTCTCCTTTCTTCCTTCCAATTTAACATTCCCTAAAACAATTTCATCAAAATTCAACCTCATAAATAACTTAATCCTTAAAATTGATGTCATAATTCATCAATTCATACTTATTCCAAGATATTTAAATCACCAATTTCAAAAATCCCCGAATTCCAAATTTGACCTAAACCGATTCACTCAAATTCAATATCATATTTAACTTAATTTCTCAAATTGAGCTTAGAAAACATTAATTCCTCACATACTCAAGCTATCTAAATCTCCAATTTTTAAAAACCCCAATTTTCAAAATTGGTCTAAACCAATTTGCACAAATTCAATATCATAAATCACAATTTCTTCAAAATTAATTTCATATTTCACAAACCCATACTCTCATCTATAATTCTACACCAAAATTTCACAAAATCCTCTAACACAAAATTAAGCCTAAACCTTAATTAATTTTCCATCCAAAATTAAACACAACCTAAGGCATATACATCAAACTTAGCTTCATAAATCACATACCCAAGTCCTTTTCCATGTTTCTCAACCAAAATTTCATCAAAATCTCAAAGCTCAAAATTTTCTCTCACCTCTTTTCTTCTCCAAATTCAAATTTCTTGGTTCCCAAAGTAAGCTTTCTTCATTTTCCATCATTTTTCCTTGAAATCAACTCAAAAGCATGCTTGAACCCTTCAAAAATTTGAAAATCATCACTTCTCCCTCTTCTTCTCCATAGTCGATTCTTCTCCCATCTTCTCACTTCTTATTTTCTTCTTCTTTTTTCTGATTTTTCCAGCCCATTTCGTGGCTTTCATGAGCTTAAAACGACAACTCCCCATGTGTTTTAAAGCCATGTCATTAATGAAGGTCAAATGACCATATTGCCCCTCCATTCAAAGCTTAAAGTCATGCTTACTTGCGGGTTTGATTCGCATTATCAATTTAAAGGAATTTGTCAAAACTTACTTCTAGATAAATGTTCCTCTATGTCTTAATTTCATAATGCCACAAGAATCATCCAATTCAGAGCACTACATCAAAAGTTATGCGTAAAACATTTCGGGTTGTTCATATTCTAACACATTTTCCAGCACGTTATTTCCATCCAGAAATTAACATTCTTAATCCCAAAATTGACATTCGATGTCTTCATAACAATTGTAGCTCTATTTCTCTAGTTTAATTCAAATCAAGAATCGCCTCATTTCGATTACCAGAGAAAAAGTTATGCTCAAAATATTTTCAAATGTTCTTAATCCAAAACGACACACTAATCCGAAATTCCATTTTTTAAATTAAAAATCTTAGGGGCAAATTGAAATTTACTTTCTTCATATGACTTGTAGCCCCATGTCTTAACTTTATTTCGCCTCAAGAATCACTTCAATCGGATCTCTACAGATCCCGAATTGCTCAAAATACTGAACTATGTTCAGAAAATTTCCCGATTCACTTTGATTAATTTAATCAACCTCAATTTAATCTAAAAAATTCACAAATTTTTCATAAAAATGAAATTCATTGTCTTAGGAATCCAACGCTTCAAGAATCAACTCAATTGGATGTCGGACGGAAAAGATCTGAGCAAAATAGTGAACAAAGGTCGGATTGGAGGAGGAAGCAACAAAGAAAATCAAAACGGCGTCGCATAAAGGGTCTGAAAACGACACCGTATGAAGCAAAAACGCTCGCGCAGAGGAGAGGAGAAATCAAAACGACGTCGCGCGGAGAAACGAAAACGGCGTCGTGTTGGCGGAGCGCCCGTGCGTGCGTGCGGGCTTGCTCGCCTCGCCTCACCCGAGGCGAAGCGGGCTACTGGCTCGCCTAGCGAGGACTCATGAGGCGGCAATACCGACTTTTCAAATTAATTTTTTTAAAAAAAACCTAATTAAATCCAAAACTTCCAACTTTAATAACTCTTAATCCCGAACTCCAAATGTGACAAAATTGATCTCTATGGAAAGCTTAAATAAAGTTCTACAACTTCCATGAAGGACATAAAAATCAATTCGACTCCTAAGGGAGTCCATTTTCCAGTCAAAGATTCTGTCCTCTAATATATCATGCTAAAACCATAACATAAACTTGTAAAAATCATAACTTATTATTCCTTGATCAAAAAATTGCATACTTTATGTCAAAATAAAGATCAAATCAAATCCTTCAATTTTCATGAAGAACTTCAAAGCTAAATTATCCTCTAACTAGGTAAATTTTCCAGTCAAAGCTCCAGCCATAATAAAAGTCAACCTTAACACACTTAAACTTTGACTTATCATAACTTTCACTCCCGATATCAAAAAATTGCAAACTTTATGGCTACAGAAAGCTCTTAAAATAATCTACAAGTTTCATGTAGACCATTTTCTCAAATTTGACTAAATCAAAAGTCAACTCTCAATGGTCAAAAAGTCAATCTTTCTAAATTCTTCAAATTTTCACACTTTTTTTTTAATTGTAGCTTTTCAACTTCATTTCAATCAACTCATCCACTTTTAAATATTTCTTATTTTCACTCAAAAATCGGGGTCCAACAACCTTCGGGTGAAAGTAGCGCTCCTGCACTAGAAACACACGGCCCGTGTGATTTCACACAGTCTGACCGTGTAAACTTCGGCTGAAATTTCCTACACGACATCCCCTACTCAAACGGTCATATCTTTCAACTCCGACATCGAAAAATCAGAAACTTTATATCGTTGAAAAGCTAAAAGGACAAGCTACAAATTCTATAAGACAACTTGGTCAAATTAACCCTAGATTAGAGTAGTTTTCCTCTCAAAGCCAGAACATAATTTCCTACCCACATGAAAACTTAAGATTTGCAATGTCAAAAACATGAAATGCCATCAGAAACCATAATGTGTAAATATTTCATTCATATCAAAAGAAGAGTTTTACAATGCTTTAATGGGCCTTTCGAGCCATGTTACAACATAATCCAAAATACAAACTTTGCAAAAACAATGATTGCTCAAAATGCAACTAAAGCATTGTTTTATAAAAGTCTAACTTCAAAAGAACAAAATGCCAATTGGAGTGATGCCTTTACGATTGACTCGATCACTCGAAAAGTTACTCATCGCCTGTGAATGGGAAAGAAAGTGGAGGTGAGCTTCACACTTATAGGTAACAGTCTTATAATCGATAACAAGCAAAGCCGTTGACAAAAATCATGATCAAGGCAAATAAATACGAAATCCATGAAACATATATTTCCAAAATTCCCAACATATCAAGTCAATTTATAACTTACATAATTCAATCATTCATCAAACTTGTCAATGAAAGTAACACATAATCACATAATAATGGTTTAGGTAGATCCATAAACATGACGAACTACACAATTCCATATGATGGTCCTGTGTACTCGTAAACTTCAGGGAGTCCATAAAGGAGCTCCGTGTCACTAGCATGCAGGCGGGAGAAGCCTATACTTGGTCAACGTACACGTGACAATTCTTGGATGGACTATACCAAACCCACATAACATGTAATTCATTAATTGAAAATTTGTTTGCCCATAAGGCGCATTTCAAAACCTGCTTTTTATGAGCATGACATATTTCATATGCATTTTCCATCAACATTGCACAACTTATCAACCACATTCATATATCAAGCATAACCATTTCCCAACTCATTCAAAAGCCACAATTACAACAATCATGAAGTAATTAGAAGTTATTCTCACAATTCACAACCAACCACATATAACACATTCTCAAGCATTTAGAAAATCATAAATACACATTTACAGGGTAGTTGGAAAATCATTAAATTCCATTTATTTTGAAGAACATTTATGGCTCATTAACTCAATCATAAAAAAGTCACCCACCTTAGATCTCTTGCTTGCAAAGTTGCTCAAAAGTGCCTCTCCTCTTGGCCCCCTTGATTTTTTTCAACAATTTCAAAAAGTCCCAAAATCAAATGACATTCAAATTGACAAACCCAAAGAACCAAATGCATGAAATTGATCCTAGATTACTTAAACCCATGCATTTCCTAAGATCTTTGAACTAAAACCCCTTCCAAAATCCAAAATATTAAATATACACTTACCTTTAGTCTTCACCAATCAACTTGTTCCTTGGCTCAATTGAACGATCTAAACCTCCTCTTGTTCTTTTCTTCTTGGACGAACTTCAAAATCATCCCTTAAGACCATGAAAATTCAAAACCTAGCTAAGCCTTCTTTCTCTCCTCTCTTTCCCTCCCCACGACACTCTCTCTCCCTCTTCTCCTTCTAATTTCATTTCTTCTTCTTCTTCTAACCCAATCCAAGCCTTATTTCTCTCTTTTAATGAAGCCAAAAATGACCTAATTGCCCTTCCTCCAAAGCCTTAAGTCTTTCCAACTTAAGTGAGCTTCCAACTATGCCCCTTATACATACTTACGACCCTAACACTTAATTCAATTTACCTACATCATAACATCTTACTCACATTAGTATGCTAATTATTTCCAACACAAATTAATCTAGCAATACCCCAAAATTTAATCTAACCATACTTAATAAAAAAAATTCCGGGGCTAACATTATTATTGGTGCGGTACTAGAGGGAATGTCAAGTGACACATCTAGGAAACTCAATTCAAAGACTTCTTCTAAAGTTACTACTATGGTCCAAACATCTTTTGCTTACAAGACAATTTGTTAGAAGGCTATCATATTAGCATGTAGAGTAAAGGAATTATTATTTTTATGTCCAGTAAAGTAACTTCAATGATCTTTTGTTCAGGGGAAGTACTGGATTTTCCATGTTCCAATTCAAGAGGAAAGAAATGACCATCCTTATTTATGGAATTCGTGGTGGAAAGAAAGGTAATAAATCGTGGAAAGAAAGGTAAAAGCAATAAATGGAGTTTCATACCATTGTTATTATCTTCAACAACCTTTTCAGGCATAAAGGAAGTCCCTTCAATAGGAAGCGTATCTTTAGTCATAGGCTTTATGTTCGTAATTTCCCTAAGCAACTTAATGGAAGAACAAGTGGATGTTCTAGCATAACTTTTTAGGATTGGAGTTTTAGCTTTCTTATAAATAGAAGTTGTTAAAGATTTTTGTTTGATCTTTCGCTTAAGGACAGGATTGGGAGCCACTCTATTTTAGAGGATGGCTTGCTTTCTTCTCTACTATCAGGCTTTAAGATTCTAGAATACGTAATAATAAAAGTTATAAATAAATTTCAAGGAACCAAGAATCTTCTAATCAGAGGGAATATTTTTAAGAAAGGTCAAATCTATACAAGGCACTAAATGCTAATAACTTTTTAACCACTAAGAGTGGTAAACCTTTGTATTAGTGATACTAGTAGCAAAAATCTTGCACTTGAAAATGTGATATTGATAGAAAAAATTTCCAAAAGAATTCTTCATTGATAGCAATTACCTTAAAAGGAACTCCTAATAAGTTGTTTAGAAAATGTATAATAGGAGGAATCCTTAGAGAAAGGCCAAGTTGCCTACTCTAGAGGTAAGGGAGGTACATTTCAAATGTAAAGTTGTAATGGAAGGGTTGAGTTTTAGGACTTTATAACCACTAACAATGAAAAATCTAGGATTGTTATAGACAATAAAAATTTTATAATAAACATTCAAGTAAGATGATTTAGGATTTTTAAAAAGTCTAAGCCAATAAGGCCTTTTGAAGAAGTCTTCAAAAGGATTAAGCCAATCTATAAACCTAGACTTAAGAAATAGCAGATTATTGAAGATGTCTTTAGAGGATATACTATGGAAACTAGAGGATAGATGAAAACCAAGAAAAAAAACTAAGGTCAAAAGAAGGCAAGCCTTCTCTTTCCCTAAGTTTAAGAAAATAGGCAAAAGTCCAAAGTTAGAAAAACTAAAAATAGAGGTTAAGTCATTAGATTGGAGAGGGATAACCTTAAGCTTGTATAAAACCCTAAGAAAAAAGAGCCTAAAGAGAAGAACTTACAAGAAGTTGTTGCTTTACAAAAAGGAAAGAATTTTAGACTAGCTTTGTTATTAATAAGACAAAAGATAAATTCATTTAGAAAAAAAAAACTTGAAATGTTCTTCTTTAAAAATAGGGTTTCTTAAAAAAACATAACTATTTATCAACCCAAAATAAGAGGAATATTTAAAAGCACTAGGGTTCAATTAAGCAAACAAAATCTTCCCCAATATTAGGCAATCTAGTTAAAAAGAAAATGTCATTCAATAAAGTTGAAGCATGACTAAAAGGAAATATAAGGAGATACACATAGGACTTTATAATTTCAAAATCATAGATACAACATTGGGTTGATATTTTATGGAATTCTTGGAAAGGACTATTAGCTACAAAAGATCATGTCTCTTCTAGGTTGAATGATACAACATATATAACATGTCCATCCACTTAGTTAGGCCACAGTTTTAGGGATTCGGGAACTTGAAACAACACAAATTCTAGAGGTAAGCTTGACTTTCTTTTTCCAAATAAAAGAGTGATAGATGAAAAGAAACAATAGGTGAAGGAGTCCTGATAGTGAGAGGTAGACTGTTCTCACAATCAAAATAAGGAAATCCTTCTACAGTGATAAAAATAAGAATTCAAATGTCGGAATTACTATAAAAAAATAAGGGCTTGACAATTCTTTTACCTAATTCTTATAAAGGTCATAAAAGGCTTAGACCAAACAGAAGCCACTTCAAGCTTTGGAACATATGGAAAGAAGTAAATTTAAAAGAAATCGAAATTTTTAATAAAAGCACAAAAATTAGAAACATGCATTAGTGGCATTCAATTTAGAAGAGTCTCTTGAAGAAGAGGAAAAAGTGTGATGTGAAGAAATCATGGTAATATAAATCACAAATAAAAAAATACTAAAGTCAAAAAAGAGGATAAAGATCATCTTAAGGTTGAATTGGGAAGTGAAGAAGTAATGGGAAGATTTTATAATGAAAAAAGTTGAATCTTAAGGGAATGGCGAAAGTTTGAAATTAAAAGATATTTTCTATCTTCTGTAACGGAAAAAGAAATAAGGATTTCAAATGTGAAATATCTTAATGCAATTTTTGTATTTGAATTTTCTTATTTATAAAAGATTGTTTAGGATTTAGGAATATCCTCACAAACATTAGGCCTAACTCAAGAATTCAGTCTAGAATCTGTAAAGATATTAGGATGGAATTCAAAGTCCAACTTATAAAAGACCAGGGAATTTTTGTATCATATGTTCAGTTTGTTTAACTAAACATATGTGGCAGACAATTGTTGATAGCCTAAAACTAATTCAACCATGAGGCTAAAAAATTCATTCAATTAAATGGAGTTAGCATAGAAATGAAAGCTCAATAAATGTTTATTTAAATAATTCATATCTAATGGAAAACTAGGGAAGTGGGAAGAAAAATGTACATTTATGAAGTCCAATCTATGAAAGTTGAGAAAATGATAAAAAGTAGTATACAAAAACATGGCTGAGTGGGTTGGAAGTTAGAAAGTTGCTTTAAGGCAAAAGTCCAAAATTTGAGAAGTTAAGAAAACAATGGTAGGTAGTTAGTTAAGATATAAGAAAGTGGTCAGTCATAGAAAAAACTGCTTAAGGATCGAAGGATTATAAATTCACCAACATCGTGATGAAAAATGAAGGACCAACATAATCATAATACAACAAAAGATCAATCTTCAAATAAAACAATTAGCCTATTTTAGAAACATTTTATTAGTTTTCTTTACATTGTGAATTTTTCATATCAAATTCCCTTTTGTATTTTGTGATTTCCTTTTGCTACAATCAATTACTTTTTTTTCTTTGGATTTCAATTCAAAACAAGTTATCATTTTTAATAGCTTAGAATTCCATTTTCTACGTTTTTCGAAACCCATTTATATCATCCATAAGAACTCGAGTATAAATTCTGGGAGAATTCCTTCCTAGCACATTCAAATTCTAGGTTAACACCAACAATAATGATTTGAGTTTATTCAACATATCAATGTGTTAAAATATTTAAAATCAATTATAAAATATTTAAAATCAAACCATATATAATACTATATCACAACAAATTACTTAATTGATGATATGTCTAACATAAAGAAACCTATAAGTGATCTGCTACAATTATCACTTAACAAATCCTTAAGGATTTATCTTATCAATTTAGTTTGTGAACTATGTTTAAGATTTTATTTGAAACTTGTTATATTATGTATCTAGTTATAGTATATATAAGTCTCCATATTGTTACACTATTTTATTTTACTTTTGTAAAAATAATACTACATTGTAAGCAAGAGTTTAAAAAACAATAAAGTTAAGTCTTAAAATTTTAATTATTAAATCTTGAATATTTCTAAAACTAAATTCAAGTCGAATAAATGTGATTAAAAATATCATAAGGCTTTGGTATAATAATAATAATAATAATAATAATAATAATAATAATAATAATAATAATAATAATAATAATAATAGTTTTCAGTATTATCATTTTAAAATTATTGACTTATATTTTGAATTAATAATGTTATTGATAAGTTTTAACTGTATTTAATTGAAATTAATGAAAATATCAAATAAAATTTAGTTTTATTTCCTTTAGGAAAATAAACACAACCTATGACATAACTCTACATAAGTTATAAACTATAATTTATTTTAAAATTAATAAATAAGTTATGTTCTATATTTAGTAATAACAAACGTTTAATGTAAATTTCAAAGTGAAGTACTGAAAAATATTTTTATAATTATCAAATAACAGACTCCTGTTAGGTTACTAATATATATACTATTTCCGAAACAAAAATTATCAGATAACAGAAATTACAGTCATACCACTAATTGTAACAGCTTCCGCACATGCTAATTTAATGGGTCCATAAGGAGACCTATTTAAGCCCAAGGATCCAAGAACTGCCATGTCTCCACTATGGAGTTTTCCTTGCACGACAGTTATTTTCCCTGAAGCCAATCACCAGATGGCCAGACAATGCAGCTACATACACTTTCTATAGCTGTAAAACTTCACAGTTTCGGCATTGTGGATTGATTTTTTAAATACCCATTTGGATTCTCAGATCTTGGACCACATTGATGAGTAAGTTTCTCTGTTTTGTATTTAATGATGCACACGTTTAACTCTTGATGATGGCTTGATTTCTTTGGCAACATCAATGCTCTAACCTATTGGAAAAGATGATGACACGGATAGATTTCTTATGGATTTGACATGGATGAGATGAAAGGTTTTCCAGTTTTCATGGATTAGCTGATATCTTTGCTGACATTTAGGTGTATTAATTTACATGGGTAAAACGAAGGAAATTATGGTGTTATACATTAAGAAAACAAAATATGGAACCGTGTGCGACTCTTTGCTTTGATGGTACAATTTTAAACCGTTTCGTTTCGTCTGCGTGTCCTTTTTGCTTCTTATCGGGTCTGTATGGTAGGCAAGACGCTCAGAAAATTGTCTATAATTAGAAGACATGTTCGCTTGTTGTGTGATTGCCGTTGGAACTTTCATGGTCTTCATTAATTTTGGTCTTGCGCAATTTATTGAGTTGTTGAACTCTTAAACAGTCTGTTACTCCTTTTGATTGCAGAACAGATATTTTTTTTAGTTTGAATAAACGATCAGGAGTCCACTTGGGAACCAGCAATGACATGGAAAAGTACAGTGGTTCTGTAGAACAATTTAGAGTTTTATGAATGTAAGGCAACTTAGATAGTAATTTAGTTTATCCTGAATTAGTGAAGGATACAATGACTACGAACATAAGATAGCTTAGCTAGTAATGAGACTCGATATCTTTCTAGTTGACATTTAAGAAACTATAGGCAGGGAAAGTTATTTAGCAAACCTGAAATCGAATCAAGAAGTAAACACTTTTTTTTTATTGATTCAAATATCCAAGTTATTGATGGTGATAAGATGAATGAAATAGGATAAATCGTTGATAGGTTATAAGTCATTGAAAGGCAAGATGAATCCTTCAATAAAAGTGAAAATTAATGAATCTGTAGATCATTTGATATGGCTTTACGGATTGAAAATTTGATGATGAACGCTTTCGATAGAAACTACTAACTAAACAGAAATTGAAGGCAACAACTAGGTTGAATGTGGTGGTGTAAAGAGTATGTAAATGACTAATTTTTGGTGACTAAAGTTGACAAATAGTTGAGTCTGTCCCATATGCATCTGCACATCCAACCTTAGAAAATCATTTTCACCATATATCTAACACCTTAATCATAGTGGTGACACTGCTCATAGAAAATTCAGTATATTTAAGATAAACATGTTTATACATTAAAATTCCGTCCTTTGCTTGGTGAAATGCTGAAGCACCATTGTTAGCAACAGGGACAAGAGTCGGATGCTAGCTGTAATGGGTGAGAAAGAGTGTAAGGGCATAGGCCTACAACTATCATATCGATCATTTTGACAGTGTTTCTCTGTTAAGGTTGAATTTGGGTGGGCCAGCTATGGCGAGCTTTTGATGGGCTAACCTTGGACAAGTTAGTAGGCCTATGACTGCATCTTTGCTAAATCCAACCTGGAAATTGTAGATTTTTATAGTAGATACGATAATTATAGGTGCTATTATTATTGCCCACCTTTCCAGAATTATGCATGTTTTCCAAATGTGACTCAGTATCCTAAGAAGAGATAAGTTTTTAGATTCTCTCCGCTCACTTTCCTCTGCCTTGAGGATTTAAAGCTGCAGCCATGGTATGAGACTTTCTCAGTTGTGGGCTAGAAGCTAATGGCTACTACTGAGAGCCTAACTTCGATGAGAGAGTAACTAGTGATATCCATGTTCTAGAAATGGTCTTTAGCTTCTGCAGTAAATTTCAGTAAGAATTTGCAAATCTACCTTCACCTATTAGTGTGAGATTTTGAATTACAATATAGATGGTGGATAGTCAATTCTCTGTCTTTTATTGAGATGTCAAAGGAATCCAAAGTTTTTGAAATGATCTTGAATGTATGATCCATGATGCTTCCCCTATCATTCTGTTTTGTTAGTGAGGTATGACACGATCGGAAAATTTGATAGAATTGTCAGAGGTTATAAGTCTGAGCTCCTTCTTGTTTTATTGTTAAATTTGATAGAATTGTCAGAGGTTATAAGTCTGAGCTCCTTCTTGTTTTATTGTTTATTAATTGTGTTAATGGATGTTAAATCATTACATTTTTTGAGGAGATATTCTAATGTTAATGCAATTAGGTTCATGTCGTTGGTTACAATTTGATGTATGTGAAACATAAACTTTTACCTTTTCTACTGAACATTTGAAAGCTTTTTGTTTGATTATTCATCATATTAATTTCTTCTTCCTATTTATGGTAGAATTTTCTTTGAACATAAATTTTATGTGCTTGTGTTTGAGGACCTCAACTTTTCCCTTATCTGGAACATATTTGATTGCTGGTCCCTGTTCCATTAAATCAAAATAAAAGGGCTTTCAGATGATTCTATTATTCTTTAATTACTATGTTTCAACCTAACTTGCTTCTTTCCATCTATCTCTCATTGACAAAATTACAATAGAAAAGTTCTCTCTTATCATAGAGCAGGATAAAATGAGAAACTTGCGTGTGGATGGAAAAATCTCATTTGGATATGATCATGGGTTCATAATATATTCATTACCCAATAAATTCTATTCCCATTCTTTAAGTACCTTGTATGCAAATAATGGTTTTTTTTTTTTTTTTGCAATGGATAGTTCCTCGTTTAACCTAATGAAGTGTCATTATTGTGGCCTGGATAGCATTTTGTTTCTCATACAATTTAACTGATCATTTGCTTACAGGCCTTACGTTGTATCACTAACCTATGACATGTTTGATTCCCAATTCCTTGCGCTGTGTTAAGATCGACTCCCTTTTTCATTTCCTTGAAATTTCCTTATTTTGTACTTCTCATATGGGGAGCATAATTGCAAAACTCTTCAATGGGTCTAGGAAAAAGTTGAGTTATTACATACAAGTACCGTGTTTGTTAGATGATGATTGTTTCAATTTTTTGTGCTGCTGGCAGCACAACAAGAATAGTTAAACTGGTTTGCGATTTGCAAAATCATATGTAACTTTTGAACGTATTGTTTACATATAGGAAAGGTGAAAATGGCTATCATCTTGTCAATTTTGGCTAATTAGAAGGCCATCTAAGAGTGTTCATCCTTCATCAGTTGTTCAAAATGAACCAACAAGGGATATGTTCTTCTTCTCCAACAGATCCTCCATTGAAACGTAGACGTGGTCGTCCACGCAAGGATGAGGGCCTGATACAAGCGGAGAATACTCCTACGGCTCCTGGATCTGACAGTATTGGTAAAAATAAACAGAGTGTGGGTTCAACTGGTGCTGTTGGCAATGACATGGTGGGTCAAATGGTTTATGGTGTCATTGATGGTTCATTTGATGCTGGATATCTCCTTAAACTTAAGGTAGGAGACAGTGACACTTATCTAAGGGGTGTCGTATTTCTACCAGGCCGAATCACTCCAATTTCGACTGCAAATGATGTGGCTCCACAAGCAAAGATGTATACAAGAACAGAGATTCCCATCCCTGTTCCAAATTCGTCAGTACAGGTCACTGATTCTGTCCGTTCATTAGAACAGCGTGATAAGCAGCTTAGTGAGCCAAAGAATCTTTTACCACCAGTTCAAGACCAGGGCCTGCCATCTGAGTTGATGAATGTTCCTATTGCACAAGAAAACCAATCAACTTATAATATGTTGTCTCTGACTGGTATTTTGCCAATCTTTTCCACCAGACCTTCATTGGAAGGGCAAGTTATTTCAGCACAAATTTTAGATCCAGGTAAAGAGACCCAATCTCCCCTGGTAGTGGATTGTTTAGGGCAAGATAAAGTTGCTGAACAGGATAAAGGGATGCAGAAATTTGAGACTAACGCAAGAAAAGATCCTGATGTGACTATAGACCCAACTGAACTAACAAAATCAGTTGTGAAGTCTACTAGTACCAATGATATCTTGTTGGGCACTGATACCATTGACCATGAACTGCGGCAACAGTCGGCTTATCTTGGCCATAAGCCATATCAATCATTTAATGATGGAGATAAACGCCCGAACCTTGAACAAAGTCAAGCTCCTGCAATTGTTGGGGCTGGAATTGCGTCTTCTGTACCCAGTGGCTTGACCAGTTTGATGGAAGAACAGTTGGAAGTTGTACCACCTGATCTTGTGATGGAGATTGCGAATGATAAAACAGCTCACTTAAATAAGACACAAGCAACTGATAGTGATAAGGTTACTGAGGTAAATTCACAGTCTTTATCAATCACCAGCCTTCCAGTGACAATGTTTGAGAGGGATGTTATGAACTCTGAATCAAAGCTTAATGCCGAAGGATCTCATCTTCAGCCAATGAAGGAACATCAGTTCTCCGTTTCTTCTGGCACCGAAGAAATTATGAAGGCAGCCTTGGGCCCTGCAACGCTAACCAGATTACCCGTGACTCTTTTTGAGGGAGAAACTGTTCCATTGGAAATGAAGATTGCCGCTGAAGGAGCTAGTCTTCCTGGAGTGGCTGAATCCCAATTCTGCAGTTCATCAGGCGTTCCTAGTCAAACCAAGGATGCCATTCCACCTGCGGAAACTTAGATTATCCAGTCATCCCAAAAACAATCTGCTTGGCCAAACCATAATGGGCAAACCGTAAGCATGAGTCATCTTGTGTCGTAATATAGGAAATAAAGGAGCCATGTTGCTTAAATCACCATAAGATAAGGTATTAAGTGGATGTTAATCATATGTTTGGTGTAAAACTGACTGGCTATCTTATCCTCTTCTCTTCTATATTTTGTGAATTTTCTTGAATTTTATGAGCATTTAGATTCTGTGAGTTGTATGAATTTCGTAAGCATTTTTTTGATCAATTTTGTTGATTGTGGGTTTGCCACTATATAAGAAACATTTCATTACTTCTAAATAGTCAATGACAATGGGAATTAGTATATACTATTATAAATTTTAATGTGCATTTTTATCATTATAGGTACATAAAATGAATTTCTGATTCAAGAAGAAAGAATGTAATTAATCTTCAAACTTAATATCATATTTTTAGAGATACTACGATAAGTTAGTTTCTAGGTAAATTCATCAACTAAATCTCCATCAAACAATGCAGAAGAAGAATACATAATTAAAGTTGATGAAGTTACTTCCTTCTTTCAAAGGAAGATCAAGTTGCAAGTTCATTTTTCAAAAGAAATTTCCTAAAAAGAAAAATGAAAAAGATACATACTAACATTCTAGAAAATATCTATGTTATAATAATAGTTGAAAAGAAAGAACTATTTATAAATAGTAGCGACATCATCTAGTAGAGAACATATTTCAAGTTTCTTTAATTAATCAATAGATTAACACAAGGAAGGAATGTTTAAAGCCTTTACATGATTCCAATGTCAAAGGTGTTTAACATGAAAAAATAGTAAAAGTTTTACATGATTCTTTACTTTAAAAATAAGATGGATTAGATCATATCTCTTTAGTGATATTTTAGATTACTAAGTACTGATCTACTATTGGTTAAGACATTTTCTATGATTTGAATATCTATTTGTTTACACAAACCCTTTTAACTAAATATTTGATATAAACTTCTTAAATTTATGTTATATGTTTTGATATTTGAGAATAGTTTTACCATTGATATGTTAATGCCTTTATTAACTATTAAATATTGACATGGTAGATAACCTCCTTATCAGATTTTGAATTAGACTTTGACGATAAATGATCAAGAGAGTTTTGATTTCTCCAATTGTAACACCCACATACCCCTGAGAGGATATGCAAATGTCGCACATAACAGCACCCAAAACATATCATACCAACAATTCCAAGCATTCTCAGAAACTCAAGCACCATACATTACATTACATTTCGTTATGTTTTAAACATACTATATAGAATGTAGTGACATAACACAAAACATATTACATGTCTTGAAATCCAAATTTCTTCCTATTTATAAATATTACAAACCATATATGCAAAATACAAACTATCTCTTCATACTGAGTATTAGTCAGTAACATCAACAAATTGAACATTATTTACAACAAAACACACTTTTCATTACCACTGCAGTTATCTTTGTCCCAGTCTTTATACCCTTCTATCTAAACCTACATGGGACAAATCCACTGTGTCAAGCATATAACTTAGTGGGGAACAACTAAATAGAATATATAAAGAAAATTGTCTCTAAACATTCACATATTCAAAGCAATCTAAATATCATGAATCACAAAACATAATATAACATAGTAAAACATAATGTATATTTGTTCCAGAGAAAAATTCACCAATATCATAATTCAAACACAGTACATTTCATAACTGAATATAATTTATCAATATAGAATATTTCTCATGTTGAATCAAATCATTTAAGTCTCATGTCAGAATGTACAAACGTCAGAATTGAATATCAGAATAGAGTGTAAATGTTGGACCCCGAACTTTCGGTGGAAATTAGAATTATTAAAATGAATTTAATGAGTGCTTTCGGATATGAATTGTGTTATAGATGTTATTGTGCTTAAAGGAAATTGATGAGAAAAAGAATTTATTAGTTTTGATGACTTTAAAGATTAGTTTTGGTTATGAAAGTTTAAGTGGATGAGATGATTGAAATGGAAGTTGAAATCAAGAAATAGAAAGTGAAAGTGTAAAATTTTGAAGAAAATAGAAAGTTTGACTTGAAAGTTGACTTTTTGATTTGGGCAGATTTTGAGGAAATGATCTGCATAAAATTTGTAGATTATTTTGAGAGATTTCTGTAGCCATAAAGTTTGACAGTTTTCGATATCGGAATCAAAAGTTATGAGTTTTCCAAGTTAAGTATATTTGACGTTGTTTTGGAAAAATACTATGAAGTATAGATTTGCGTGTATTGTGCTTTGAGGCCGATCGTCGTACTGATGTAGTTTGAATTGGAGTAAATGGTTTACGTGAAAGTTATAGAAAATTTGAATAGCTATAAAATGATGTATAATATGCGATTCTTGGATGTGGAGGTTGAAAGATGTGAAATTGTGAAGTTTGAATGTTGTTTAGTATGGAAATTTCAGGGCAAAAACTTTGATTGAAAAATTAACTTAGCTAGAGGTTGAATGTAACATTCCGTCACCGATGGGAAGGGTATTTTAGTAATTTGGGACGGGTTCGAAGTATTGAATTATATCACGGCATGAACATACATCATATAGCCTCTATAACTGATGATTGTTTTGCACATGCACATGGTATACATGCATTCATGACATTTCCCGGCATAAGTGTCTAATTGGGATCTTTTGTGAAATTTATGTGAAAGTTGTATTTAAAAAATTATTTGGAGTGCGCCATAGAGTGTTTTACATTTTTAGGAATTTATGAAAATTTTTCTGGAATTTTTCGGGGTTCTTGCCCGGACCGGAAAATTCCAACTGACTGGCTGAGTGAGCCTTTTTGTACTGAAAAGGGGCTGCATAATGGCATGAGATTAGTGAATAAATAATTGTGGGAATTATGTTAGTGCCATGTTTAGAGCTTAAGTGGGATTAGTGCTTAATTAATTGGGTTTAATTCATTTTTGTCTTTTCCATTCATTATAAGCCAAGTGGCTTCTAAATTTTGTCCTATCCTATGCAACACCATCGACTTTTCAGCATCACCTATGACTTCCTCCTTGTTCTTTTAAAATACATGACTCATTTGGAAGCTTATTATCTCATCCGAAACTTTATTTTTCCCTTCCTTGGTGAATTTCTCTTCTTTCTTCGTTGGTAGCTTCTTCTTACAAGATAGATTCTTGTTCTTTTGGCTTGCTCCTTCTTCCTTCTCATGTAAAGCTAGCTTAAACCTAGTAAAGATGTTGAATTGTGTGTATGCTCAAGTGATAGCCGTGGGTGAAGTAAGTTAGGAAGTGTGGGAGAGTTGTAAAGTGTTGGAGAATTGAAGAGTTTGTAACTTGATTGGTAAGTATTGATGTTTGTTTTTATGCTTTTGGTAGTTAGAAGCATGCATGGAGATCCTTTATACATTTACTTGATCATCATAGTAGAAGGTTTGAATGGGTTTAAATGTATACTTAGTTATGGATGAATGAATGACTATACTTTTTATTGATTTTAGCTTGGTTTTGGATTGAGTTTGTAAGGTTAGATGAATGGAAAACTTAGGAAGATCATTTGTGTAGGTGCTGCCAATTTTTGTGTCATTATAGAAGTGTATGTTGTGATGAATTTGTGGTTGAATTAGAGGTAGGAATGGATGCTTAGTGATGTGTTATTGATGTTAGAAGTGATAGGAGTTAGGGTAATGTTGAAATCTGGAAAATTGGTGTTTGACCTGTTGGAATGTTTTGATCATAACTTATTGTGTAGGTGTGCAAATGAGGTGAAGTTTGTGCCCAATTAAACTTTGGGATGTTGGCTACAATTTTGTGTGAAATAGGTGTTGTTAAATTGTAATGCTAGAAGGGCGAAATTTTGCATGGAAAGTTACTGTTTTATTGCCTGTGAACAGTATCCGCAGTTATGACCTGATTACTTTGTTGATTTTTCTAAATTAATTGGTATGGAACTAGGAAAAATGGTCTTTATGAAAGTTGGGGCATATTGAGTTAGCTTTCCATTTCCACTGATCTTGCTAATTTTCGAGTTGTATATTGGGAGATATGAACTGATTACTATTGATTGGTTTTATGCTTTTTGGAGAAACCTAGTTAAAGTGTTGATTTTGTGAGCTTTCTGCTTGGGAGCAATTTTAGCAATTTTTGTGGACTGAATTGGTGTGAGTGATCTTCTGAAAAGTTGTAGAGGAAGACATTATCTTGAAAATGATTTATGGTGTGTAATTTTTAGAGGTCAGAGTTGGGAGTTATGATTTTGCAAAAACTGACCCTGCATTAGCTTGTGAATTGCTGATAATGGCAGTAACTTGCATAATAGATTTGAACTTGTTAGAAATTGAATTGGAGTTTGAGTTCTTCATGAAACTTGAAGTTGGTGATCTTATCTTTTCAGGGGTATAAGGTAATGATTTTTGTGACATTTGTGCTAAGAGAATTAATGTTTGAAACATCACTGTCCAGATTGGTTGATTTCAGAGGGCTGATGCTTTGGTGAATTGTTTGACCTAGTTAGTTATGAAATTTAATTTTGGGTTGTTCATGAAAGTTGTAGATGACATTGTGAACTTATTGAGCATATTTATGTGGTAATTTTTGGCTGAAGAATTAGAGAGGAATGGAATTTATAATGTACTATTCTGTTTTAATGAGATTTGAGTAGGCAGTAGCTTTGAAGGGATTTTTGACACCCTTAAGGGGGAAATTGATTTTTATGGTCTTCTTGAGAATTGTAGAGGGTTTCATGATCTTTCCAACGAGATATAGTTGGAAATTTTCTGAATTGTGTGCAATGAATTATTGGTGTTGAAAATTGGATTGGAAATTAGGAAAAAAAAGGGGGAAATGGAATCACGTCCGGTCACTAGGGCGACGGAAATGGAATCACGTCCGGTCACTAGGGCGACGCGTCGCCCTAGTGACGGGGCGTAAAAGGCCGCGTCGCTAGGGCGACGCGTCGCCCTAGCGACGAAGCCGATTAAGTCAGCCCATTGGCGAGACGTCGCCCAATGAGGTGGACTTTTTTTTCTTTTATTATTATTTTATTTTTATTTGTTAATTGGTAATTTGTGATTTCATTTTATCAATTTCTTTTCCGTCCGACGTCCGATTGACCTGATTCTTGAGGCATCGGATCCGTAGAATATTTAATTTCATTTTGTGAGAAATTGGGAATTTTTGGACGGGAAATTGACGTGACCCCGGGTAACGGAGCCTTTAATCACTGTTTTGTTTAATTGGGGACCTATAGAGGTCCGAATTGCGCACCGTCAGCGCCAATAGGTTTCTAATTTTTAGAAGGATTTTTTTTATGGGAAAATTTTGGATTAGGGCCGGGAATGCCATGAACATGCATTATACACGTTTTACTTATTCCATGTGCATTGTTTGATATTTTTAACTATTCAGTTGGTAATGTTTACTTATTTTAATTGTTATAGAGGCTCAGTTGGAACGTCATCCCACGGACGTTGCAGAGACTTCCCGGCATTAGCTCGGAAGTTATTAGGTGAGTAACTTAGATGGTTCCTCGGTTAGTAAGTGTTTATAATTCTGCACTTAGAACCCTGTGGAGAATAATGGAGGGACAATTGTGTTTGTTTGTGCCTGGATTGCAGACCGGAGGTCCGATGGATTGGAAAATTCTGACATAGAAGTGTTATATGTGATTTTCTTGTGATTACCTGTACAAGACTTATGTGTACATGTTGAATTGGGATCTGATATGATGTTGGTGTTGTTTTATTTGGACATATGCACATCATGCATAATTGCATGATCGATGAATTGACAATTGTGACGGAGCGCGATAGCGAGAGCTTAAAGCTCAACGTGATTGGGCCTTGAGCCCATAGTGATTCGAGCCTATGGCTCACCGTTTAATGCGCCTTAATGGGACAGTTTGAGCGCCACCACAACAACGTAATAAATTGAAAAGCATCTCATACACATTCCATGTGCATTTGAATTGATTCTTTGGATTGGTATGAAAATTATGTGGTACTACTAAATGTGATTTGATGAGATAATTGTGCGTGGCTGTGTTATGTATGTATATGCATGAATTGGGTGAACCATCGATGATGGTTCCTCACCGAGTTCATAAACTCACCCAAAATTGCAAATTATTTTTCAGGACCGAGAGAGTAGACTTATAGCTCCAGAGGGACTTTTCCTGCCGTGTAGATTGAGTTGGCAAGAGAAGTCATGGCACACAGGTCGGTCAGCTGGCACTTTTTGAGGGATGACCTAGCTAGCCTTTTGTTTGATTTTCTTTTGGAGTAATGTCTGAACATACCAGTTGTGTAAATTCTTCGCTTTGAGGTTATGAAATGAGAATTTATGGTTTCAAAAATTAGTGGATTTCATATTAATTCTTTATGATTTTGATGCCATGTGGAGTGTTAGTGGTTGTTCGTAGCGCACCCTTATCGTAGGGTGTGTGTCGGAATGACCTACGGGCGTCCCGATACATATCCTATGGTATGGGGGTGCTACATTAGGTGGTATCAGAGCCTCTGACAAAACTTCTGAGGAAGAATGTGCCATTCAGATGGACTGAGGAGTGTCAGAAGAGCTTTGAGGAGCTGAAACATCGGTTGACTCTTGCCGCACGTGTTGACTATTCCATCTGGATTGGAGGATTTGAGGTATCTGATGATGCATCGCATCAGGGATTGGGGTGTGTTCTGATGCAGCACGGTAGAGTCATTGCCTATGCCTTGAGACAGCTGAGGTCTCACAAGGTAAATTATCCTGTTCATGATTTGGAGTTAGCTGCAGTAGTGTTTTCTTTGAAGATTTGGAGACATTACCTGTATGGTGAGACTTTCCAGATCTTCACTGACCATAAGAGTTTGAGATATTTACTGAGCCAGAGAGAGTTGAATTTGAGACAGAGGAGATGGCTTGAGTTGTTGAAGGACTATGACTGTACTATCGAGTATCGGG
The DNA here is from genome assembly GCA_029891385.1 of Erythroxylum novogranatense. Taxonomy (NCBI): domain Eukaryota; kingdom Viridiplantae; phylum Streptophyta; class Magnoliopsida; order Malpighiales; family Erythroxylaceae; genus Erythroxylum; species Erythroxylum novogranatense. The sequence goes on along the minus strand of CM057229.1, from coordinate 79,096,265 downwards.
TCGGGATCAGTATCGTCCGTATCTGCATTAGTGTATTAATTTGGTATTTAGTAGGCCCAATTGTTTACATGTAATTGTATAGAGTGACTGAGCACTAATGAGTGCTAATAATGAGTGAAATTGTTTTATCAGTAAAATGGTTTAATCTTTGAAAGTGTTTTGTTATAATTGGGCCAAGTCAATGATTGTTTCTTGACTCTAATGTTTTGAAAGAAAAAAAATGTCATACGATTTTTGTTAATAAGGTAATGAATGTTCTAGTACGCCACCCTCGCGGGTCACGGGCTCGGATATCACCATGGATATCAGGTTCTGGTCTCGTCGGGAGTGGGGTGCTACATTGAAGTTGCTTTTGAGTCCTTCAGGAACATTGTAGAGCTTGTTTTTATCTTTTCATTGATATAAAACACGAAAATATTGGACAAGGGAGAAGAAAGTTATGATTTTTAGAAGTTTTGATGATGTATAGTGTGAAACCGATCGACCAGTCACATTGTGTGAAGTTTTTGACCCCTTAAGAGACCTCAATCAATTTTGATTCCTTCTTGAAAATTGTAGATCTCTCTTTTCCCTTTCCGTAGACACCAAGTTTGTCCAATTTGGAGTTCGGAGTCAAAAATTATGAAGGTTTAAAGTTCGGAGGTAGGATCAGAGTGGGAGGCGCCCGCTCGGCCAAGTGGCCGAGCAACCCGCGTGGTGCGCGAGGCCGAGCGCCCAGCGCAAGGCCGAGCGACCTGCGCCGACGCAAGGCCGAGCGACCTGCGTGGGTTCGCAGCTCGGCCAATGTGTCCGATTTTTGACCGATCGACCTCTCTTCTTTGTTTTGAGCATAACTTCTTCGTCCGACTTCCGATTAAGCCGATTTTCAAAGCGTTAGATTTCTAAGACATTTTTCTATCTTTCCATGAAAGATAGATCGGTTTTGGCATTAAATGGAGAAAGATAGCTCTGATTGTAGTGAGCTGATCGGTTGTAAAAGTTTGAACAGTATTCAGTATTTTGGAGATATCTCGATCGGTAGAGCTCTGATCGATCTGATTCTTTTTGGAAATTAAAATAGAGACATGGGGCTACAAATGTTATGAAAGAGCCGAGCTATAATGTAGCCTCTAAGACTTTCAAATTCGGATCGGAAGTTAGATGTAGTGTTCAGTATTTTAGAGATATCTCGATCGGTAGAGCTCCGATAGATTTGATTCTTTTTGCAAATTAAACTAGAGATATATATCTACAATTCATTTGAAGGAGCCGATCGACAATTTAGCTTCTAAGGCTTTCAAATTCGGATTGGAATTAGATGTAGTGCTCAGTTTCAGTTTTGTAATGGTCTGAATATCGTTAAGTATTTTGGAGATATCTAGAGCTATAGAACTCCAATAGATCGGATTCTTGTTGCTAATTAAAATAGAGACATGGGGCTATAAATGTTATGAAGGAGCAGAGCTATAATGTAGCCTCTAAGACTTTCAATTTCAGGTCGGAATTTAGATGTAGTGTTCAGTCTCTGTGTTATAATGGCTGAATAGTATTCAGTATTTTGGAGATATCTCAATCGGTAGAGCTCCGATTGAGCTGATTCTTGTTGCTAATTAAAATAGAGACATGGAGCTACAAATTTTATGAAGGAGCCGAGCTATAATTTAGCCTATAAGACTTCCAAATTTGGGTCGGAAGTTAGGTGTAGTGTTCAGCCTCGGGTCTGAAGAACAGACTTCAGTATTTTTGAGATATTTTGAGATATAGAGCTCCGATCGACCTGATTCTTGAAGCGATGGATTCGTAAGACATAGAGTAACATTTATATAGAAGAAAGTTTTGTCAAATGACTTCAGATACCAGATCAAAATAAGGAGACAAGATGTCAGTTTTTATGAAGGACATTGTTGGAAGATCACTTAAGCTGTTATGTTATAAGACTTACATGTAAGGAAAAATTGGACATTATGCACTCATTAATGGCAAGTTGGTAAATAAGAAGAGTGAGCTTTAGTATATATAAGGAGAATGCACGACACTTAGACAGAAAAACAGCAAGAGAAGAAAAGAAAGAATAAGAAGAGAGGAGAATGAGAGGAGCTTCGACAGAGAAGAAGAAAGAAAAGGGGAGAGAGCTAGGGTTTGATTTTTAGGGGTCTTCAAGCAAGCTTTCTATGTTGATTCAAGACAAAAAAAGGTGGAGAATGAAGAGAGCTCCATCATGAACCAAGAAAATCCGAAATTGGGGAAGATGAAGGTAAGAGTCAATTTTCGATCTTTGATCTTTTAGAGAGTTTTTGGTTTAGATACCTTGGAATTGGTATGGGTTTGTGAATTCTAAAGTCAATTTTGGAGATTTCATGTTGTAATGGGATCGATTTTGGATGGAAATTAATTAGGGTTATGCTTAATTTTGTAATTGGGGTTTTTGGAAATTATTGGTTTAGAATCATGGAAAATATTATAGATTGGTGAAATATGATATCAATTTTAAAGATGTTGTGATTTATGATATTGAATTTGAGTGAATTGGTTTAGGTCAATTTTAGAATTTGGGGATTTTAGAAATTGTTGCTTTAGATAGCTTGGAAAAATGATGAGTATGGGTTTCCTATAGTTAATTTTGAGGATTATGCTAATTATGATGTTAAATTTGGATGATTATGGTTTAGGGAAATTTCAATTGGAAGAAAGAAAGAAACAATGGTCAAATTGAAGCATTGGACAAGCTTCAAGCATGGAAATGAGGTGGGTACCTGTTTATAATAGATTTATAAGCCACTACTGCTTTCCTTAAACAAAGAGATTTTCTGATTTCAATTGTATCATAAATGTTGCATCATTGTATGAATGATTTGAAAAATCATTATTGATTCAATGCATGAACTTTTGATGAATTGCAAAATACATTTGTGTTATGCCTCGAAAATTCCATGGCATTTCGTATATTCCGAAAAGAGCATTCGATAAACTGATTTAAGCATGATTATGTGATTGTGATTAGGCAAGAGAGAACCTGTTTCGTTAGTCTCGTGCACGATGACCCTTAGCCTTCTCCCGGCTGCCCGTTAGAGGCCACGAGATCCTGAGAAATCATACTCGTTGTGTTTACAATAAACTTCGGTTTATTCGTTGTGTTTAAGGAACTCTCGAGCCATTTGTTGTGCATTGCATATGTGATTTGCATTGCATCTATGAATTGTCAATGATGCATTCATGTTTTGTAACCTATGGGTTTATGGCTGAAAGCCTAAAAATCATATGCTTTGCAAATTGCGATTTGAATACAGCAAGAAAAGAAATTTTTGAAAATTTGCTTTACGGATTTCAAAGAAATGTTTTCTAAGACCAGAAAAGAAAAAGAATTTCAAGGATTTTGCTTATTTATTTGTTATAAAATGTTACCCACGAGCTATAAGCTCACCCCCCCCCTTCATTCTCATCCACAGGTGATGAGAAGAAGATCGGGTAAAAAAAATTGAAGGTTTTCGTTTGTATGTGTGCATATTCGGATTTTGGATATTGATGTTGTATTATGGCCTGCAAATGCCATTAATATCTTATAAGCATTTATTACATGATGTAAATCAGTTATGAAATTGTATATGGATATAGAATTGGAGTATGGATTTGTATAGGAACTAGCACAGTGAGCGATGTATGTGAATGATATGGTAAGTTTATGATATATGAATGAATGTGTATTGGACATTGGATAATGCGATTGTATGTGGATGTAATTGGATTGAGGATATTGAAGTCACTTGTAAGAGATGGAATGAAAAAAAAATGTACCGGATTTGATTGGTTTAGAATAGATGTCTTAAGGTTTCCAACGCGATGCTTTTCCTAACATATTTGTTCACGAATATCGGAAATGGGTTTCGATTCAATTTGATCCGATGTTTGTTTCGCTTATAATTTTGCTTCCGCCTTATGCTCCTTTCGTTCGATTTTGCTTTCGTTCGTTCCGTTTTTCGGTCTCGAGATCGGGTTCTAACAGTTATGATATCAGAGCCCAATAATAGGATCTTACATGGGCGTATGTGTATGAGTGATTTGCATGAGAAGATGATAAGAGTTAGTGAATGAATATGATTGAATTAGTGAGAATGTGATATTGATGTGAATGATCTAACATGTATTTGGAGTATAAGAATGTTTTGATTAAGGTGTCGAAAGCGTGATTGATGATCAAAGAATGTGATAATGGAGATTAAGGTTCGAATTTCATGATGAAATTGGATGAATTCCTTTCGGATATATATATGTGAGATGTAATATAGGATGCGTGAAAGATGAGTTGAATGATAGAGATATAGATATATATATGGAAGTTCAAAAGGAGTAAATTGAATGGTATTGGTCCATATTAAGGTTATTAAGAATTGGACCATTGTCTTATGTAAATCTTTTAAGAAATATTGATATGATATGATATTGGTGGTATTTGATACAAGAAGTGATAAATTGTGAGTAAGTTGAGAAATATGTTTGATAAGGAATTAGTTAAGAAAGTGATTGAATATGATTATTTCGAAGAAATTATTTGAGAGAATAAGTTACTTGGTGATTATTTAGATAGGAATTTCGATGGCGAAATTCTTTTAAGAGGGGAAGAATTGTTGGACCTGAAATTTCGGTAGAAATTAGAATTATTAAAATGAATTTAATGAGTGTTTTCGGATATGAATTGTGTTATAGATGTTATTGTGCTTAAAGGAAATTGATGAGAAAAAGAATTTATTAGTTTTGATGACTTTAAAGATTAGTTTTGGTTATGAAAGTTTAAGTGGATGAGATGATTGAAATGGAAGTTGAAATCAAGAAATAGAAAGTGAAAGTGTGAAATTTTGAAGAAAATAGAAAGTTTGACTTGAAAGTTGACTTTTTGATTTGGGCAGATTTTGAGGAAATGATCTGCATAAAATTTGTAGATTATGTTGAGAGCTTTCTGTAGCCATAAAGTTTGACAATTTTCGATATCGGAATCAAAAGTTATGAGTTTTCCAAGTTAAGTATATTTGACATTGTTTTGGAAAAATACTATGAAGTATAGATTTATGTGTATTGTGCTTTGAGGCCGATCGCCGTACTGATGTGGTTTGAATTAGAGTAAATGGTTTACGTGAAAGTTATAGAAAATTTGAATAGCTTTAAAATGATGTATGATATGCGATTCTTGGATGTAGAGGTTGAAAGATGTGAAATTGTGAAGTTTGAATATTGTTTAGTATGAAAATTTCAGGGCAGAAACTTTGATTGAAAAATTAACTTAGCTAGAGGTTGAATTTGCTTTGGAGTCCTTCATGAACATTGTAGAGCTTGTTTTTATCCTTTCATTGATATAAAGCACGAAAATATTGGACAAGGGAGTAGAAAGTTATGATTTTTAGAAGTTTTGATGATGTATAGTGTGAAGTCGATCGACCAGTCACATTGTGTGGGGTTTTTGACCCCTTAAAATACCTCAATCGATTTTGATTCCTTCTTGAAAATTGTAGATCTCTCTTTTCCCTTTCCGTAGACACCAAGTTTGTTCAATTTAGAGTTCGGAGTCAAAAGTTATGAAGGTTTAAAGTTCGGAGGTCGAATCAAAGTGGGAGAGCGGCCTGCTAGGCCAAGTGGCCGAGTGACCCGCAAGGCCGAGCGACCTGCGTGGGCGCAAGGCCGAGCGACCTGCGCGGACGCAAGGCCGAGCGACCTGCGTGGGTGCGCAACTCGGCCATTGTGTCCGATTTTTGACCGACCGACCTCTCTTTCTTGTTTTGAGCATAACTTCTTCGTCCGACATACGATTAAGCCGATTTTCAAAGCGTTAAATTCCTAAAATATTTTTCTATCTTTCCATTCTAGATAGATCGGTTTTGGCATTAAATGGAGAAAGATAGCTCGGATTGTAGTGAGCTGATCGGTTGTAAAAGTTTGAACAGTATTCAGTATTTTGGAGATATCTCGATCGGTAGAGCTCCAATCGATCTGATTATTTTTGAAAATTAAAATAGAGACATGGGGCTACAAATTTTATGAAGGAGCCGAGCTATAATGTAGCCTCTAAGACTTTCAAATTCGGATCGGAAGTTAGATGTAGTGTTCAGTCTTGGTTCTGTAATAGTTTGAACAGTGTTCAGTATTTTGAAGATATCTCGATCGGTAGAGCTCCGATCAATTTGATTCTTTTTGAAAATTAAACTAGAGAAATATATCTACAATTCATCTGAAGGAGCCGATCAACAATTTAGCTTATAAGGCTTTCAAATTCGGATCGGAATTAGATGTAGTGCTTAGTTTCAGTTTTGTAATGGTCTGAATATCGTTCAGTATTTTGGAGATATCTGGAGCTATAGAGCTCCAATAGATCGAATTCTTGTTGCTAATTAAAATAGAGACATGGGGCTACAAATGTTATGAGGATTCGAGCTATAATGTAGCCTCTAAGACTTTCAATTTCAGGTCTTCAGTCTCGGTGTTGCAATGGCTAAATAGTGTTCAGTATTTTGGAGATATCTCGATCGGTAGAGCTCCGATTGAGTTGATTCTTGTTGCTAATTAAAATAGAGACATGGGGCTACAAATGTTATGAAGGAGCCGAGCTATAATGTAGCCTCTAAGACTTCCAAATTTGGGTCGGAAGTTAGGTGTAGTGTTCAGCCTCGGGTCTGAAGAACAGACTTCAGTATTTTTGAGATATTTTGAGATATAGAGCTTCGATGGACCTGATTCTTGAAACGATGGATTCGTAAGACATAGAGTGAAATTTCTATAGAAGAAAGTTTGGTTAAATGACTTCAGCTACCAGATCGAAATAAGGAGACAAGATGTCAGTTTTTAGGAAGGACATTGTTGGAAGATCACTTAAGTTGTTATGTTATAAGACTTACATGTAAGGGCAAATTGGACATTATGCACTCATTAATGGCAAGTTGGTAAATAAGAAGAGTGAGCTTTAGTATATATAAGGAGAATGCACGACACTTAGACAGAAAAACAGCAAGAGAAGAAAAGAAAGAATAAGAAGAGAGGAGAATGAGAGGAGCTTCGGGAGAGAAGAAGAAAGAAAAGGGGAGAGAGCTAGGGTTTGATTTTTAGGGGTCTTCAAGCAAGCTTTCTATGTTGATTCAAGAGAGAAAAAGGTGGAGAATAAAGAGAGCTCCATCATGAACCAAGAAAAATCCTAAATTTGGGAAGATAAAGGTAAGAGTTGATTTTCGATCTTTGATCTTTTAGAGAGTTTTTGGTTTAGATACCTTGGAATTGGTATGGGTTTGTGAATTCTAAAGTCAATTTTGGAGATTTCATGTTGTAATGGGATCGATTTTGGATGAAAATTAATTAGGGTTATGCCTAATTTTGTAATTGAGGTTTTTGGAAATTATTGGTTTAGAATCATGGGAAATATTATGGATTGGTGAAATATGATATCAATTTTGAAGATGTTGTGATTTATGATATTGAATTTGGGTGAATTGGTTTAGGTCAATTTTGGAATTTGGGGATTTTAGAAATTGTTGCTTTAGATAGCTTGGAAAAATGATGAGTATGGGTTTCCTATAGTTAATTTTGAGGATTATGCTAATTATGATGTTAAATTTGGATGATTATGATTTAGGGAGATTTCAATTGGAAGAAAGAAAGAAGCAATGGTCAAATTGAAGCATTGGACAAGCTTCAAGCATGGAAATGAGGTGGGTACCTGTTTATAATAGATTTATAAGTCACTACTGCTTTCCTTAAACAAAGAGATTTTCTGATTTCAATTGCATCATAAATGTTGCATCATTGTATGAATGATTTGAAAAATCAGTATTGATTCAATGCATGAACTTTTGATTAATTGCAAAATACATTTGTGTTATGCCTCGAAAATTTCATGGCATTTCGTATATTCGGAAAATAGCATTCAATAAACTGATTTAAGCATGATTATGTGATTGTGATTGGGCAAGAGAGAACTTGTTTCGTTAGTCTCGTGCACGATGACCCTTAGCCTTCTCCCGGCTGCCCGTTAGAGGCCACGAGATCCTGAGAAATCGGACTCGTTGTGTTTACGATAAACTTCAGTTTATTCGTTGTGTTTAAGGAACTCTCGAGCCATTTGTTGTGCATTGCATATGTGATTTGCATTGCATCTATGAATTGTCAATGATGCATTCATGTTTTGTAACCTATGGGTTTATGGCTGAAAGCCTAAAAATCATATGTTTTATAAATTGCGATTTGAATACAGCAAGAAAAGAAATTTTTGAAAATGTGGTTTACTGATTTCGAAGAAATGTTTTCTAAGACCATAAAAGAAAAAGAATTTCAAGGGTTTTGCTTATTTATTTGTTATAAACTGTTACCCACGAGCTATAAGCTCACCCCCCCCCCCCCCCAATTCATTCCAATCCACAGGTGATGAGAAGAAGATCGGGTAAAGAAAATTGAAGGTTTTCGTTTGTATGTGTGCATATTCGGATTTTGGATATTGATGTTGTATTATGGCCTGGAAATGCCATTAATATCTTGTAAGCATTTATTACATGATGTAAATCAGTTATGAAATTGTGTATGGATATGGAATTGGAGTATGGATTTGTATAGGAACTAGCACAGTGAGCGATGTATGTGAATGATATGGTAAGTTTATGATATATGAATGAATGTGTATTGGACATTGGATAATGCGATTGTATGTGGATGTAATTGGATTGAGGATATTGAAGTCACTTGTAAGAGATGAAATGAAAAAAAAATGTACCGGATTTGATTGGTTTAGAATAGATGTCTTAAGGTTTCCAACGCGATGCTTTTCCTAACATATTTGTTCACGGATATCGGAAACGGGTTTCGATTCGATTTGATCCGATGTTTGTTTCGCTTATGATTTTGCTTCCGCCTTATGTTCCTTTCGTTCGATTTTGCTTTCGTTCGTTCTGTTTTTCCGGTTGGGATCCGGTTTCGAGATCAGGTCCCAACAGTAAACCCTTCAGATCAGAACATGATTTTAACCAGAACAAACTTTGTTTATATCAAAACTAAACATGTATCAAAATACAAAATAAGTTAGGCTGCTAATCTGTTTTACAGAAGTGGGTAACGAGACTAATACAGGAGATACTGTGATCTATATCACAGAACATGAGAGACTTATGCCTCAATAACAGGAGACACCGAAGTGTCAATACTAGGAAACGTCGAAGTATCAACAACAGAAGACACCGAAGTGTCACAAAAGAAACTACAGACCCTTCTAGGTATGTTTATTTACCTACGACTCAAACTTAACAGTTTTAAAACAAAACATGTTCATATGTCATACAAGTACAAGTACAAGTATGTGCAATAATATATCAATAAAGGTATTGAGGCATCACAAATAGGAAGCACTTCTAGCACAATCCCAAATATCAAACTCCTCGAACATTATGGTCCGAAATTATCACAATGTTATCGCATAAATTCTCAATTCACAAACATCTATAGCCAATTCATAATACATAAGCCTTTGAAACTCATTCATTCATTATCAAACCAAGCAATTCAACATTGTATTCATCATTATTAAACTATACATCTTTTACATTATCATATCAATTAATAATGCATAATTAAACTAACTATTACTCAATTACATCGAATACACAATTTAAGTTCAAACACACCTTAAACAAGTCCATGTAAGTCCTATTGTACCAAATAAATTAACTAAACCTTATATAGTTCATTAATTGCACAAAACCCCATGTTTTCCACCTTCCTAACAATTTCCCACAATTTTGGGATAAGTGATCGAAAACCTTCAAACAACTATTTTCACATGACAGATTTTTGGATCAGTTTTGTATGACCATTCTGACCTAGAACATGATGTTTTTAGACAATATGTTCTTCTAAACAAATATTCTTATATGTATTAAGTTTCAAACGAAATAAATTTAATGTAATTTTGTTCATTATTCTGAGAGTTATACCTAAAATACTACGTACTATTTTCAACCATAGACAACAACCATAACTCAATTTCAAGCCAAATTTCAAAACCCTTAGTGACAGAAGTCAAATTTGATTCCTTCATAAAAGTTGTAGATATATGTATCTAGTTTAATTTGAATTTAAAATCATCCCATTTGGATACCTACAGGTCAAGACATGACTAAAATACCGATACCTGTCCAGTGGAACTATTCCTTCTAACAAGTACCTAGCATGTATCAAGTTTCTAATCTCAATTCTTTCTTAATTCAGTACATATTTTATCCACTTCAAACATCAAACAATACATGTTATAACATGATACCAAGTTTATAATTCCCTTACCTCACTAAACTTCAAATTCAACTCAAAAAATACAGCTAAACTAAGCTTCCAAATAACCAACACATACTTAAGTTTAATGTGCAACTTTCAACCTTAACATAACCATAGTACATAAAATTAGTAGAAACTTTTTTCTAGATTTAGTAGCTTGTCAAAACTAAGTGATGACAATCCAAAGTCCAGCAAAAATTTCAAGTGATAGAGAGAAAATCGAAGCTTCGGTGGAGAGAAGGGAAGTAAGGTAAAGAATAGACAAATCTGGACTTATTCTAGCGGAAACTTGCTTCATCACCAGCTAGGTGCCACTAGCTTAACATGCTACTTAACACCAAGGCATGAAGCCCATTTGCCTACCATTTGTAACACTTTAATTAAGCCACTTGTCCTCTTATTATGTTACCAAATGTCACACATTAAATGATGCCAAATGTCAACATATTATCTATGTCAAATGTCACTAATTCTTAGGCTTAGTCATTTCAATTTTCATGTACCAACTTAACTTGTCACTTGATAATTTTTCTAATGTAAATATACATTTAAATATCTCAATTCTCTAATGGTATCGATTAATTCCAATTTACTAACTATAGTATATCAATACTAAAATTCAAGTTATAAGCCTTTCACATTCAAATCATAGCATAATTTTAACTCCTATCTCACATGTACTTTCATGAACATGTATCATTTTAACTAGAATATATTTTGGGGCCTTACACCAATTATATAAGAGTATAAATATTTTCATTTAAATATGTAACCATGTAGAACTTTTGTTATGTCTAGACATTATTAGATATTGAAACTTTTGAATAAGAATCTTACAAGGATTTATGAGAATTTAAGAATAAGTAAGATGATCTTTTAAACTTATTAATGAGTTAAAAGTTTAAGAATTTACGAGAATTTAAGAATAAACAAAATAATCTTTTGAACTTACGTTATGAATAAAAAATTTTAAGAGGCTTAAAGCTAACTAATCGTTTGATTATATAGGAGCACGTTGTAATTCTTTTTATGATAATAGCATAGCAAAACAATTATAATCAACACAAAGCATTTTAAACATTCAACCTGAACAACTTCAAAGTAATTTTGCAAAGCATTATATGCAGTTAATCATCTTACAAAATAGTTATTATGTCACCACCCTTTACCAGTACACCTCATGAGTTTAGTATAATTCAAAATAATTTTCAAAATTTAATGTATGTTCATGTACTTTATCAGTATTTTGTAAACCTTTATATTAAATTAATTATTTTAATAATATAATATAATTTTGTATGATTGTATAAGAGCAATAGCTGCTATATATATATATATATCGATAGATATTTTTCAATTGGTAAACAAATACTATAAAGGGATAGAAGAATTGATTAAACCCAAAATCTTATGTTATTTCTCATTTGACATGTGTTTCACATATGTAATAAATGGATGAAGAAGTACTACAATTGACCGATGAAAAATGTTATATGCTAATACACAAAAGATATTAATTGAGAATTTACATGCTTGATTTGATCCGTTATTGGGTCATCTTACTGAATTTTTTTGCACAATATTAAATGATATTACAGCAGATCCTTCATTATTTATAATCATTACGTCACCCTTGCATACATAGTCATTTAACTATTTAAGTACGTGCCCGGCCATTGTAAAGTACACTATCCTTTTCCTTGCTTCTGCATTTGTTAAACTCACAACCAGCCGGATCAGAAAAAACACAAACAAAAAGATTGCATCAAGTCGAGTTGCTAAGGAATATGAGCTTAAAAAGCGGGAGTACTTGTCAGAGAATTGTAAGTAGAGCGGAGGTTTAAAATAAAGGCATGTATGAAAAGAACAGATCAAAACTTCAGCTATATCCCGCTTGCTGCTGCTGCTGATAATTCCCATAACTGGGATAGCCGCCTCCATAGTACATGTTAGGGTCCTGAGGTGCTGCAGGGGCGCCATATCCATAATTTTCGTAACCTTGAGCATATCCATAATATCCACCACCACCATTCCACTGGTTTGCATCTGGCCGAGGTTGTTTGTTAGAAGGACTGCGCCCCCACGAGAGTCGAATATTTTGTCCATTTAACTGAGTTCCATTCAGATTCCTCAACGCTTCCTCCGCACAGCTCCTGTTCCACCAAGCAATTACAATCTCAGATATTTAAACATTATCATGAGAATACGGTAGATATCAGAATGGTTTGTTACCTGTCAGCAAATTGGACAAACCCACACCGCTTTCCAGCAGGTATCTTCACATGAAGTAATTGGCCGTATTGGCCAAATAGTTCTCTCAGATGGTCATCAATGACATTGGAATCCAAATTTCCCACAAAAATCTGTTTCAAAGCTTGTGTAAGCAACAAATGATGACGAATAATGTTATTTGTACGAAAAAGAAATACAAGTACCCACAGTTGTATTATTTGGATCACCCTCGGTTGGAGTCTGAGGATTAGGATATGAAGCTGCATGTGAAAAATAAAGGTGAAATAAACAAGAAACAGAAGGAGTAATCTTCTTCTTCAGAATCGTGGAGAACAAAATAATATATAGCCTGGTGAGTTGAGAACTCAACTTACTAAAACTTCTTGTAAATCACACATGAACATGGATACAGAGTATAACAGAAGACCCGGTTATCATAGCCAAATGAATATTATGCACAATCAGTTCTGTAGCCATTTCCCACCTTGTGTTAAATAACCACTGATTCTATGCACATATAACTTCTATTCCGCATACAAAATATGAAGAGAATGTCAACACAATAATGAAACCAATGACAAAAGAGATTCAGTTACCAGCAAAACTTAAAGCATAAAGTGTAATTTCGGGGTGACAGTAAACAACCATAAGCAGAATGCAATATTAAACCACATAATTGGCTGCCCCAAACTAAATGTTATTGACCAGAACCTAAGCCACTAAAATGCCCAATAAGCCCTAAAAATATACCAAAAGTAGAAATTTGATAATAACAGGGTGAAATGAGCAAAAAGGAAACAATCAGAATGAAGTTAGAAGACATCAGGAAGCAAATCTTTTGAAGAGTCAATAGAAGTTTCCGATCAGAAAAGGAAAACCCTAAACCACTCTATATATACATATGCTGCATCACTGAACTGATAAACCTTCAGGAAGCTTGACTAAAAGCTCAAACGGAAAATGACTGAAAAGGCACTCTGAATAATGTAGCATAATGTATGCCACATAAACTCAAATGAAGGACAAGCCAAAAACTAAAAACTGACCTAAGTGAGACCCCGCACTTAAGGGGCAATCAGTTTGGCTGAACTCAATTCCAGGCCCTTAGATGATTAGAGCCTCTTAACGCCCTGCTTTGAGACAACAGTAGTTCTATAAGTTTTTGCAAGTTTACGATTTTAATTAAAATTATTGTTCCAAATTTAAAGGTAAGTACGGGAAGGAAATGACTTTGGAACTGCTGTCTATCTTCAAAAAGCACAACTGACAGAGTGAATCCCGCAGAAGGTTACTAAACAAATTAAAGGAGCATAATGATTCAAAATTCCATGTAATAAACCAATATCGGAATGATGCTATTCTATGACTTAAATCGCATGTCAGAATAAAGGATTTTAGATCGTGGATAGAGGGATCCCATTCAATAAACGAACAGATCATCAAGTAGCATACCTTTAGGATATTGCTGATCAGCCTTCTTGTTTGTGGCCAAACCAATTCGCATGGGCCTTGTCGAGCAGAAAGCCCCATTCATCTCAGTCATGGCACGCAATTGTTCACTTTCATCAGCAAACCTAACAAATCCATAACTCTTGGTGCGTCCAGTGAGCCTGTCAATTACAACCTTTGCACCCTTAACAGAAGGATAGTGGGCCCTGAATGTCTCTTGCAACATATAGTCTGTAACATCAGCAGCCAAATCCCCCACAAATATTGTGTAATCAGGAGTATTGTCACGTTTCTCACCCCCACTGAAGGATGCCCAATTAAGCCTGAAATTCTGCTCGCCATTAGGCATGGGAGTACCATTGTATGTCTGCAATAATCTTTCTGCAGCTGCACGACAGGTAAGTTCAATAAAACCATAACCCTCCACTTGACCAGTTTGTTTATTACGAATAATCTTCACAGAAGCAATCTGCAAAAGCAGGTACCTTTATCAGCAAAATTGGGTCACATTACCTATTTTTTGCAGTTTTCAATTTGTCAAATGCATATTAAAGATGAACCAAGGCCTCTCGGGACAGTGAATTAGTAGTTAACATCTTCTTTGAAGTAAATTATAAGCATTATCACTTGAAAAGGAGAAATCAACACTCAAAATTGGACTTTAGGAATAACTACCGTGGAAATACTAGCACCAGATATGCAGTCCAAATTAGAACGCAAGAAAATGTTCACAGTTCCATCTAGAACAAAGTGTGCAAATAGATTCAACATAATTACATCGGAAAATGAAAATAATTGTAATTGATTAGTAACAAATGATGGAACAACAACTCAAAGATTAAAAAAAAAACAAAAGCAAAATTATTGAGTCATTTACAGTCACGTCAAAGACACAACCATGTTGTTGATCGAAACAGGTAATATCAGGAAGCAAAGGAAACAGCTTTACAACGAATTACAAAAAGAAAAGACCAACAAAACCACAAAATCCAAAGAGCAACCATAAACCAATGATAGTATAACAACCACGACCCTTAACAAATCTGCACTAAGAAGTCAAGGAAAGGGGGGGAAAAAAAAAGGAGATCTAGACCTCGCCAGTATGAGCGAAGCAGCCCTGGACATAGGCTTCGTCCATCCAGTACTGCAAGTCACCGATCCAGAGAGTGCGTTGCTCATCGCCAATGGCGGGTTGTTGATGCTGGATCTGTTGTTGTTGCTGCTGTTGAGGGTGGTGGGCCCACATGGCCTGGGGGGGAGGAGGAGGAGGAGGCATCATCATCATGTATGGAGGTGGAGGGTGTTGGTATTGTTGTTGTCCCTGTTGGCCTACTCCTCCAACTCCTGGTCCTGGTTGCTGCATCATATTCATGGTGGCTCGGGATATTTGGGAGCTTGTGGGAAGAAACAATTTAGACAACACTAAGCAACGAAGCGTCCGTTTTTTATAGGACACAACCCTAGTTCCAACTTCCGCTTGAAGACCGTCAATTCATACGTCATCCTAGTAATTATGTTCACCTACGCCCGTTCTCACAACAAGTGATTGGCGTAAACCGGATAAAAGTAATAAAAATTGAATGAAAATAGTAAAAAATAAATAAATATATAATAATTATAACAATGACGGCCGATTAAAATAAATAAACGGTTATTGTTATTATTAATAGTGATTTTTTTATATTTAAAGATTATGAAATAATATCTAAAAGTTGAGTATTATAATCTTATAATAATAATGTATAAGTAACCACACCTTATTGTTGCTATATCCATTTAAGTTTTAACCGTTACCAAGCCAATCAAAGTAAGCACTTTTAATGCCCGCACGTGTAGTTCAATTGATCATTGGTAAAACTAATTTGGATTAAGGATCAAGATTTGAATTTCGACAATAAAAAAAGTGGATCACTTTGTTAAAAAATTGACATAAATCAAGCCGTAACATTAATCCGTCAGACGGAAATATAAGGGCACCTGAGTTGAACGATTTCACCTTCGGGACAAAGTAAGCACCCTTGCTTTCTTCTGCAAGAAATATATTACGCTGCGGAGGAATTGTTATTTAAAAAAAAAGAGAGAAACAAGTAAAAAAGGATTTACTATTCTATTTCTATTGTGGTTTGTGGATTAGGAAAGAAAGTTTCAACCTTTGGTTTTAATGTTGACCGATCAGTCAATGTTTTGGATCTCTCAAGTGAATTCTCAACTCCAGTCACCTCTTAGGCTTCCTGTTCTGGTATAAAGCTCTCATCTTTATCTTCCTACTTCGTTTAATTCTTCTGATCTCTCAACCCCTGCAGCTGTGCTCTTCAGACAGTCATTTTAAGCATTTGTTTCGATTCTAGGCTCATTGCATTTTTCTTTTTTCAGAATGTGGTTTCGTTAGTTATCTGTGTATGTGCTGTTGCTTCAGGATTTACTGGTCTTTTGGGGTTTAAGGAGTTCCGACAGTTTTAGTTAGATCTCAAATAAGGGCGGTGATGGATTTGCATTTGAAGAATCTATTTGATAGACTGCAGGAGCAATTTGGGACTGGTCCAGGGCTTGGTCCTGGATCAGCTACCTGTCTAATGAAGGTGGAATGCGTTACTCCTAATTTCATTCAATCAGTTTATAGAGCTGCTGCTGCTCTTTATAGAACTGAACCGTGGCAAAGGTTGCGTCCTGGGCATCTTTTTGGTGTCCGGGTTGGAAGAGACTCAGATTGGTCCAGTAAGAAGCAACCTTTTCCGTGTGTTCAGTTCATAGGTGGTGATGGTGGGGATGTTGGGTTTCACATGTTTCGATCTGAGAATGATGCTAAGAAAATGACAGGATCAAGAGAGACAATTCGTGTTCCAAATGTTGACCTTTTAAGGGTCACATATGAACCCGAGGCTTCAATGTTTGCTTCAAATAGGAGAATGGTCAAGTCTTTGTCATTGGAGGTCTCTGGTACTGACAGGTTTCCCGTGATTGATGTGACACGATGCATGTCTTCTGGTGACCTTCGGTTTAGGAATCCAACCGCTGAAGATCTCAGGTTCGTTTATGCATTTATGAGAGCCATATCCATGTTGCATCCTTTACTTCAGGAAGATAAAGAAGGGGCTCCAAAGTGGTCAAGGATGACAAATTTTGAACCATTTATCGAAACTGTTGATGTTCAGTGGCCTACAGAAATGGTCAAGGGCTCTGACCTTGTTGCAGTTACCATCTCTCATCCACCGAGCCAGACTTATGAGGAAAAAACCAGCTCCACACCTGGCTCAACACCTACCAAGCATGTGGAACTACCAAGGGAAGAGATCTTTGTTGATTTAAAGAACTTGAATTCCAGTATCAGGAAGTGCTCAATGTGCGAAAAAGAAGTACATGGAGAAATGGCACTCTGTTGTGGGCATTGTGGAGCATTGGTCTACTGTGGATCTGTCTGCCAGAAGCAGCATTGGAAAGAATGTCATAAAAGTATGTGTGGTCTCTATAAGAATATGATGGAAAGGGAAGAAGAACTGGCAATGAAAATTTTCAAGTTTCCTTGTTCTGCTGATCAGCCGTGTAAATGGCTTGAGTCATTAGGAATTCATCAGAAGGGTATGTGGAGAAGGAAATGTGGTTGCTATTCTCACTGTCCTTATGGTCTCCTTCCTGTAAAAGGTGGACTCAGTGAATCATGGGGTGGGCTGGATGAAGAAGAACATCCTCAGGATTCACCCTTCCTCAACCATTTAAGAGACGGGACATCAAACCCGATCCTTCTTTCTGGTTGGTCAGAGTATTATAATCTCAGGACACTACCAATGTCAAGCCCAGTCGCAGATGTTCTCTCTCACCCATTGACAGTATATTACATATTAACTGCACTTAGTATCAGTTCAAAGAACCTTTTACTTAAAGGAAGAGAGGTTATTCTCCACTACCTTGGGCCTGAAGGAGAGTTGGATTGGATGTCATCTTTTGCTGAGATTGGCCATCTACTCAATGGATCAGGTAATATACACATTGTGATGGTTGGACCTGAAGTTCCCACCAATTTGTCAGGCACAACTTCAGGGATAAGCAGCAGAGTAAGGGTGAACCTTGTGAGGGGAATTTATCAGGAGGAAGCCACTTACCTGCCCCCTCCTCATGTTATTGTTGCCTTGAATTGTGGATTGGATGGCTACACAGCCTGGGGAGGAGCTCTTGAATTGATAAAAACCATGGGTGTACCAGCCTTTCTAACAGAGCAATCTGAACTTTCATGTGTGAATGCAAAGCAGGTTGTTCGAGGTGCTGGATTGCATATAACACATCCCGTCACACCAAATCCTTTCCGCTCACCAGTGAAAATTTATACTGCCTCAGTCAACCTTCCTTCGTACAGCAATGGTTTTGTGCTTGGGGTGAATACATGAGTTGAACCGTGGAGCACTAAACTCGAGTAGCTGCAAGTCTCATAGTGGTAGCAGCAGTGTAATCCAGTTGGCAACTTGCCAACTTGTCGCCGCCTTCCATTTTACAATTCCATATAAGAAGAGTTATGTTTATCATTGGCTGTGATTTGAGCATGCTTTGTCTTTTAACTAATTTATCAATTCAGAAGTCCCATTGTAATGTCATCATTTTCAGACTTGAGGTCCTGTTATTCACTCTAGTGACGTAGTAAGTTTTCAGAAGTATACTGGAGAGAGGCACTGAACATACAGATCTAACATCCAAAATTGGTGAATAACAGGTACAAGAGATGAGGAGTTGTGCAGATAATTTCTATCCATTCGGGATATCGCATCGCATTTTTTCTCCTGGGGATCGGCGGTGTGTTTGGTCCTAATGGTAACCACAATCATCAGGAAACTGTAAAACTTCATAAGCCACGATAAGAAATGGTCCCCACCAACAGGAATCATTATCGTTAGATGGAAACTGGGCACTGGACAAATCCCAATGTGTTTCTTACGGCCGCCCACCATGACACTTGAGAATCTGCATCTTCTAAGAATGCAAAACTTATTACCAGTTTCCAAGCTCCTCAAAATGATCCCAGACAGGGTTCTCTAGTTGAAGACTTTAATTTCATTGCTTGTTTTCTTAAAACTTGCCTTAACAACAAGTTGGATTCTCTCTAACCATGGTGGTAGTTTAACTTCTCTTGTTTTATATTATGTATTCTTACAAAATTTGAGTCTGCTCAATCATGATGGAGGCTTAGTTTAATTCTTCTTCATCAATAAAGAGAAAAGTCGATTGATCAAGTAAAACAGGAACATTCATTCAACTCCCTGTGAAACAAGTATATGATCAACTTGTCCAAGTTGTTCTATCAAGTTTCTCCAAATCGACCTAGAAAAGAAATTATTTTTGAAGGTTTTCGTTTTTCTCAACCGTATATTTACCTAAGCAATTTGCAGTTATTGTTAAAAAGATTTGAGCTGTCATTTCCTGACAAGTTGGGTTGCTTAGGTAGAAGGAAACCCCTGATTGTTTGAATAACCAGTCAACTTCCGAACTGAACTGCTAAACCTATGACAAGCCACCCACCTGTTATGTTGTGCTATAAATAATCTTCAAAACCCCTCGAGAATCTGAAAGGCCATGTAAAGCCCCTCTCTCCCTATCAATTCAGTCGACACCCTTGACCAATAATAGCTCTCGTATAAATCTATGGGATCTCCCATGTTTCAGCCCTCTCCATGGCATTGTCTCCTTGTTTCTCATGGCTTATTATCCTATCCAGTGACCCCAGAGAACTACGTTCAATGGGTCCAAACTCCTGAATCAACGCCGCAAGATCATTTACGAGGATTGGTTTCTTCATCGACTCTGCTGATGTTCCTGAGAGGCTTCAAATTGTTGCCAGAGCTGCTTGAACCTCTTAACGGATAGGCAGGAAGTTTACTAGAGTCTGGACCTTGATTGTTTGCACTAGCTATAATTCACTGCCTACTACAATTGATGTGTACAAGTACAACATTTTATTTCTTAAGGTTTCAGATCGCAGGATTGGTTCTGTACTATAATCATAAATCTCTGAGCATAAAGGATTCGAGCATCGTAAAGTTGAAATGTAGACTTCACTGAAGATAGGACAGCCAAAAGATAAAACCAACCAGAACCAAACATGGTCTTTATCAGATAAACTTACTTAGATATATTTGAGAGACAAAAGAATCTGAATCTGAAATTGCTGACCATCGCATTTAATGAGCACCAAAACTTGTCAAATTTGACACTAATGGACTGGTCATTCTCCTACAGCAAGTTTTACACTGATAACATCATAATGGTAAAGGGTTTATAAAAATAGTAAAGGTCAACTATCCAAACAATTAGCTCTAGTTATTTGGACAATTGTTGATTCAAGACTAATTCTTATAAGTAAACTCTACTTTTACCCATATTAAAAATTCAATAAGACTGGTCATTTTCCTACAGCAAATACCAAAGTTTGAAATTGTCAAAATGACTTTAAAGAGCTCGTGTGGCACAAAGTGTTTCTTTGGATATGGGAGCAGAAGCTCAAATTCCTCTATTAATACTCCCTCCGATTCATAATAAGTGTCGTTTTAGATACATTTTAATTATTCAAAATAAGTGTCATTCTTGACTTTGTATGCATGTTTATAATTTTTCTTCCAAAATTAACCTTTCATTTCTCTCTCATCTTAATTATACAGATCATAATTTTAAGGCAATTTAATATGCAATTTCTCTCACATGCGAATTATTGCAAGGGTATATCTATAATTTTATTAGTTTTCTTAATAAGCGTGTATTTTTTTAAAACGACTCTTATTATGAGTCGGAATGAGTAAGAATAAGAGGCACCGAACCTTCTGCGGTTCTGCCAATCAATCTACGAGAGTTCAAAATAAGTAATAACTCCAAGCCTTCTCTTGTTATGATTTGGTGTTATGCTATACAAAATTAACATTAAGATTTCAAGGTTTACGTTGATCTTGAATGATGTTGACTTTAACTTTCTTTATTAATGACATTCAAAATTAGCATTAACACGTTTGACATCACTAAAATACTAATTTAATGAAAAAAATTTAATTTGTAATTGGTGTAAATAACACATTCTAATCGTGTAGAAATGGAAATTTTAAATTTTGACAACTTGTTTAATAAAAATTGAAATTTAGAGAGTTATTTGAAATAGTATTAGGTGGCACCTTTTCTTATAATTTATGTATCAACTATAGATTAATTATACTTCACCTTGAAATACTATAATATTTATATAACTAATTTATCTCGTATTATTTTTAAAGAGGGTTTACGTATAAAAATATTAAATTTATGTATAACTTTAGTATGTATTGAACTCAAAATTTAATGTCACATTTTGGAAATCATAGGTTAAGGCACAAGTTAAAAATACAAGAAAGATGGTATTGTAAAGATGTTTTTGAAGGAAGATACAGTTTAGGACACAACCATTTCTTATGCACGGAGAAGTTAACAAGATTTACGAGCTAGGCCACGATCATGTCTTATGTCATATCTTAATATATAGAGAAGCAGGAGGATCCACGACTTAGGGATATTTGCATACGAAAGCGTGTGCCATATTTTGGAAATAGACAATGAGATCTACAGCTTGGGACACGATCATGTCTATAACATGTCAACCTTATCTGAAAAATATTTTTCTTGTGGATTTTAAACAGTTAAAGGATTGTAAGACCCACAAGAGTTAAGAATGAATTAAGCTAAGCTTGATAAATGGGCTATTTGAGTAAAATTGTACTTGTTACCGTTTGCATATAGATATATTGTTGTAGACATATTTACTGTAACCATCATCATAATTATAAAATTTTCTTTCTTTTATGACTCTATATTATGTTATTTGTTTACTCAATAAGTGGTATCTTAAGATTGTTGAGGCAACAATGACTTTGGTTGCAAAATTTGAAGTGGAAAATTTTAGCGAAACTTAGAATTTTGGACTATGACCACAAAGAGTGAAGGATTTATTGGCACAACAAAGTATAATAAATGAGTCTTGGGAGAATGAGTTAGAAGATATAAATCTGCTTAACCGGAAAGAGTTACAAGCATAGGCAATTAGAATCGTGCAACTTTAACTAGAAGATGAGGTCATATACCACATCATAAAGATTGTATCCCATGTAGAGATATGAAATAAAGTGGATAGTAGATGCATATCAAAGTTTCTCACAAACAAGTTGTAATTGAAATAAAAATTATACAAGTTTAAGTTGTAGGAAAGAAAAAATCAACATAATATATCAATGTATTTAACTAAGTAGTCAATGACCTACTTAGGCTTGGGGTGACTATTGTACATGCAGGCAAAGCAATGATTTCACTTTGTTCTTAGCTATTTCTTATGAACATTAGGAAACAATGCTCTTATTATCTAAAAAGATAGTTGATTTGGATGACATCATAGCTATTTTATTGGCTTACAACTAATGATGACAATACCAATGAAAGCATTCAAGGTTAAAGGTTATATATGAAAGGAAATTAGAACTATAAGATGAAGTATAATAAGGATGGATCATTTAAGAGGTGTTCTAAATCAAAATCCAAGGATAAAAAGATAGTCCAGTTCAAGTGTGAGAAAAAATTAAATATCAAGAGGTACTATACAAACATGAAGAGGTAGGATGATGAAAGGAAGTCTAATGATTTGTTAAGGTTTGCTAATATAGTGCAAAATACAGACTCAAATTATAGTGATGAAGATATGCTCTACATTTTAGCATATCATCTTCATGACTCATAAGTTCTAGATATGAGATACTCACATCACATAATACCAACTAAGGATTGATTTATGTTATACATATAAGGGAATTTTGAAACTATCTTATTAAGGATAATAAAGTTTGCAAGATCATCTTGATAAGTGAGGATCAAGACGATGTGGGATATTCAACATATGTCGAATTTAAAGAAGAAATTAATTTTTTTGGGCAACTTAAATACAAATAATTTTGGTTATAAAATCGATAAAGATAATATTAAGATGGTAAATGGGTTATTAACAAGAAACATTTATAAACTAATAGGAAATATAGTTTTAGAATAAGAGGTTGCCACAGTAGAGTTAGATTATGATAGTATTCCATATGGAATATAAGAATAGGTAATCTTAATAAGCGAGTGTTGAAGAAACTTCATTAAAGGAGCACATTAATGGGATTCAAGTATTGTAAGTTAGATTTCTACAAGTTTTGTGTTCTTAGTAAATAGTTTAAGGTGATTTTAAAGGCAAGCAATCACAAAACTGAAGGAATCATAGACTATGTGTATAATGAAATATAAGGTCCTACTAAAAAGTTATCATTAGGTGGTTTTAGTACCTTGTAATTTTCATCAATGATTTTCCAAAGAAGGGTTATAGTTTTATGTCCTACTAATACTGCTTGGAATTGATTAATATCTCAAGGTGTTAGACATAGATATGATACAATCTACAAAGAGTATATTTTCAAATGTGGAGATTATTAATGCATAGATCATATATACACATTTGCAATCTTGGAGTTTCAATAAAAAAATTCTTAAATGCCTTTTGGGGGGAAACAAGTGTGGCCTAAGGAGTATCCTTTTTTAGAAATCAAAAGCAAAGAAATGGGTTAAAGAAAAGAGCATGTTAGTTTGGCAGAGGTGTTTCCAAATGAAGATACAATACACGATCTTCTCTTATGCATTGAGAAGTCAATAAAATTCATAAACTAGAATCACAGTCGTGTCTTAAGCCATGTCTTAGTAAGCAAAGAAGTACGAGGATCCACGATATAGGGACAAAAGCATGTAGAATTTGTGTCTGTTTTAGAAATAGATAACGAGGTCTACTAGCTGGATGTGTCATAAGTCGTTGATTAAAACCTTTCTAGTCTTTAAGCCCTTAGAGGTTTAATAAAAAAAATATTCCAAGGATTGCGATATAGGCTACAACCTCAAGACGTTCTCTTAACCCTTAGAGGTTTATTCACAACTTTGTTTTCTTCTTTGGCTTTTCTCAATAACTTTTCTCTTTTGAGAAAGCTTTCTGAATCTTTTGTTTCTTTTCTTTCTGAGAAAGCCTTTTTTTTTCTGTTTTTATGTTTAACTAGAGATCAAATATTTACATCAATTGTGGAAATATGCATGGACTAAAAAAGATGGCTCAAAGGGACTAGCAGTGGTTAAGTGTTTGGGGATTGTGTTTGGGGTTTGTGTTTGGGTAAGGAGGGTTTTGAAAAGCATGCCTCTATCATATTAACAAAATTTTAGTTCATCAAGCTTTGATCAAGAATTAAAGCAAGTTCTAGAGAGATATGAAATTAACTAGATACACACACAAATGAAAGAATTCAGGCCCAAATATCCTTCCAACAAGGTTAGTATCTCAATTAAGCAATCTCAAGGTTTAAAAAATGCATAGTGCTACTTTTTCAGCGTATCCTCACTCACCTCTCATGAAAACATTGAAAATGGAATTAACCAAAATCAACTATCATTTAAAAACATAGATGGTTTTCCAAAAACACATGTAAAACTTTGAAATTTACAAAATCTTCAAAACATAAGAGTAAAAAGAATCTAATTTAGGAGAACCATTGGAATGAGGGAATTAAAACAGAATTTATTTAAAAAATGTATTTATTTATTTTTAAATTTATGATAAAAAATAATATGGTAGAGAAAAGGAAACACTAGAGAAAATTGTAATTCACCTCAATCACCAAGTTCAAAAATTGGAAGATAACACACAAATGACCTGTCTAAAGGCAATTAAATGGCAAAAAATGAAGCATAAAGAGAAACGCCAAGATGGAATTTCCTCCCCCACACTTAAACACCATATTATCCTCAATTATGAAACAATTGAAACATAATTGTGTAGTGAAAAGAAATAGTAGGGCTATTGAATATAAAGCACAGGGAAAAGGATAATAAGAATCATATAAACAACTGGCCATTAATCATGTGAATAATAACAAGGTAACTAAGTATCAAGTAGACTAAAAACTAAATACATAACTCCTCTAAGACAAAAAAAACAAAAGACTCGAACTAGTCCTTAGGATGATCAGCCCCAGATCCAGACATTCCTGCTCTAGATGTGCTAGCGCTGCTCATCGGGTCATCCTCATCAGAGGGCAACTGCAAATGAAAATGCTCTACGATCAATGCATCAATGCACTAGCGGTAACTCTTATCTCGGTCATACAAAGCCTGTCTCTCCTTCTGTCATTCCATCTCCTGAGAGACAGTGTCAAGGAGGTGGAAGAGATCCGTATAAAGTCCGTCGATCTTGCCATCAAGGGTTTGTAAAATAGCAAGCTCAGGAACATCCTAAGCTAGATGGCTATCCTCAACTAGTGCATCAGCTATTGGGGTTGCACCAATATCATGAACAAGTAGGGAGGGACGTGGTGGGGTGAATGTTAGGGTGCTTTAGGCGATAATACCTAAAGAGTGGGACCGGATCAAAATAGTTTTCATTATTAAGTTTCGAGACATTGTGGGCTCAAAAAATGTTGGAGATAAGGCGAGGAAAGGTGATGGCATTGGTTAATTTGGTAGCATTTATGGAGTCATGAAGGGCGGAGGCAATAGCCTCAGTTATATTGACTGGACAGCCAGTCATTAGGAGGTAAATGTGTAGGACTTGTTGTTTAGTGAGGTAGGCTAGGTAAGTGGTTGGAACGATATTGTTGCAAACTAAGTGTAGCCAAGGACTAGCCTTGGGCCGTAGGTTAGATCGTTTAAGGTAATATTGTGTGTAGCATGGTCGATGACATTCTGCGCCCTCTTGACAGAGGGTGTAGATAACATTGGCTATTGGATAGTTATGTATGAGCTGATCATAATGACATCGGCGACAAATAAGAAGATTAAAATGGCGACGGATATTAGCAATGATGAAGGCATTTGGTTCCTTAATACCACGGAAGTTAATTTCCATCGTATCATGGAACCGGGCATAGGTGTAAAAATGACGAATGAACTTATCGTTGCCTTGAGTACGGGGTTTGACTAGGCCAGTTAGTTGAGAGGCAACAAGTTGTTGGACAAAAGGACTTTTGGAGGGAGCTAAAGGAAAGGGTCTCTATTTAATATAGGCCCTAGTATTTACTTTCTCGTACAATTCCTCGAAAGTAAAGCTATCGGAGGAATCCGACTCACTAAAAGTGGTAGCGGTCTTAGTTCAAGGCATTGCCCTGCAGAAAACGCACATAGAAACATAAAATAAACAAACGACCAAAGCAAACTAACAATGATAACCTAAGCAACTAGAAAAGGATATTCAACAATTCTAGGTAACCTAAATAAAACTAATCTAAAGCTAAAATGGAAGAGAAAACAAAATTTACAAACTAGTGTACCCTAAACATTAACATAAACTAAAAAAAAGAGGAAAAGAAATACTTACGAAGAGTGGGGAATCTGGGCAGAGACAACTTTCAAATGAGAGAATGATTCGAGAAGAAGAGAGGATGGCCGAAGCAAAAATGAGAATGTGAAACAGATAAAGAGAATCGAAAGGGATAATAAGGATGTTGGTAAGTGAAATGATAGAAAAGGATATGGTGAATAGGAATGGTTAAGAATAAATAGGGGAAGAATGGTAATCTCACTAATTAAAATTTTGCACAGATTCGACCTCCGCCGCATCGAAAGTTAAAGTTCGTCGTAGTGAAGTTAACTCGAAAGAAATAAAAGGGAAATATAGAAGTTTCACCTCGGTGACGTGGAATCCATGTCATAGAGAAATTAACCAGAAAACAACAAAAAGAAATAAGGTTACTTCATCACGGCGATGTGGACTCCACGTTGCGGCAAAATTAACCCGAGAGCAACATAAAGAAATAAGGTTACTTCATTGCGGTGACGTAGAGTCCACGTCGTGACAAAATTAACCCGAGAGCAACATAAAAAAATATTGAGGACTTCATCGCGACAACATGGAATCCACTTTGTGGTGAAATTAACTTAAAAATAACATAAAGGAATTGTTGGGGACTTTGCCATGGAAAAAGGATGAGTTTGCCACGACGAAATTAACTTGAAACTCAACAAGATAGACATAAACATTCAACAAAGGAATGAGAAACATGACTGACAAACAAATGACACAGGCTGGGTACTCATTAAACCTTTAAGGTGCATATATGAAGTCATAAGGAACCAGATAAGCTCAAGAAAATAAAGTGCAACATAATTAACCATATCAATTTCCTCAAGCTTGAAGATATATCATGCATCAGGCTAACAAGCACAATAAAAATAAAGCAGGAGACAGAACTAGAAGGGGATCTTATTGAATTTGCAAACTATTAATTAAACTAACACTAAGCTAATGTCCCTACTGAAATAGTTTCTCCCCCACACTTACTCAACAAGCTAATGCACCCAAAAATTTCATAATCAATCATAGAGCAAGTGTAAGTAAATAAATAAAGGAAAGAAACAATTGGAGAATTACGGAGGTTGCTGGTTTTCATGGTAGAGCTTCAATATATGGCCATTCACCTTGAGTTTGGCTCCAGTCTCTTCATGTAAAAGCTCTACCATACCAAAATTGTGCACCTTAGTGACTATGTATGGCCCATCCTAATGAGTGTTGAACTTTCTGTGCTTAAAAGTAAAACAAGCCTTGAATAATAGAACTTTACCTCCTTCCTTGAAGTTCTTCCTCTGGAGAGCTTTATCGTGCATCAACTTTGTTTTCTCTTTGTAGAGGTGAGAGTTCTCGTATGCCTCTAACCTCAACCCCTCTAATTCTTGCAACTGCAGCTTCCTCTCCATACCAGAAGATTCTAAGTCCATGTTGCACAAATTGACTGCCCAATAAGCTTTATGCTCTAACTCCACCAGCAAATGGCAAGCTTTGCCATAGATTAAACGGTAGGGAGACATGCCTATTGGTGACTTGTAGGTAGTCCAATAAGCCTACAGTGCTTCTTTTAAATGCAAGCTCTAGTCTTTCTTTGATGGCTTTACTATCTTCTCCAAGATGTGTTTCACCTCTCTATTCGATATTTCAGCTTGACCGTTGGTTTGTGGGTGGTATATAGTAGAGACTTTGTGTTGGACCCTGAACCTTTATGTGAGCTAGGACTATTAAATGAGAAATTATTAGCAATTAGTTATGTGTAAAGCAAAGGAGAATCCTTGAAATTTAAAAGGAATAGAAAAGATGGTTTAGATACAAGATGAGTTATATGTGAAATATTGGAAGTTAAAAGTTGGAGAGTGCAGTTGAAAAATGTTCTTTGAGCATGCTATGGTGTTTTGGCCATAGCTTGATGTCTAGTTATCCAAATGAGATGATTCTTGATTTGAGTAAGCTAGGGATATAGGGCTATAAATTGTCTGATGAAATTAAGTTCTGATTCAATCTCTAAGAAAGTCAATTTTCAGATGAAAGTCATGCGCAGGATAATGTTTTAGTATAAGAACAGACTGAAATGTTTGGTGTAGTGCCCCTTACCGTAGAGTACCCATCGGAACACCCGTAGGTCATTCCGGTACATATCCTACGATAAGAGAGAACTACAGACAAACAACTCTAAACTCCACATGACATCACAGTAATAAAACAGTAATATGAAATTGAAACTTTAAAAAAAAAACAAACTGTGTTCCATTTCATTTCATCGACTCAATGAATTTATACAATCATTAGTGTTCTCGATCATACATCACTCTGAACACTTAACCCAAAAATACTATATACAACAAGACAAACACAATAAATCCTTAGGACACTTGGCATTTTTCTAAAAAAACAACAAAATAAGGAAAAGACAAAATATGTAATAGGATTTCCTTAATTTGACCCATTCAATTCCAATGGTCCTAATTTCAAATCAAAAATAATATACTCACTATTGTAGTACCATTGGATAGAAACTTGCGATACCGAAAATCAACCGGTTTGCCACTTGGCTATTTTTCCTGTCCGAGAATTTTATCCGAAAAAGTCCAGAAAATTTCCTAAAAATTCCTTAAAATATAAGACACACAAAGAATCACTCAAATGAATTTTTCAAACTCAATTACCATGTTATCCACAACAAAATTTCATTAGGCACCAATACCGGGAATGTCATGAATGCATGTACAGTTATTTTCATATGCACAAATTTCACTGTTCACAAATACCAGTATGCATGAACAATCCTAATTAATCCCAGTCACTCTCATCCTATGCCAAATTACTATTCTACCCTTCTCGTAGGGGGTGGGATGTTACATTTCTCCCCTCCTAATAAAAATTTCGTCCGTGAAATTCTTACCTGATTAATCGAATAAATGAGGATATTGTCTCCTCATATGCTCCTTGGTCTCCCAAGTGGCTTCCTCAGTTGAGTGTTTTCTCCAGATAACTTTCACCAATGGAATCGTCTTATTCCTCAACTGTTTAACCTGTGACCCGACAATCTGGATCGGCTCCTCTACATAACTCAGTTTACTAGACACCTCAATCTCCTGAGTCGGTATCACATGTATCGGATCTGACCGATATCTGCAGAACATACTCACATGGAAGACATCATGCAATTGAGATATCTCGGTCGGTAAAGCCAACCTGTAGGTCAAAGGTCCTATCCTCTTAGTAATCTCATAGGGACCAATGTACCTAGGGCTTAACTTCTCCTTTTTACCAAATCTCAGTACACCACGCCACGGGGACACCCGTAAGAATACCCTGTCTCCCACATTATACTCTATCTCCCTCCTGTGTTGATCCACATAACTCTTACATGCATCTTGAGTGCTTTAATTCACTCAAATCAGTTCACCTTATCTATCAGATCTTGAATCAGCTCTAGACCCTCAACCATTCTGACACCCTCTTCATCCCAATACAACGGCGATCGACGTTGTCGTCCATACAGGGCCTCATATGGTGCCATCTCGATGCTACTGTGATAATGATTGTTGTGGGCAAACTCAATCAAGGCCAAATATTGATCCCATGCTCGTCTAAACTCCAATACACAAGCCCGAAGCATGTCTTCAACAGTCTTAATCGTTCTCTCACTCTGCCCATCTGTCTGAGGATGAAATGATGTATTGAAATTCAATTTAGTACCTATAGCCGACTGCAAACTCTGCCAGAATCTCGAAGTAAATCTGGGATCCCGATCTGACACTATCTACACTGGAACCCCGTGCGGTCTCACTACCTCAGCCACATACTTCTGGGCCAACTGATCAAGGGAATTATTCTCCCTCACTGGCAAGAAATGGGCCGATTTCGTCAACCGATCCACGATGACCCAGATAGAATCATGCTATCTCGGAGTCTTGGGCAATCCCATAATGAAATCTATAGTAATTCGTTCCCATTTCCACTCAGGAATAGGCAACGAATGAAGTTTTCCTACTGGATCCTGGTGCTCAGCCTTAACCTGCTGGCACGTCGTACACCTGGATACATACTCCGCTACCTGCTTTTTCATGTCAGGCCACCAGAAATGTTGCTTAAGAGTATTATACATCTTGGTAGAACCAGGATGCCTAGCATAGGCGGCCATGTGCGCCTCCTCTAGAATCTCATGCCTCAAATCATCCACATCGGGCACACACAGTCTCTGACCCATCCATAAAGTCCCATCTCTCAACTCAAAATTAGAATCCCGATCAGATCTCGCTCTCTCAATCAGTCTTACCAAGGTAGGATCCTTGTCCTGAACTCTCCTGATCCTGTCCAGTAGCATCGGTCTAAGCTTCAAGGTGGCCAATAAAGCTCCATCCTGCTCCAAAGTCAACTGTACATTCAAGGCTCTCAACTGAATCAAATTAGGCAACCTCATTGCTTGAATATGAGCTGCACTAGTATAAGACTTTCTACTCAAAGCATCTGCCACCACATTGGCTTTCCCGGGGTGGTACTCGATGGTACAGTCATAATCCTTGAGTAGCTCTATCCACCTCCTCTGTCTCAAATTCAACTCTCTCTGGCTCAACAAATACCTTAAACTCTTATGATCAGTGAAAATCTGGAAGGTCTCACCATATAAATAATGTCTCCAATTTTTCAGAGCAAATACAACTACAGCTAACTCCAAATCATGCACTGGATAATTTACCTAATGCGACCTCAACTGTCTCGAGGCATATGCAATCACTCTACCATGCTGCATCAGAACACATCCCAATCCTCGATGCGATGCATCATCAACACCTCAAATCCTCCGCCACGATGGAATAGCTAACACCGGTCAATGAGTCAACCGGTGTTTCAACTCCTCAAAGCTCTTCTGGCACTCTTCAGTCCATCTAAATGGTACGTTCTTCCTCAGAAGCTTTGTCAGATGGGCTGAGATCAGTGAAAACCCCTCGACAAACCTCTGGTAATATCCAGCTAATCTGGTCTGCCACATTCCGTGGAGCTTCCCACTTCAGCACGACCTCAATCTTACTCGGATCCACCTGAATACCCTCTTCAGTCACTATATGCCCCAAGAATATCACCTGATCCAGCCAAAATTCACACTTACTAAATTTGGCATACATCTGTCTCTCCCTCATAGTCTGTAAAACAATCCTCAAGTGTTCACTATGCTCCTGTCTGTTCCTCGAATACACCAAAATGTCATCAATAAAGACAATTACGAACTGATCCAGGTAGGGCTGAAAGATCTTATTCATCAAGGCCATGAAAGCTACCGGGGCATTAGTCAACCCAAACGGCATCACCAAAAATTCGAAATGCCCATATCTGCTCCTGAAGGCACTCTTAGGCACATCAGCATCGGCTATCTTCAGCTGATAATACCCTGACCTCAGATCCAATTTAGTAAACACCTGAGCTCCCTGTAACTGATCAAATAAGTCATCGATCCTAGGCAGTGGATACTTATTCTTCACTGTCACCCGATTCAGCTACCTGTAATCGATACACAATCTCAGAGTCCCATTCTTCTTCTTTACAAATAATACTGGAGCTCCCCAAGGTGAGACACTGGGCCTGATAAATCCCTTCTCCAACAACTCCTGCAACTGAGCCTTCAGCTCCCTCAGTTCCACAGGTGCCATCCTATATGGAGGTATAGATATAGGAGCGGTACCTGGAACGAGGTCAATCGTGAACTCCGTCTCCCGATCCGGTGGTAAACCTGGTAACTCATCGGGGAACACATCCAGGAATTCCCTAACCACGATAATATCCCGCTGCCTCTGTTCAACTCTCACATCAATGACATGAGCCAAATAGGCCTCACAGCCTCCCTGCATCAATCTCAGGGCACTCAGAAAAGAGATCATCCGGGCTGGCACTGCCTGACTAACTCCTCTGAACACTGCTCTAGGCTGACCAGGAGACTCTAATACGACCTCCTTGGTGTAGCAGTCCATGATAGCCCTATGGGCAGTAAGTCAGTCCATCCCCAGAATCACATCGATCTCTCTCAATAGTAATACTATAAGGTCTGCTCTCAACACTGCTTGATCAATTTGAATCGAGCACCCCTTGCAGACCTCTCCCAAAGCAGTAGTACTATCTAGAGGTGTACTCACCTCTAGCCCATACTGTAACATCTCCCTATCCCCATGCAATCTACATGCCATATGCGGTGCAATAAAAGAATGTGTGGATCCTGGATCCAGCAATGCAAATGCTTCAATATCAGAAATAAGAAGCATACCAGTTACAACATCAGGAGAATCCTGGGCCTCCTGCCTAGTCATGGAGTAGACCCTGGCTTGGGACTGTGGTCGGATGCCCCGACCCTCAGCCCTCACAAAAGATCCCTCAGCTCTACCGCGACCTCTACCACGGCCCCTCTGCTCGGATCCACCCACCCTACTCTGCTGCACAGTAATGTTGCTCCCTGATCGCCCACTGACAGCAGACTGAACTCCCAAAGTAGTGGGGCAATCCCTGACCTGATGCTCCATCGAACCGCATCTAAGGCAGGCTCCCGTCAGCTACCGACACTCCCCACTGTGTCTCCTCTCACAATGCTCACACACTGGAGGAAGCTGCCCTAAACCTCTGCCACTACCACTGCCAGTCTGTAAAAATCTTCCTCTCTGCCCAAAACCAGACTGTCTAGATCCTCCCGAAGACCTGAAGGTCCTGTTCTGACGTTTACTGAAACTCCTACCAAAACTGCCTTGACTGTCACTCACTCTCTTCCCTCTGGACCCTATCTCAGACTGTCTCTGTCTCATTAGCTGCTCCACTCGCACTGCAGCAACCCTCAACTCAATAAAAGTGCCCATGTCTGATCGGGCTAACTGGGTACGGATCTCTGTATTGAGGCCATTCTCGAACCTCCGACACTTATCAGCCTTAGTAGGAATCATAACAGTGGCATAATCCATCAACTCATTGAATTTCAATTCATATTCTGCCACAGACATCCTGCCTTGTTTCGACTCTAGGAACTCTTGCATCTTCATATCAAGATAGACCTTGGGCATATAATTATCCCTGAAGGCCCTCAAAAAGTCATCCCATGTCAACAAGCAAGGCGTGGTGGTACTGCCCGGAACAGTCTTCCACTACTTATAAGTTGGCCCCTGCAAAAGAGATACTGCATAATCGAACCTCTCATCAGGTTCGCAGTCCATCTGGTCGAAGACTCTCTCAGTCCTCTTTAGCCATCCTCACCTCGGTACGGGCTGTCTTGCCATAGAAGTTCTGACCCTCTCGCCTCGCAACAAATCATATCTCCTCTCCCGTCTCACGGGGACTTTAGGAGGTAACTCCTCAGATCGAGGCATAAAGGACTCTCTACTTGCTCCGACCAATCTTTGGTCAGCTGGTTGTTCGACCTGATCACCTAAGGCGGATGACCTAGAACAAAACAAGAATTCCGATCAATTCCTGCATTTCTGTAAAATTCACACCTACATATTTTACTAATCCTAATAGATGTCAAACTATGCTCTGATATCACCTAATGTAGCACCCCCTTACCGTAGAGTACCCACCAGAACACCCGTAGGTCATTCTGGTACATATCCTACGATAAGAGAGAACTACAGACAAACAATTCTAAACTCTACATGGCATCACAGTAATAAAACAGTAATATGAAATTGAAACTTAAAAAAAAACAAACTGTGTTCCATTTCATTTCATCAGACTCAGCAATTTATACAACTGTTAGTGTTCTCAGTCTGTACATCACTCTGAACACTTAACCCAAAAATACTATATACAACAAGACAAACATAATAAATCCTTAGGACACTTGGCATTTTTCTAAAAAAACAACAAAATAAGGAAAAGACAAAATATGTAATAGGATTTCCTTAATTTGACCCATTCAATTCCAATGGTCCTAATTTCAAATCCAAAATAATATACTCACTATTGTAGTGCCATTGGATAGAAACTTTCGATACCGAAAATCAACCGGTTCGCCACTTGGCGTGATTTTTTCGGTCCGAGAATTTTATCCGGAAAAGTTCAGAAAATTTTCTAAAAATCCCTTAAAATATAATACATACAAAGAATCACTCAAATGAATTTTTCAAACTCAATTGCCACGTTATCCACAACAAAATTTCATTAGGCACCAATACCGGGAATGTCATGAATGCATGTACAGTTATTTTCATGTGCACAAATTTCACTGTTCACAAATACCAGTATGCATGAACAATCCTAATTAATCCCAGTCACTCTCATCCTATGCCAAATTACTATTCTACCCTTCCCGTAGGGGGTGGGATGTTACATTTGGAGTATAACTCTTAGAATATGGAACCAAATTGAATGATTTTGGTGTCATTAGAAAATTAAGACAATGAGAAACATTTGTCTATAAGGAAGTTTTATCAAATTCCTTCAATTTCATGATTAGAAAATGCCTTGATTTTTTGGAAAGAGTTAGGCAAGGATTTAAATGAATTTTGAGGTCTTAATAGAGTATTTGGTAGAATTAATTAGCATGTTAATGGCAGTTAATAAGCATGTTAATTTGAGTAAGATCATATGGCATAGATTAAATTGAATTCAGGTGGTAAGTTTGCATGAGGGGCAAAATTGGAGGAACACTTAAGCAAGTAAGTTACAAGGCTATTATGTAAGGGTAAATGGGTCGTTTTCCATTCATTAATGGCATTATGGTAAACAAGACATGTGGGCTTGTATATAAGGGTGAGTGGTGCACGAAATTGGGGAGAAAATGAAAGAAAAGAGAGAAGAGAGGGAGAGCTCGGTGGAGAAGAAAAGAAAGAAGAAGAAAGAAGGAGCTAGGGCTTGCTTTTTCATAGATTTCAAGAGGGATTTTGATGGTTATTCATGAAGGAAAAGATGGAAGAAGATGAGGGCTTCCATTAGAGACAAGCAACTCCTCAATTGGTGAAGGGCCAAGGTAAGAGTGTTTTTGATTTGTTGAGTTTTTGAAAGGGTTATGGTTTAGATAGCTTAAGAATGGCATGTGTTTAAGAATTTTAAGATCAATTTCATGATATGTTCCTTTGGGGTTGATCAATTTGGATGTCTTTTGATTTGGGAATTTTGTGGCTATTGTTAAAGGAGATTAAGAGAGGATTCAAGGGGAGCAAGAGGGGAAACATGTTGAACAAGTTTATAAGCAAGGAGTTAAGCTGGGTATCGTGTTTATAATAGAATTAACGAGCCATAAATGTTTCCTTTTAAAGCCAGAGAAAAAAATGAGTTCAAATTGCTTCATATTTGTTGCATTATTACTTGTGAACGATTTGCGAAATTGTTATGTGATTGATATGTGAATTTGGTTGATGAAATGTGAGATATTGCATGATCAT
This sequence comes from Erythroxylum novogranatense, assembly GCA_029891385.1. NCBI lineage: Eukaryota > Viridiplantae > Streptophyta > Magnoliopsida > Malpighiales > Erythroxylaceae > Erythroxylum > Erythroxylum novogranatense. Next base: position 79,060,625 of record CM057229.1, on the reverse strand, counting down.
GAATAAATGTGTTTTTGAAATATGCCATTATGGCAAAATGTCAAGAAAAATCAAGTTTTTTTTAAAAAGTGCTATTATGGCCACAAGTTTTGAAATACATGTTATGTGGGTTTTGGTAGTCCATCCAAGAAATTGTCACGTGCACGTTGACCCAAGAAGAGGCTTATCCCGCCTGCCCACTAGTGACACGGAGCTCCTTCAAGGACTCTCTCAAGTTTACGACTACTCAAGGCCATTATATGGAATTTTGTAGTTTGTCATGTTTATGGACTTACCTAAACCATTATTATGTGTTTATGAATTGTGACAAGTTTTGATGCATTCATGATTTATGAACAAGTTGAAAAAAAATGCATGAGTTGTGTTGTTGCGATTTTGATTTCTTGACAAGAGTTTTGAGAAAAGTGAGATTTATGATTCAGTAAGCATTTTGTAACAATGGACTTTTTGAACAATTTTTGCTTGTTATTTGTTATAAGCACGTTACCCACGGGCTTTTAAAGCTCACCCTCACTATCTTTCCCCAATTCAGGTGTCGAGCAAGAAACAGAGCGAAAGAGGCATAAATCCGAATTGACATATTTTTTGTGTATTTGAAGTTAGATTATGTAAATACAAAATTGTAATTGCGTTTTGGGCAGTTGAATGATGTAATTTGTGATCGTGTGAAATATTGTAACATGGTTTGGAAATGTCATTGGAGCTTGTAAACTCTTATATATGATGTGAATGAAATATGGAATTGTGTATGGATATGAATTATGGAATTGTGTATGATGATAATGAAATATGAAATTGTGTATGGATGATTGTCACTGTTGAATGCGGAATTGGGTATGGATCAAGGTGGAGTTAAAATATGGATTAATTAAGGATGAGGTTAAATTGAAATTAAGTACATTTGAAGAAGCGATCCATGTGAGTTAATGAACTTTGCATATGAATTGATATATATATATAAGTGAGGCAATATGGACAAGAAAGATAGGAATGTTATGATGATAATCATGAGATGTTTTGAATAAAGTGAAGTGATGATTTGATGAACTTCTATTGGTAATTGAAATTAAGTACACTTAAAGTAGTAATCCAAACTGAATTGATGGACTTCGAATATGAGTTGCCATTTCTTATAATTGAAATTGTTATGGAAAAGAAGGATTAGTATTTGAATGGATAAGAATGATGGTGTATTAGCTAAGGAAGTGAAAGTGGGGCAAAGTTTAAGTTTTTCATAAGGGTAATATTTGTGTTCAGGATTCAAGGGAAATTCTGGAAAAATCTGGGTAGAATTAGTGAAAATGGTCTTCTTTGGAGTTGTAGATGATCTTCTTATCTTTCCGACGTTATAAAGCTTGTAATTTTTGGACATCGGAATGAAGAGATATGATTATTACAAGTTGGGATGCTACTTAGAATTTTGTGTGTATGACAACTATGGTTATTGATGAGAATTGTGGTTTTGATGAACCAAATGAATTAAGAATTGAGAGTTTGATGAGATAATTTTGGTGTTTGAGCTGTTATGAAGTGAGTTTGCACTAGAAAAGTTGAATTTAAGACGATATTGATTGAATATGATGTTAGACTGGATGTAGGAAGCATGAGAGAGGGTTTGGAGGGGTTTTGGGAACCCCCATGTCCGTTTAACAGACTTTAGGTCCATTTAACTGAATTTTACCGGTCAAAAAGGACCCCAAGCATCGCCCATGTCCGTTTAACGGACTTTCTCAGGTGAGAAAGTGCATTTTGGCCCGATAGTGTCCGTTAAACGGACACTCACGGGACAGCTTCATGAAATCGCGAGTTTTGACCATTTTATAGGCAGAATTGGACTTTGTGATCTTCATGAAAGTTTTAGATATAGAAGTAGTCTTTCCAATGGTTAAAGAACGAAACTAATCCGATATTTGTGGTGAAAGTTATGATAATCGGGCCAAGACATGTTACTGCATGATTAAGATTATGAACATATTAGATTCTTTCAATCATAACTCCCTCTTCCGACCTCCAAATGGAGTGATTTTTGAAGCGATAGATTTCTAAGTCATGAATTTATCTCTCCATGAAATTTGGTAGATCTTGGTTTTGAGATGAAAAATTTTGATTGTAAGAAAGTGAGAGATCAGTTTAAAGAGCATGATTAAGGTATAAACACACTTTGGAATTTTAAGCATATCTTGAGCTATAGAGCTCCGATTGAGGTGATTCTTTCTTTAAAGCAAATTAGAGACTTAAAGTTACAATTTATTTGAATAAGTCAACTTATGGTTTTGGTGATTGTTTAGTGTACGCTCATCACCATTGTGGAATGACAGCAAATGACCCTTCAGGAAAATAAGCTCAAGGTTTGTGTCTTCGAATGTTGGGTCATGATTTTGTTAAGCGGTTGGGTTTCGGTTCCAACATTTGTGGTATCAGAGCAAGCTCAAGTTTTATGATTTCGCAAGAGTTGAATTTCAAAAACAAGCGGGGTCCAACACTTTGTGAGTGACATCGAATTTAGAAAATAGGTTACCAACTACCTTATTACAAAAGTGTGTTCCTCTATCACTCACCACAACCTTTGGAATCCCAAACCTACAGAAAATGTTGGACTTAAGAAATTTAAACATTGTTTGGGTATCATCTTTTCTAGTAGGTATAGCCTCTATCCATTTTGGATACATAATCCACAGCTAAAAGGATATACACAAAACCAAAAGACGGAGGAAAGGGACCCATGAAATCAATGCCCCAAACATTAAAGATTTTGCAAAATAGTAAAGGCTGCTGAGGCAATTCATGTCTTTTACCTACCCCTCCAAAACATTGACATTTGTCACATGACTGACAAAATGTAAAGGAATCTTTAAAAAGGGTAGGCTAATAAAAACTAGAATCTAGAATTTTCCTAAATGTTCTCTTTGCATTGAAATGCCCACCACAAGCCATTGAATGGCAAGCTGAAATTATAGCATTGAATTCTTCACTAGGCACGTATTTCCTGATGACTTGGTCACTACACTTTTGTCATAGATGAGGAGCATCCCAAATGTAATGCCTAGCTTCTCTCCTTAGCTTTTGGGCCTGTGACTTAGACATAAAAGGACGGGTTAATCCAATTATGAGATAATTGACTATATGTGCATACCAAGGCTCTTTTTAAAACTAAAGCACATAAGACTAAATCAGGAAAAGAATCGTAAGTAAGTTCAAAAGATTCCACTCGCTTTATATCATCTGGTAGCCTACTCAAGTGATCAGCTACATGATTCATTGCCCTAGCTCGATCCTTTATCTCAATATCAAATTCTTGAAGAAGTAATGCCCATCTTATCAATCTGGGCTTCGATTGTTGTTTCTTGAGGAGATAGCGAACAACTACATAGTCAGTAAAAATGGTTACATGAGAATTTAACAAATAAGGCCTAAACTTTTCTAAGATAAAAACTACTACAAAAAGCTCTTTCTCAGTTATTGTGTAGTTGATTTGAGCTGGATCTATTGTTTTTTAGGCATATGCAATGACACTTGCAAGCTTTTCCTCCTGTTGGCTCAATATAGCTCCTACAGCATAATTAGAAGCATCATATGAAAGCTCAAAAGGTAAATTCCAATCAGGGCAACTAAAATAGGGGGAGAAATGAGTTTGGATTTTAACTAAGCATCTCTACAAGAATCATCAAACTCAAATTTTTCATCTTTTTGTAAAAGTCTTAAAAGAGGTAAAGCAATCTTGTTGAAATCTTTTATAAAACGCCTATAAAATCTTACATAACCTAAAAATGATCTTATATCTTTAATACATGCATGATAAGATAAAGAAGATATAGCCTTAATCTTAGCTTTATCAACTTCAATCCCTTTGCTAGAAATCAAATGACCTAGCACTATGGCTTCATTGACCATAAAATGACATTTTTCAAAGTTTAAAATCAAATTCTTTTCAATGCATCTTTTCAAAACTTTTTCAAGACTAGCTAGGCAATTATCAAAAGAACCACCATAAGCATTGAAATCGTCTATAAAGACTTACATGCATTCCTCTAAAAATTCACAAAAAATAACCATCACACAATGTTGGAAAGTCCCTAGAGCATTATATAAACCAAAAGGCATCCTTCGATATGCGAAGGTACCAAAGGGACATGTAAAAGTGGTTTTATCTTGGTCCTCTAGTGCAATAGGTACTTGAAAGAACCCATAGAAACCATTTAGAAAACAGTAATGCGGTTTGCTTACAAGCCTTTCAAGCATCTGGTTAATTAAAGGAAGAGGGAAATGATCTTTTCGTGTGGCATCATTTAATCGTTTATAATCTATGCACACACGCTAGGAATTTTGCACTCTTGTGGGAATAAGCTCATCCCTATCATGTTTTATCACAGTTATCCAACTCTTTTTAGGCACAACATTTATCGGACTAACCCACTCACAATCAGATATGGGATATATGATCCCAACACTCAAAAGTTTTGTGATTTCTTTCTTAATCATGTATAGGATAAGTGGGTTTAGTCTCCTTTAGGGCTGCTGTATAGATTTGAAACCCTCACTAAATAAGATCCTATGTGTGCAAATAGCTAGACTAATCCTAAGTATGTCTGCTAGAGTCCACCCTATAGCTCTCTTATGTTCTTTCAAAACAACAAGGAGTCGCCCTTCCTCATCGTTAGACAGGGCATTGGCAATTATAACAAGTAATCGCTCATTAGACTTAAGAAAAGCATATTTTAAAGTAGGGGGTAGGGGTTTTAATTCAATCACAAGAGGTCACACAACAGAAGGGTCAATTTATGAAGTTCAAGAGAGAAAAGATTACTCCCCTTTCCCTCAACCAATGATAGCTCTAGTTCCATGCAGTTAGCTTTACAATCTCCATCTACTCCAGGCGTTGAACCCATCTCACGTTGATATATGGTAGCAACCGCCTTGGGCAAATCCTTCTGCATACCTTCAATCAGACAGTTTTGTTAAGGTGAAATAACTTGATCGATTTTCTCATCAGTGTCAGTCTCCATGATGCCAAAATCACCTAACGTATTAATAGAAAACCTTTCCTAAAGGGGGTCATCACTGACAATAGAAGACATTAAGTTCACATGTGAGTCAGAAATATCAAGTGAATGCAATTTAGAGCCAAAGGAATCCTCTTGAAATTCAAAGTCAGAGCAAGCATCATCAACAACAATATCAATCATGTTCACACCTAAAAGTGAGTAATCTTCATAAGGATGTTTCATTGCTTCATACATATTAAAACAAAACTTGTTATCACCTACTTTCATTGAGATGGTACCTTCTTTCATGCTAATCATGGTGTTAGCAGTCCTTAAGAAAGGTCTACCAAGGAAAAGTGTGGTATCATGAACAAGTTCAAAAGACATAACAAGCAGTAAAAATCAGTAGGAAAGACTAAATCCTTAACCTAGACCAAAATATCCTCTATAATGCCCTCAAGATACCTAATAGACCTATTAGCTAACTAAGGTACTACAGTAGTAGACTTAAGAGTCTTGACTCCCAATGAAGTGTACACGGATTTAGGCATGACATTAATGGCTACCCCTAGATCTAACAAAGCTCCCTCTATAGTAACTTTTCCTATAACGCAAGGGATAGTGAATGATCCAGCCGAAATTTGAGGTTTAAATAGGGTAGACACACTTGAGCTTACTTGACCTCTTTCATTTGGTCTAAACTTCCTCTTATGGGTACACAGGCATTAAGGTATTTGGCATAAGCAGGAACCCATTTCACAAGATCAAACAAAGGAATATTGACTTTCACTTTACTAAACAAATCAATAATATCTTTCTCATAATTAGTTTTAGTCATGCTTTTGCTCATCAAATATTAATTAGGAAAAGGAAGATCTTTAAGATTTACCTCATTGCCAGTGGTTTTATTTGCTTCATTTTTGCTTGACTCAAGATGCTCCCTTGTTGTTGCTTGTTCATGGTTGCTCTCAAAATTTGTCCCTTTAAAAATGAATGCCTTTTTCAGAATGCTCTCTCCTTATAGGTTTCAGATTTCTTTACCCTAGTAGGTGTGGAAGACAACTCATTACCTTCAATCTCCTCATTAACTATTTCCTCATCCACGTCACTGAACCTCATTTGCTTCCCATTATGAAGATTGATGGCATTTAAACCCTACTCCTAGCTTATTGGATTGATGACATTTAAACCCTTAGGGTTTATAACAGTGTTTGAGGGGATAGTGCCACTACTCCTAGCTTATTGCTCACTCATGTTAATTGTTGGATCCCGTTACCGGAGTCCAACTCTTCAACCGTAAAATATAAAACTTGATCATCTTGCCTTGTAGGTTTTATTTCATTTAACCCTAATTTCAAATTGATTTCTCTTGTAAATCATAGCCTTATGACTCTTGTTTAATTTAAGACAAGGATCGCTTCAATCGGAGTTCTATAACTCAAGATATCTACAAAATACCAACATGTGATCATATCTCGATCACGCTCTCTCGACTGACCCTTTACTTGATTTCATGCCAACTCTTTCAATTTAACTCCAAATGACACCAATTCTTATGGTTAGGTACCTACATGTCTCATGAATCCATGGCTCAAAAAATCACTTCATTTGGAGGTCTGATGAGGAAGTTATGATTAAAACAATCCTTCATAATCATATCCCGATGTATATTTGACATACTTTGGTAAAAACGCCATAACTCTTGCTACAGATGTCGGATTGATGTCATCTTTATACCAATCAATATGTACACATCCTGATCTACAACTCATATTAGAGGACTAAAAATGAAATTCGCACTCTAACTGGGTCGCGCCCGTGATTTACTACATCATACCATGAGGAAGAGACGAAACGAAAGTTGAGGCTCCTCGATTTTCTATGGTCGCCACCATGAGGTATGGAGCTCATACCATGAGGAAGAAATGACCAGAATGATGATATTTTTCCCCAAAGCCTCTTAAACCCTCACCCATGCTTTCTAACTTACTCCTAACACCAAATACACTTGCAATCTTGCAAAATTCACTTACTCTACTACTAAATACTTCATAACAACTCCAAACATCCAACTTTTTTATCATTCTATCAATTCTTGATTGATTTGTCCATCAAACCCTAGATTCCTACGCAACCATCAAAGCTATCCTCATAAACAAGAATTATGCATCCTGCTAACTTTCAACCATCATAACTCTCAACTTCCAACTTCTATTGTCTAACCAATTTAACACATCTACAAGACTTTGCACAATCAACCTCACACAAGCCTCATTCTCACCTTCATTACACATGCATGACCATCAATCCCAACCTCATAACATTTACCTACCTATACGACATTCATGCCATCTCATGCATCATCTCAAAAGATCAAAGGTCATACAATCAAGCATTATACATTAGGGTTTAAAATTCACTTTTGAATCATAACTCATTCATTCCATCTCCATCAAATCATGTCATATTTCATACAATGCTTTAGTGGGCATTTTAAGTCCAATTACATGAAACTTCAAAGTACAATATCATTCTCAAAATGCAACTAAAGCATTGTTTTACAAAAATCATTTCAATCACAAAACCAAAAGAAAACTCTTGGAGTAAATGCCTTTAAGCTTGCTCCTCGGGATCCTGCTCATTTCCTGGAGAATTGAGGGGGTGAGCTTTAAACCATGGGTAACACATTTATATTTATATAACAAGCATGTCTATTTAGTTATTCACACATTAAACAATCTTTCAATGAAATCATAATACATGCATCATGCAATTTTCATCAATACATAAACATAATTTCTCACAATTCGAACATTCATAATTCTTGCAATTTCATGTAATCACATATGAAACACATCAAATGGCTCGGTAAGTTCATATTCATGGCAACCATATAGTCTCATTTTATGAGCTTATATGGTCAAATCTTGAGGAGTCCAAATAATAGATCATCCTATGCCACAATCGGGCAGGCGGGCGAAGCCTTTTCATGGTCGACGTGCACGTGATTTCGCTTGAGACTATACCTTACCCACATAACATAACAATCATGATAACAATAAAATTGGACTGTTCTTGTCCAATTCATCGTTTTCTTGAAAATCTTATCTTTCATGCATATTTCATATTGTACATTTCATGCATAAGTCATATTGTGCATTCATACTCATCTAAGCTACTTCATTCAATACTAACTCAACCATCATCAAATCATCAACATGTATTATTTTCATTTACACATAACTCATGATTAATGTCATCTAACCACAACTAACACAAGCATTTATAGCAATCATTTATACTCACTTACAAGTAACAAACATTCATTAGTGTCATTTATCAACTTGCATTAATTGCTCATAAATATAAAGATAAATATGGAACCCACCTTTAAGACTTGCTAAATCCTTGGTTTCCTTTTCTACACTCTTGTTCCTCTTCTCTTCCTTCTCTCTCTTCATTAAAACCAAAACCCTTATAAATCTCACTTCAATTGAGAAACCATGTTACACCTTTCATGAAATCAACTTGGAAATCACTATACCCATTCCATTCTTAGTCTTTCTAACCAAAAACCCAACTAAAATCTCACACTTAAACAAAAGGCTTACCTTAAATCTTCAACAACACCAAGAGTTTCTTGGTTCAAGATGAAGCTTTAGCCTTCCTCTTCACTTTTAACTCTTGGACTTTCTTCCAACTCCCTCTTGATCTCTTGGAAATCACCACCCTAACAAGCTTCTTCTTTCTCTCTTCTTCTTCCCATTCACGACACTCTCCCCCTCTCCCTCACAATTTTGGTGCTTCACTTCTTCTCCTCTCTAACTCACTTAATTTTCCTTTCTTTTATACTCCCTTTTCATTTAACTTAAGCCCATTTGCCTTTAAGCCCATCTACTCTTCTCTTCTTCTTCTTATTCTCCCACTAACACAACTCACACTACTCAAGCCCACTTCTTCATTTAAGCCCATTTCATATATATCCTCTCTTCTTTCTTATTTCATTTTTATTCATTTCATTTGGGCCCAAGGCCCAACTAGCGCATTAAACTACATCTAACTCATTTAATGTCATATGCTAATTCATGCTAACTTTATTAAATACTATATTAATTTACCCCATTAATCTAAACATGCTTGATTTATCATTAAAAAAAATTCTGGGGGTAACATTAATAGACAGCTAAGTGACATAGGAGTTGATGTTGTCAGTTTTTGTCTTCCATTGCTCCATTCTTTTCTCTAGGGCATTGAATCTAGTAACATTCTTAGAAGAATCTTGTTGATTGAGAGAAACTAGCAAATTGAGCTGGTTTTCAATAGAAGTCCTCGCCTCCTTCATCAATGCCAACATATTATGCAAGAGTTGATTTGTGTCTTCCTTTTGTGGAGCGGTCAAAGCTTGCTATTGTTTTTGGAACTGGTTATTAGATGGACCAGCCCCTCCACCTCGTTTAAATCTGCTTGGAGATCTGCTTTCTTCATTTCACCAATTGAGTCTAGGATTTGATTTCCATCCCTTCTTATATGTGTTAGAATAGGGGTCCCATTTCTGATTGGGCTTACCTTGATAGACAACAAATACTTCTTCATAAAAACTAGGATAAACACTAGAAATATGTATCACAGAACCACAAGTTTCGCAACTAGGTACAGTAAGATCCATAGGAGTTAGTGGTCGATGCACAATCATATTTTTCAACTCTGCAGTAATGAAGGATAGTTAAGAAGTCATTTTACTTTCCAAAGAGTCGACCTTAGACTCAAGACTTTCCATTCTTCTAGATTGAACTGATGAACCTCCCACTTTATGTACTCTTTTAGTGTCCCTAACACTGTACTGCTGGTGATTTAGAGTCATTTTCTTAATTAGTTCCCAAGCCTCTTTAGCAGTGAGGTTAATCAGAGAACCTCTTGAGGCTACATCCAGCATACCCTTTTCTTGACTTTTTAGCCCATCATAAAAGTATTGCACCAGCTGCTCGTCTGGAATTTGATGGTGAGGGCATCTTGACAATAGGTCTTGGAAACTGTTCCAATAATTGTAGAGGGACTCATCAAAGTCTTGCCATGCAGAGTAAATCTCCTTCCTCATTGATGAGGTTTTGGAGGCAGGAAAGTACTTTTCCAAAAACACCTTTCTCACATTTCCCCAACTATGGTAGGCATTCGCCACATGTCTCAAAAGGCTCATATACCACTCTCTTGCTTTACCCTCTAAGGATAGATGAAAGACTTTCCATAGTACTTGATCTAGAGAAGCACCCACCGATTTCATGCTTTGGCAAATTGTCGACAGTAATTGCAGGTGAAGGTAGGGATCTTCTCATTTCAAACCAGGAAATTTAGGAAGAGAGTTAATAAGCAATCCTTTAATCTCAAAATTAACATCGAAACTAGGGCAAGAGGTAGTAAAAGGATCATAATTCACATCAGAAGTAGTAGCTTCCCTAATTGTCCTCCTTCTAAGGTTTCCATTGTTCTCACCAACTCGTTCATGCTCCCCATTACCTCCATTACCACCATTCCTAGGTTAGTTAGCAATAAGGTCAGGGTTTTGCATATTTTATGGGTTTTTAGCCATTCTTTCACTTTCTAATGATTCTCTCTGACTACTTTGTAGGCTAGACTCTACTGTAGTATTCTCCTTTTCAAAAACTACCTTGCATGTCCTCTCTACTCTCTTCTCTTTTCTAATTTTACTCAGACTTCTCTCAATTTCAGGGTTAAAGGGTAAGAGTTTCGTTTTTTGGGGCATGCAAAGGAAAACAAAATTCAAAAGAGAATAAAAGTGAGCAAAATTAACTTGCAAGCACACAAAGTCAAGTAAAAAGATGAGATGTGAAGGCTGCAAGTGTATAGGTGTGTAGTATGTATGCATAGATCGAAAAGAAAACAAAAGAAAATTTCAAAATTTGACGCTATACAAAAATGAAAACCTATACTATGGACAAGTAGAAAATTAAACTATCTAGAATGCAATCAAAAAGGCTCCTAACTTTACTTAGCAGCAAAATGACAGAAGTTAACCTAGAGAATAAATTTCTTGATTCCCCGATAACAGTGCCATTTGATTAAAACCTTTTTAGTCGATAAGCCCTTGAAGGTTTAATAAAAAAATTTCCAAGGATTGCACTATAGGGTACAAACTCAAATCATTCTTTTAATAAGAACCTAAGTTAACATATACGTCATGAAATGCAAGCTAATTGTGTAAAAAGGAGTTTTGGTTTTTGAAATCATTAACTCAACTAAATTGAATTGCAAATTGTATTTTTTGGATTTTAGGGAATCAGAAGATCGGAAAGGTAAAAACAAGTGATTAAACAGTGATAAAGTCCTCTTGAAAATGAGCTCTGGCTATCATAGTTTGAAATTGATTTTGATGGGAGTAGAATTCACTAAGTTTCAAATTGGTAAACCTTAAAGAACTCTTTAAATCCAGGATCATAATTAATGGGACTCCATTTCTTAAGATCCTGTTAAATGCTCTTAATGTGTGTAGTGGGATAAGTCCATGCAACAAGTCAATTGAAATCTAGAATTAACTCAATATCGAACATGACCATGCAAGAGAGGAGAGAATCAAAGATTACAAATACGCTACAAGAAAATTGTGTAATAGCGACAGAAATATATCGACGGAATGTTTTCGTATGTAAATTGCGACAAAAATTTCGATACCGTCGGTATGGTACACGAAACTTGCGACGAAAAATATTTTTGTTGCCAAATTTGGAGGGAAATATTCGTGAAAATTTGTTGCAACGGAAATATATCGATACATGGAATTCCATCTGTAAATTGGGACGAAATATATTTTCGATCAGTAAAATGGCCAAGCTTCGCCAGTATGAAGCCGCCTCGCCAACTGACCCTATTAATGGCCATGCTCATGATCATGAAACTGCCATTATTATTATTCTCAGTAATATTATTATTATTATTATTATTATTATTATTATTATTATTATTATTATTATTATTATTATTATTATTATTATTATCCTTTTGTATGTTTATTATTATTATTATTATTAAATTCCTTTTCGATATTTCAATTATGTTGATTATTATTTGTGTAATAATTATTATGATTATTATTACTATGATCTATATTATTATTTATATTATTTATATTATTATAATGATTTAATATGATTACTATGACCTATATTATTATTAATATTATTTAAATTATTCTTATTATCATAATTATTATTATCATAATTAATATTATTATTATTATTATCATAATAGTGTAGTTATTATTATTATTATTATTATTATTATTATTTTATGATTATTCTAATAGTTTATAAAATAATGTTATTTCCATTGTTTTAATAAGCTGTTGTATACTTTTGTAAAAATTTGTTCGGATTATTATTATTATTATTATTATTATTATTATTATTATTATTATTATTATTATTATTGTTTCTATTATTATTATTATTATTATTATTATTATTATTATTATTATTATTATTGTCATGGTAAATAAAATTATTCGATGTGTTATAATTAAGAATTTGTATGTTGGTTATTATTATTATTATGAATACTACATCATCATTATCATTTTTATTATTATTACTATGAATACTATTATTATTAAGATTATTAACGACGACTTTTTTAACTATAGCGACGGAATTATTTCGTCGCAAAAATCAATTAAAATCGATCTCCTCCATCCTCTCTTTTATCCTCGCGCCCGACTCTCCTCTATTGTCCTCTCCTCTCCTCCGGCGTTTTTCCTCCTCCGTTGCCCTCCGACCAACTTCTACGTCTTCGGCTACCCTTCCTCCCCCTCTTCTCCGGCGACAACAACCCTCTGTCGTGTCTCCTTTGCCAGTGCCAAAGGTAAGCCGTGGGTCATGTAAATTTTTTATGTTGTTTGGAGCGATTTAATGGCATATGTTTGTTTTTTTAGGTTTGATTGGTCTTGTGTTAGTGTTTTGCATGCAAATAATGGAAAGAATTATACCATTTGTGTGTAGATAGGGTTGATAAGTTTTTGCCCTCAAGGCGTTCGATGGAATGCTAATGATGAAAAATAGATCGATTCTAAGCAATCCTACGATTGATAGAACCTCATGCAAAAGTTTTCTTCTTCTTTTTTTAGAAAAGAACCTCATTCAAAAGTTACTGACTAACTATGATGGAAATTTGTTCTACTTTATGTGATTTTTCTTATAAGCAGAAGAAATAATATGAAGAATCATGGCCTTTAATTTATTAGGAACGACATGGTTTTTGCCATTTTAAATTATAGCTGTCACTTTAGCATGTATCAATCAACATTAACTTCCAAGATAAACCTAGCCACGAAGCTATCTCATGTACCAATCAACTTAACTTCCAAGATAAACCTAGCTGACGAAGCTATCTTTGAACTTCCTTACCTACCCAGTCCAATAGTTTGTCTTTTAAGAGGAAACGGTTCGAGAAGTGAAAGAAGATTGATAAGAAGTAAGGGAAAGCTTTGAATTCTTATTCTGACATGAAGCTTCATTCGTTATCAGGCATACTCTCAGTTTTCAAAGTGGCATGCCAACATTACATTTGAACAACTAACCTCGTACTTCACAGTAATTCATTACAGATATATTTTGGCACTCAATCATAGCTTAAACACAAGAACCAAGTTCCTAACTTTTCTGTTTATTAGAAGTAAGAGTGAAAGAACAATTAAACATGACTATATCTTAGGAGTTGTCTCTCTAAAACACTTCGGGACAGTTATTCCATGCATTGTCTAGTAATTAATACATAATAAATTAGGAAGCAAGATTAGCATTTTATCACTTCCTTTAATATGATATCCCTAATTTAAATTTGATTTCTACTACATTAGTTAAATAATAACAAATATTTTAGAAGGTGTCATGTTGAACCATCCAATTGACTTTGGGAAATATTTGCCTTAAAAGTTTGTTTTTCTTGTTTACATTCATATTTGCATAAAAGGATGGCATGGCGAAATTGGGATTTACAAAGTTTGTAGTGGAGCAAAGGAGAAAGATAATGTAATTAGAGGCCTTGTATAAAAAAAGTTTTTACTTACAAATGCATTCGTGAATAACAAGAAATTGTTTGTTTATACACTGGGTCTTTTTATCAAATATTCAATTCTTTGCCAAATTTTGAGCTGATTTACAGTCAATCATGATATTTATTATTTCTATTTGCTATAAGTGAAACTCTTTTAATGAAATTCTTGACTACATAGCATGACAAGTATAAGAAGTAATTGTAACATATTTGAATTCACATGTAGAGAGTATGACTATAGGTTGTTTCTTTGAATACCAAGAAATTATATTATTTTAAGAAAAGGAAACAAGTGTATTAGTATTTTTACAAAAAAATTGAGTTAAAGTCTTTAAAAGAAAACTAACATATGTCATAGTCAATAATACCTTTGACAACACATTTTTTCTTACTATCTTCAAATGAACTTTAGAAGATGCCTTCATAAATTAACTAATAAGTCTAACTAAAAATAAGATATCTAGCCTTGTGTAAGTTAAGTGCCTCAATTTTCTAATAATATTTTTCAACAAAGATGAATCTACAGTCTTTTGCTCAATCAAAGTTGGATAGCTTTATTTCATACTTTTAATGATAATGAGCTTACTATCAAACATCTTAAACTTTTTAAATTGTGTACTTTAGGTGTGTAGCATATTAATTGCATATTTTAAGGTTTTGCCCTTGACTTGCATATATTGAGGCCTACAAGTTTGTTGAAGTTACTACGACATTGTTTTGACTCTAGTATAATATTCTCATATCTTGTTTCTAAAACTTAAATTATTTGTTAATGGATTCGTTGACTATATAAAACGTATCCTTGTAATGAAAAATATCCAATGCACTATTTGGTGACTCGATCTCTTAATCTAATGAACATCAATTTGTGGAGGTTAATAGCCCACCTTTAATCTCCCTATTAATGGATTGATTTGAGTGTAGACTTGTAGTTTGGAGACCCGATTTGAGTTGTGATTACGGGTTAATATAGAAGTGTTTTTTTACATACAGGGGGACCCTGATTTCAAAAGGGGGATGTCCATTTTAAAGGAGAAATTCTGCCAAATTTCCAATAGGATCCTTGTAAATTGTGACATCTATTGTGTAGTTACAACAAAAGATCCTTAGTATTAACTTCTGATCTTATTATTAGGCAATTTATTGAGGATAACAAACATTTTGTTGTTATCTAAACTGTTAACCATTTTGTTATTGGATGCAGGTACTCATTTGTCCCCAGTATTTATACTTCGAAGGAAATTGAAGCGAAGCTTTCGCAGGTATTCAAATGACATTCATTGATGTACATGGAGAGACAAACTGAACAATGAATTGAACCACATTTTTAACTGCATTTGTATCAGTTGTAGATCTGTCATCAACAGCTTCGTTGACGTACTTCAAGAAGATTGATCTACGCTTCGGTTGAGGTAACTGATTATGTTTTATACGAGGTTTTGTTGCTCTTCGTTTGTTCGTTGGGTGTATGAACTTCCTGTGTTCTTAATTGATATGCCTCTCACGATGTGTACCTATCTTCTTTGTCGTATGAACTTCGGTTATGTATGGATTTATATAGGACGAGGTTGACTTTTGTTTGACTTTTGTTATTGTTCAAATTACCTAAATTATGTTAATCCATTATTGCCAAGGTGCTCTCTTAAATGATTTGGTTTTGTTTAGTTTTTATAGTAATTAGGTAATAGTACATATTTACAATCCATTAAATATCAAAATTTTAAGAATATGTGTCTATACTACAAAATAATAATTGATGGTCTATACTTCATATTGCTCTAAGCTTCCTCTATTCTCAAAGAAGAAATGTATGTTAATAGAGGGCAAGGCGATGACACAACGGCCTGCAAACGTTTACGGAAATCGATTATTGTGGAAGATTCGTCAATTCCTCATTCCGAGCTGGGCAATCACGTATGCATTCATCTCCAATTTTGGTTTGTTTATCACATGTCTAATAGCACGATATGAAAAGTTAATAAAGGTTCTTGACATTGTTAGGTAAATTTGTTCCCCCTCCTCGTAGTTCATCGGAATAATTCCTCTTCCATACAACAGCGACGACTTATTCATTGTTTCCCCTAGAAGTATAGATATAGCTGAAACGTTATTGAATGAAGGTGTTTCAAACCTTACAACAGATGGAAGAAGTCTGACTGTTTCCAAAGCTTCGTTTGAACGTGCCAGGACCCTTCTAGGGAATCCAAACATCGGGGACTCATTTACTTTTACAGATTCCTATTTCACATGGAATCAAACATAATAATTATATCATGCAATACATTATCAGACTAAGCTTAAAAGTTGATTTCAGGATGTATCCGTATGAATTTGTAATACAATGCATAATTATATGATTGTTGATGTTGATTTGTTGTCGTTAACAACTTGTTGACATTCAATTCCATTGCCTTGTTTCCTTTGGCACATTTATGTATATATATATATTTGTAGAGAATTCGATAAACATTGTATTTCAGGTAACAATATGGGACCAAAGAGACAGCGCGAGGTTATGCGACCACGGTTTAGACGGATGTTTGGAGGAGCTTATTGTGAAGTTGGATCATCACAGTCTGCTACTCGCACTGACTCACTTACTCCTCCTACACACCCGACTCCTTCAGATGAGCCATCACCTCCTGCTCCTCATGATACACCATCCCCTTCGCCAACTCATATGTCATCCAATACCTCTTTGGTGGATGGAGACATCTGCCAGCCTGGATCAGTCGGAGATGATGGGAGGAAGTATATCACAATTATCAATGATCAGTAAGTCAAATAACATTAATCTTTAATTGCTTTACTATAAGCCTTAGGTTTTCAATTCTTTTTTAGACGCCAATTACTCTTTATTTTAGGCTGGTTCCGTCTGGAATGAGTTCTAGACATATGACTTCCACATTTAAGGAAAAGATTGATCCTGAGGGTTATGCGTGGAAGAATATATCTGAGGCTATAAAACAATTTTACTTTCAGGAGTTTGAGGTACAATAAATATTTATTTTCACTTTATATTGATTTATATAGTCTAATTAGATAAATAGTATAACATTATATATAATAGTCTTTTTTTTCTTCTTCATTCAGAAAGAATTCTTTTGGGAGTCTTGTTGGGACGCGAGCATATATAAAATATGACAGAAACAAGCTCGTACACGTTATCGTGACTTCATTAACGTGTTACACAAGGCTGGTACATGACCCCGTTAAATTTCGGAGGCAATTTGGAGTCGTTGGCTGGAGTATTGGGCATCACTTGCGGCTATGTCCATCTCAGGGCGTAACTCGACTAACAGACGTGGAGGTCCGGGTAGAGAGAGTCTTCCTGTACATACAGGAGGATCCATAAGGCACCAGGAGCATGCAGATAGACTTGTAAGTATCTCAACTTTACACTTATTTTGTAACTATTTTGCTTTGTTGTATTATAGATAATGATAATAGTATAAATGTCTGGTGCCATTAATGGCTATGGTGAGTTATTTTCTTTGTTCAACATGGGGCAAATATCATACAAATAGAGGAAACTCTGCCAAAAATTTTTTGAATAGTAGTTCACATGTAACAGTTTAGGTTTTTCATATAGGAAAAGTCATTGGGCATCAAGCTTACACTAGTTCAATTATTTTTACACACTCACACGAAGAAGCATGACGGAGTCACTTTCATCAACAACCGATGTAGAGAACTAAATGTATGTCAACTTAATCCATTTTTCAATGTCTTAATAATGATCCCTTCCTTATAATGCAAACATTGCTTCCTTATAGGGCCAATTACAACAAACTCTTCATCGGCAGTCTCAAGAGGAAGAACCTGTAGATGAGAGTCAGAAGTATCTTGAAGCGGTGGGTGGTAGGGACCGCGGAATATCCTAGGTTCATATGCGAACACATGTTATTCACAATCTTCCATATCCAGTACAGCTGCATCTACTAGGCCAACGAACAACAACGAAGTCATCGAGCTTTGGGCTACAGTGCAAACATTGATGGACAAGATAGCTCATTTGGAAGAGGACTGGGCGGAGCAAATGAAGCAACGGATGAGGATGAGAGAGCAAGATCAACGGATGAGAGAGCAGATGGAGCTGATGGCTCGCATAAGAGAGGAGATGGAAGAGTTGAAGGGAAAGCTTAAAGACGACCCCCCGCGATCACCAAAACCATAGATAGTCGAATTCATTATGTTTCAATCACAAACATAAGAATTTATGTACACTTTAATGTGTTTATTATCAAATTTGAATCAATTTAAATTCTTTTAATTATATATCATCATTTAATTTTCTGATTACACAAATTAATTATATACAAATTAATTATATATATACAAATTAATTTTGTATCTACAAATTGGTGAAAACTCTTGCATATTACAAGACTAGTTAACAAGTGTCTTCAAACCTATTACCTACGGAATCCCACAGACCGTCGGTGAAAAAAAATGCATTTATCGACGGAAACTATTATACCGTCAGTGAAAACAAAATGAATTTACCGACGGAAACTGTTATACCGTCGGTAGTAACAGACGGTTTACCGACGGTTAACAGCAACCTGTACCATCGGTACCTTTCACCGACGGACTGTATATCGTCGGTCACGTTATGTTAGCCGTTGTAATTCACCGACGAAAATTTTTAAAATTTTTGTTACAAACTATACCGATGAAATATAAACCGTCGAAAAATTTACCGTGTTGCATCGTTAATACACCGACGATTACGTCCATCGATATGTATTACCGATGGTCATTTTAACGACAGTATTGGACGACAAAAAATTCCGTCGAAACTTTTTGTACCCAACGGAACTAGCGCATTTGCCGACGGAATATTCCGTCGACAAACGACCTATTTCTTGTAGTGATAGACATATATAAAACATCATATATTTAAGCACAAGTTCTACATAAACGAATCCAAACTACACAATATGAATATCTAATATTTGATTACATCTATAATCAAGTAGCCCAACCATACATTACAAATCCTAAACCTAGGAATTTATAAAGTAAGAGCTGAACTATGAATTGAACTACTCGCCTCTTAAGTTCATGGAACTCCATCCATTACTACATCTTCAAGAGGAAACGAAATGACCAACCATGCATGGCTCTCGAAAGCTTCACAACTGAGAAGGAATTAGATGCACCCATGATGGAAGATTAACAGTGAAAAATAGGAGAAGAAAATTAGGGTTAGATAAGAGAACAACGATGGAAGATGTTTTAAGAGGTTGCCTATATGATGTCTCTGTCCTTCTCTTTCACTTCTCAAAAAATAGGGTTTCGAAGTAGGTATCTGGGTTGGTTTTTACGAATGGGTAAGTGAGTTTCCAAAAAGAGCTCAGGTCTAACAGTGGTTTTCGCCACAACAAAAGAATGAGTTCGCCGAACTGTGGTTTTCTCCACAGCAAAAGAATGAGCTCGCCGCGGCAAACTTTTCCCGAAAAGTTTTACTAAAATTTTTGTGACTTTGTTGCGGCGACGTTAGATCTTCGATGCGACGAACTTTTCCCAAAAGGTTTCTACTTGAATTCTCTGGTTTTGTTGCGGCGAAAGATCATCCTCGCCACGGTGAACTTTGCCTGCTGGTGTTGTTGACTTGTGTTCTTGAATTTCTTGGTTTTTACTCTTGGCTCTACTTTTTGAGTGTCCTGTAATGAAAAGTAATAATTTGCAGTAGCAATTATCCTAAAAATCAATTGAGTACAATTAATAACCATTTGTGACCATTTTACTTTCAAACTACATTAATTCAAAACAAGCACTCGTAAGGTAAATTAAGCACAATATTCGATAATAAGAGCCAAAAAGTATAACCAAAACCATGAAATTGTCACCAAATAATATAGAAAACTTGCGTTCAATAAGTCTTGTTCACGATAAATCAACCTTATCCACTAGAGTCATATTTAAATTAGGATGGGTTTGGTAAATAGGTCATTTAAGTAAAATTATACTAAAAAGGATTTAAATGTAAATATATTATCATAAACCTAATTCGTCGCAATTATTTAATAGTAAATAAACCATTATTAGCTAAACTTCTTTTAAAATTTCTTGTATTTTTATTTTATTTCTTTTATTAGTCTATATTCTTGTTGTCTATTTACTTATTTAATACTTATAGTTCTAGAATGGTCAAATGAAAAGGAAATATCATGACCAATAATGTCTCACCGATCTTATGAATTAAAGTATGAAGATGCTTGAATAAATATATGTATGGTTATTAGAAAATAAGTTCATCAAACTATCTCAATAATAAGGATCATGAATGAAATATCACTTGTGTACTTGTGGATGTCCTCGTTAAAATGATTATATAATTGGTCCTTATATTTGAGATAATCAAGGTATGTCATACGCCAATTACTATATTTTGATACTAACTAGGGCTTATTATGTTGACAGTAACTCAACTAGTAATACTTAGACATAGTATAAACCATACAGAGATATTTGAGTATGTTAATAAAGAACTCATCATCCTAAAATAGAGAGAATGTTCTTTTTTTTGTTAGAATGATTTGAATATTTATTTGGCCATAGTGAATTGAGATTGAAAATTTTATAATTATAAATTAATTACTAATTTGCAAAATCGAACATGATTGAGTTTAAATAGAATTTATTAATTTTGTACTCGATATCTCATTGAAACATTGGATGAAAAATGATTAAATTATATATTATAATCATGCATGTATATGTTAATTCAAATCACTTTAACATTTCTAATACCAATGTGGTTATGTATGTTGCTAGAATTTAATCTTAATATATCATTATATATTATTTAATTAGAGAATTAAAGATAAATTAGAAGAAGCTTTAATTTACCTTATTCTAATTATGAGTTATGAATTATAATTTATGATCATTATTAACATATTAAGAACTTAAATGATTGCATATATAAAACAATTAAAAGATAAAATTAATATAAATTAAGTTAAACTTAATCGTGAAGTTTAAGAAATTTCAATAAATATAAGATATTTGAAATTGTTAAGATTTGAATTCTTATTTTATAATTAGAGTCAGACTCTAACATTAATTAGTATTGGTAAATATAGAATTTCTCTATAAAAGGAAAAGCATTAAGGAAGCTAGCACTCGTGCTAATCCTTCTATAAAATTATAATTCTCCTCTTTACATGGTAAACTACTATTAGAGATTAAAGAATTGAACGATTTGTGGTTATCTCTTTAAAAAGTTTTAAAAGATAATTGAATCATGTTTATCTTTAACCATTTTATTTTTTATTATTAGTTCAAATTATTCTATTAAAATTATAATTAAGGAAATTATAAAATTATTGTACTATATCTATGATTTGATCCTAGTTAATTTCTCAACAATCTTCACATTCAATCATCCATTTTCTTTAAAATTAATATGTAATTATGATATAAGAAGTTGAGTCAGTTTTATTTATAAAATCAAAATAAAAAGAACTCAATAATATAATCTATTGAATGGAGTGGTGACATTTTAAAAGTAATTATATCACTGTATAAATTAATGGCATGCTATAAAGGAAATTCAATTATTTTAGATATGTCAATAGGCAGGCTATTCAAAACTCGATAAGTCAATATCAAAATATCAGTTTGGTTAGTTATATTAAAACAACATAATTTCATCGAACTAGCTTAAGCCATTCAAGTTGACTGAGTTGGCTGAGCTGCTAAATCTATCTACAAGCATATAGAGTCAATTATAACAAGTTATTAAATTGGAGTACTCTAGAGTGTTAAAACAAATAAAAAAAAGACCTAATTAATTCATTAAAATGATAAAAACAATGCAAATAATCTAATAAGGAAAGTCAATAAAGCAAACATTTGGACTTCAACGTTTACTTATATAGAATTCTAATTATCATAAAAGAGTAGGCATTTAGGTTGAAATATCAATTAAACTAAATTTTCTATTCCCTCTCTCTAAGCACGGGAGTAACTCAATTAGGCAACAACCACCTCTCGATGAGTAATTCAACCTAATCAAATTCATTAAGCCTAGTTAATCTATTTAGTTATCATAATAGTCTAAGATACTTTCATTTTCTAGTACCAAAGTGTTTATTCTCCTAATATTTATATTATATTTCACCTCTCAATCTTTCATGCAATTCCTAAGATTGAATCTATAATAGTTAGTCAAAAACTCAACAATTAAGAATAATAAATAATAAATCTAACTTAACAAATAATTAAATCATGCATTAATAATCAAAATATCTATCACAAGTCACATCCCTATTCCTAACTAGGATTTTAACTACTACAAATAATGAAAAAAAAAATCTTAACATTCAAAAACAGAAAGGGAATAAAGAACTAGAAGAGTTATTGCAATCTCCTCCACTATTGCTCCAAATCCTTCCTTAATGTGAAAAAACCTAAAACTGAAAGCTTAGTAATAAAAGAGGTCGTCATTGGTCTCCAGAATCCCTTACAAAGAACTCTAGTAAGAATATTTATAATTTAGGTTTACACAAAAGAGCTCTAATTTCAATAAACTTGTAATTTCACATGTTCTTAAAATATAAATAATAGGAACAAATGCTTATTACACTTCCATATCGAAGCTAGTTTTGTAGTTTTGTTGTGGAACTTTTTATGTGCAATGTGACAAGTCTAGCGCTAGTTTTTCTTCATGTTCAATGACAATTTTATTCTAGACAAAAAAATATGACCAGCACAAGTTAAACACGGACTCGTTAAAATGATTTCCTTTATATATATGTAAATGATTTCCCTTATATAAAATTACTAATACATTTATGTAATTAAATCATTTTAAAGTTTGAATTTTACTTTTAATAGTAATTGATATATCTATTGTAATGGATATTTATATCATGTCACATGAGTTAATGAAAACACACATTCTCATATATGTATATGATCCCATATATACTAAAAATAAAATTAAGTGATCAATAACTAAAATAGTATTTCAAATTTATCAGTGATTATATTTAAATTTTAAAACGAACAAAATTTTATTCAATTATTATGTTTTTTAAAATTATTATTAGTCTGGACTCACTTAGCAAATTATACAATATGTTTATAACACCATATACATCCTTTCTTTTATTACATGATGTAATTTAATTGACACAATTACACATAAAGGATGATTTTAAAATATTTAGATTCAATAAAACTTTTGTCATTCCTCTGAGAAGATGATTCATGTGATGAATCAAGTCATTTTAGCAATTTTCAATTTAAAAGTTGAAAATTGAAATAATTACAAAATTGAAATAATTGTAATTTGCTTTAATTTTAAAGAAAATAATTAATGAAAATAAAAGATAATAAGTTCTATAAAATTATTTAAATACAAATGTTCACTTAATTTTGAATTATTAATTAGTTAAATAACTTATCTATTGTATATAATAATTTAGTAATTTTAATATAATTTTAAAATAACAAGTATAAATGTTGCTAGTGACATTTATACAAGTAGGATTTGATACTTTGGCAATAGTCTAAACAAAAATTTTGGCAATTTTACTCACATAAATAATATTATTTAAAGTTTAAAGGAAAAGAAATCTTGTAAAATTGGAACATGAAAACTTTATATTTGAAACAAAGTTATGAATATCGCATCGATCATCATATGATCCCATATATACTAAAAATAAAATTAAGTGATCAATAACTAAAATAGTATTTCAAATTTATCAGTGATTATATTTAAATTTTAAAAGCGAACAAAATTTTATTCAATTATTATGTTTTTTAAAATTATTATTAGTCTGGACTCACTTAGCAAATTATACAATATGTTTATAACACCATATACATCCTTTCTTTTATTACATGATGTAATTTAATTGACACAATTACACATAAAGGATGATTTTAAAATATTTAGATTCAATAAAACTTTTGTCATTCCTCTGAGAAGATGATTCATGTGATGAATCAAGTCATTTTAGCAATTTTTCAATTTAAAAGTTGAAAATTGAAATAATTACAAAATTGAAATAATTGTAATTTGCTTTAATTTTAAAGAAAATAATTAATGAAAATAAAAGATAATAAGTTCTATAAAATTATTTAAATACAAATGTTCACTTAATTTTGAATTATTAATTAGTTAAATAACTTATCTATTGTATATAATAATTTAGTAATTTTAATATAATTTTAAAATAACAAGTATAAATGTTGCTAGTGACATTTATACAAGTAGGATTGATACTTTGGCAATAGTCTAAACAAAAAATTTTGGCAATTTTACTCACATAAATAATATTATTTAAAGTTTAAAGGAAAAGAAATCTTGTAAAATTGGAACATGAAAACTTTATATTTGAAACAAAGTTATGAATATCGCATCCATACTGTATATGATCCCATATATACTAAAAATAAAATTAAGTGATCAATAACTAAAATAGTATTTCAAATTTATCAGTGATTATATTTAAATTTTAAAACGAACAAAATTTTATTCAATTATTATGTTTTTTAAAATTATTATTAGTCTGGACTCACTTAGCAAATTATACAATATGTTTATAACACCATATACATCCTTTCTTTTATTACATGATGTAATTTAATTGACACAATTACACATAAAGGATGATTTTAAAATATTTAGATTCAATAAAACTTTTGTCATTCCTCTGAGAAGATGATTCATGTGATGAATCAAGTCATTTTAGCAATTTTCAATTTAAAAGTTGAAAATTGAAATAATTACAAAATTGAAATAATTGTAATTTGCTTTAATTTTAAAGAAAATAATTAATGAAAATAAAAGATAATAAGTTCTATAAAATTATTTAAATACAAATGTTCACTTAATTTTGAATTATTAATTAGATTAAATAACTTATCTATTGTATATAATAATTTAGTAATTTTAATATAATTTTAAAATAACAAGTATAAATGTTGCTAGTGACATTTATACAAGTAGGATTTGATACTTTGGCAATAGTCTAAACAAAAATTTTTGGCAATTTTACTCACATAAATAATATTATTTAAAGTTTAAAGGAAAAGAAATCTTGTAAAATTGGAACATGAAAACTTTATATTTGAAACAAAGTTATGAATATCGCATCGATCATCGTATATGATCCCATATATACTAAAAATAAAATTAAGTGATCAATAACTAAAATAGTATTTCAAATTTATCAGTGATTATATTTAAATTTTAAAAGCGAACAAAATTTTATTCAATTATTATGTTTTTTAAAATTATTATTAGTCTGGACTCACTTAGCAAATTATACAATATGTTTATAACACCATATACATCCTTTCTTTTATTACATGATGTAATTTAATTGACACAATTACACATAAAGGATGATTTTAAAATATTTAGATTCAATAAAAACTTTTGTCATTCCTCTGAGAAGATGATTCATGTGATGAATCAAGTCATTTTAGCAATTTTCAATTTAAAAGTTGAAAATTGAAATAATTACAAAATTGAAATAATTGTAATTTGCTTTAATTTTAAAGAAAATAATTAATGAAAAATAAAAGATAATAAGTTCTATAAAATTATTTAAATACAAATGTTCACTTAATTTTGAATTATTAATTAGTTAAATAACTTATCTATTGTATATAATAATTTAGTAATTTTAATATAATTTTAAAATAACAAGTATAAATGTTGCTAGTGACATTTATACAAGTAGGATTGATACTTTGGCAATAGTCTAAACAAAAAATTTTGGCAATTTTACTCACATAAATAATATTATTTAAAGTTTAAAGGAAAAGAAATCTTGTAAAATTGGAACATGAAAACTTTATATTTGAAACAAAGTTATGAATATCGCATCCATACTGTATATGATCCCATATATACTAAAAATAAAATTAAGTGATCAATAACTAAAATAGTATTTCAAATTTATCGGTGATTATATTTAAATTTTAAAACGAACAAAATTTTATTCAATTATTATGTTTTTAAAATTATTATTAGTCTGGACTCACTTAGCAAATTATACAATATGTTTATAACACCATATACATCCTTTCTTTTATTACATGATGTAATTTAATTGACACAATTACACATAAAGGATGATTTTAAAATATTTAGATTCAATAAAAACTTTTGTCATTCCTGAGAAGATGATTCATGTGATGAATCAAGTCATTTTAGCAATTTTCAATTTAAAAGTTGAAAATTGAAATAATTACAAAATTGAAATAATTGTAATTTGCTTTAATTTTAAAGAAAATAATTAATGAAAAATAAAAGATAATAAGTTCTATAAAAATTATTTAAATACAAATGTTCACTTAATTTTGAATTATTAATTAGTTAAATAACTTATCTATTGTATATAATAATTTAGTAATTTTAATATAATTTTAAAATAACAAGTATAAATGTTGCTAGTGACATTTATACAAGTAGGATTGATACTTTGGCAATAGTCTAAACAAAAAATTTTGGCAATTTTACTCACATAAATAATATTATTTAAAGTTTAAAGGAAAAGAAATCTTGTAAAATTGGAACATGAAAACTTTATATTTGAAACAAAGTTATGAATATCGCATCCATACTGTATATGATCCCATATATACTAAAAATAAAATTAAGTGATCAATAACTAAAATAGTATTTCAAATTTATCGGTGATTATATTTAAATTTTAAAAGCGAACAAAATTTTATTCAATTATTATGTTTTTAAAATTATTATTAGTCTGGACTCACTTAGCAAATTATACAATATGTTTATAACACCATATACATCCTTTCTTTTATTACATGATGTAATTTAATTGACACAATTACACATAAAGGATGATTTTAAAATATTTAGATTCAATAAAACTTTTGTCATTCCTCTGAGAAGATGATTCATGTGATGAATCAAGTCATTTTAGCAATTTTTCAATTTAAAAGTTGAAAATTGAAATAATTACAAAAATTGAAATAATTGTAATTTGCTTTAATTTTAAAGAAAATAATTAATGAAAAATAAAAGATAATAAGTTCTATAAAAATTATTTAAATACAAATGTTCACTTAATTTTGAATTATTAATTAGTTAAATAACTTATCTATTGTATATAATAATTTAGTAATTTTAATATAATTTTAAAATAACAAGTATAAATGTTGCTAGTGACATTTATACAAGTAGGATTGATACTTTGGCAATAGTCTAAACAAAAAAATTTGGCAATTTTACTCACATAAATAATATTATTTAAAGTTTAAAGGAAAAGAAATCTTGTAAAATTGGAACATGAAAACTTTATATTTGAAACAAAGTTATGAATATCACATCGATCTTGTACCAAATTTAGTTTTGATATGGCGGTATCTTGGTACTAGTCAATATCGAGTCTTGTTTTGTGTAATATTTTAATATATAAAATACTTCCTATTTTTAAAAATTACATAATGGTCCTTCAATATATTATCTTGTATAGTTTATAATTTTACATTAACCATATCTTCAAAATATCAATAATAAAAATTGAAATAGTAATAATTTATTTATTTTTATTAATATTACTTTTCACATATTTCACCTATAAATTATAATCATAATTAATATGAAAATCATTTAATCATTATACAAATAAAAACTTAAGGATAATACAAAATATTTAAAATATTACAATTTTATGACATAATAAATAATAATTACATCAAAACATCAAATAAAGCGAATAATAAATATTTACGACTCTTTAACTATTACACTTTACAAAAGAGTTTGTGCCAAGGAAACAACGAAGTAGAAGTGAAACCTGAAACAAAAATATTATATTAAATATACATCCAATATAAGCAAAATTAAAAGAAGAGGAGAAAAACCTAGAACTTCATTTAATCGAATACTCGCTCATATTGGATTAAACTTAATTCTTATTTAGTACAAAATCATCTTCATTGAGTGAAGTCTCATCATCACCATCATTTAAATTTATTACATTAAATGACATGTCAATATTTTCTCATCTAAAATTATCCTCTAAGTCACTTTCATCTATCAAACTCGATTCTTCATAAACCCAATATATCAAAAGAGCAATATGGTCAAGGTAAATTAGACTTACAAAACTACTTGTTCTATTAAGAGTTATAGTAAACAAATAAAATTAAATTATTAAGTCATTACAAAAATTATATCCAATTTAACAATGATAATAACATACCTTTTTTGAAGCTTTAAATTGTAGTAAACAAAAACCAAGTTGTTCAATCTTTTATACTCCAATATATTTCTTTTCTTAAAATGGATGAATTCAAATGTGCTCAAATTCCTTTCACACTTTGTTACACTCACATATTGATTCAAAATTCTAATTACAAATCTTTGCAATTATGGAACACTACTTTTGATCCCAATAAGAACCGTAAAACAACAAAAGTAACATTATAAACAAAATAAACTGACGATTAATTTTTAATAAGTAACAAAAGTGAAAAACAAAATATATACCGAGATTAAATTTGTTTCGTTGACAAAAAGCAATTGGTATCCTAAAATCACCAGAAATATCCTTATAAATTTGCATTTGTGAGCGTAGGTGATCTTGCATCATCTCATAGGAAAAAAATTGTTGTAATAGTTAATAACATTCCCTTATTAACTTAATAACTTTTTTTTTGTAAAACTTGGTTTGAAATAGACAATAGGATTAAAAAATGTCCCATCTGCACACATCAAAAAGTAAAGTTGACTGTATGATAACATGTGTATAAAGAAGACCTATTTTTAAAATTATCCTTAATTGCTTCCTTCACCCTCCCTATGACATCATAAAAAATCCATTATTGCATTCTCATCGCCATCAGCCAGATGAAGTACCCTCACCAAAAATTCACAAATTTTGATGAAAAATTGACATTGGGGCCAAGATTTATTATCTTCAAGTATAATTTTAAAAACCTCCAATGCATCATTAGACCTAGCATGTTGAGATAGAACTTACTTATCACTTGTAAACATTCTCCTCAACTCCTTCTTCATCATAATAATACATTGAAGTGATAGGAAATTAGTTGCAAATCTTGTAACAATAGGACAACATAAATTCCAACCATGGGTGAAGTTCTTTCTCATTAAATTCAGGACTCATGCACAATTATAGCTAAACTTAGCCATCCGTCTTGTTTTTTGCATAGTCTTATCAATAATAAAAAGATACCTAACATCTCCTACATTTTATAACAAGTTAATGCAATGTGCAACAAAAATAGTTCAACAAAAACAATTATACTTTCTTTGCAATCTTCTTCCAGTGGCTTTATAATCATAATTATTATCAGTAATGAACTGAACAGTATTTTCTAGCCTAACTTCATTCATAACTTCATCAAATATTTAAAATAGAGTATCAGTATTCCTAACAAGGCCAAATGCATCAATAGACTTCAAAAATATTATTCTCTTTAGATAATAAAACAAAATATTAATAATAGGTGTAAGGCCTTAATATATACCCTAGAATTATGGCATGTCTAGGGTATATTAAGAATTGAACATAACGAATTAAGAGCATCTAATCATAATAAGAGACACAATGGTACTTAATGTAAGCGACGTGGGTAAATGAGTAATTTGATCATTTCAACATGAACATACATACTTAGATGTGAAATATGGATGAGAATGAAATTAATTAATGAGATTATAGGCCAATATGGGAATTAAAGGAAGAAGAAGGATCAATGTGCAATTTTTCTAAAGTCAACACATGGAAGCTTGTGTGACCAATAAGACTAAAGTATATGTGTGTAATAGGAATTAAGCATATATGTAAGTATTGAAAGTGCAAGAAATGGGCACATGGAGAAAAGAGAGGGACAACATTTTAGGGTTTGAGTTCCATATTTTTCCTCTCTTGTTTTCTCTCCACTTCATCTTCTTCATCTCATCATTTTGCATCTAAGGAATCAAACAAATCTTAAGTGAAAATCAAGGTAAAAGTTAGTGGTTTTCTCTTCATCTTTATCTTTTTTTGCTTTGCTTGTGAAGAATTGGAATTATAAGTTTGGAATTGGGATTAAGATGCATATTTGTAGTGTTTCTAGTTGGTGAGTCAAGAAAATCCAATTAGGAAAGGAATGAAAGGCATTAAAAGGACCACTTGGCTAATTTAAAGTTTGGGACTACACTTAGTTAATTTCTATATTTTTGCATATTTAAATGTATACAAAGATTGATTTAAGAATATAATGGTTGTTAGAATGATTTTTTTTTGTGTTACTTTGAATGGAATTGGTTGAATATGACATGGAGTAATGTTTAGTGAAATTTTGTCTTAGGTTCTCGGTTCACTTGAAGCAGCCCTATTGTTTTAGCCATAACATGATCTATAGACCTCCAAATTGGGTTATTCTAATTAGAGATGACACTTAATACATAGAAATAAAAATCTTTGGAGAGACTTGGATCTAATTCTAGCATTATGATATTTTAAATTGACATCGAAAATGATGACCTGATGTTGGCCCTGTATAGGAGCAACTTGTGATGTTTGGTACTTATCTCATGACTTAGAAGTCCAAATCACCTAAAATTTGATGATATGAAAATTAAAGACATAACGGAACAAATTTTTAGAAGATCTTAAGGTCTAAGTTGAACGTTTACTATGTGAAAAGCTTGGAATAAGTGGAGACCATTATGTAATTTGCTTCTGGATTATTTTGGTTGCCTATTTTAGACCCACCTTGTGCTTAACCCAATTTGTACTATTTTGAGTTTTTCACTTTCGTTTTTTATCGAATCATATCATAATATTTTTGAATGTTAATGAAACTTTGCAAGCACGTAGAAA
This sequence comes from Erythroxylum novogranatense, assembly GCA_029891385.1. Lineage (NCBI taxonomy): Eukaryota > Viridiplantae > Streptophyta > Magnoliopsida > Malpighiales > Erythroxylaceae > Erythroxylum > Erythroxylum novogranatense. Next base: position 79,029,742 of record CM057229.1, on the reverse strand, counting down.
TAATTGAAATATGACTTACCATATATGAACTGGGTCATTAAACATTGAAACTTAATATTGAACATAAAGCATGCTAAAGAAAATTTACATGTACGTAGATGATTTATATGCATATTTATTGCTTATATATGTATAGTATGATTATCCAAGTGTGATTTTGATACCCTCTTAATGGTAATAAGTTATGACTTGCATGTATGAACTTAAAAAACATATTTTATGATTTTAAATGAATATCATATGACTTGCCAATATATTAATCATGAAATTGGTAAATTATTAAATAAGAATGTTAGAGTGCCTGCTTCATTGTTTTGGTGATGGATAGACAGGCATGCCAATAGGTTTATAGCATAGCTGCTATAGTTTGATACCATTGGTGTCTTCATTTCAAGAGTATAGTGTCTTAATAGTTTGATACCTTCAGGTATCCACAGTTCGATACCTTCGAGTATCTATAGTTTGATGCCTTCGGGTATCCACAGTTTGATACTTTAGGGTATCTATAGTTTTGTTATGTTTGGATATCCACAACTCCTATTATCCACACTCACAAAAATGTGCAAGCCTAATACAGAAAGTAAAGCAAATGGTTATAAATAAGAAATACGACATCACAACATAAATAATTGGTATTGATGAGTATTTGCATTTATATTGATAATTTGTATCAATGAGCGTTGAATATCAATGTTTGGGTTATGAGTGTGAATTTACAATATATGAATAACATATTGAAACATGCTTGCATTATTTACTTTGATTACGTGTGTCATCACTATTTATATGAGTTGTGATGTTTATAAATGTGTGTGCTTGGAGGATGAATGTTATGAGTGGTCATCCAAACTAAGTGCTTCCCCATTAAGCTTTCAAGCTTAGCACGAATGTTAATCCATGTAAGTCCAATATTAGAAGTGAGGTACAGAACATATCTGCAGGGAGCAAGGCAAACCGTTAGGAGTAAAAGTACCTTTGGAATGTATTTTTTTACTTAAAGATGATTGTTCATGTAATGAAGGAAATTATAATGTTTCTTTTGGATTATCATGTAAATATAAAGATGTAATACTACTTTTCAATGATGATGTTAAGGGATATGAAACTTTGTAATATGTATATGTATATGTATAACATTGAATAGAAAAATGTGTGATGACAATTCTTATGAATGAATGGAAATGTATACCATAACTTCTTGTACAAGAATTTAGTTGCCATGTATGTGGGTGGTTGTAGGTTCCGTTTAGGGGATGTTACATTTAGTGGCAACCAAAATAGTCTAGAAGCAAATTACACGATTGTCTCCACTTATTCCAAAATTTTTACATAGAAAACGTTCAACTTAGGCCTTAAGATCTTCTACAAATTTATTTACCTATGTCTCTAATTTCCATATCATCAAATATCAGGTCATTTGGACTTCTAAGTCATAAGATAAGCACTAAATATCACAAGATGCTCCAATATAGGGCTAGTATCAGGTCATCATTTTCCATCTCAATTTATAATATCATAAAGCCAGAATTAGATCCTAATCTCTTTTAGAATTTCTTTTTCTGTGTCTTAAGTTTCATCTCCAATTGGAATCACTCAATTTGAAGGTCTATAGGCCATGTTATGGCCAAAATAAGGGGGCTAGTTCAAGTGAACCGAGAACTTAGATAGAATTTTAGTAAACATTACTCCTTGTCATATTTAACCAATTACATTCAAAGCAAAAACAGAAAATCATTTCAACAACCATTCCATGTCCAAATCAATCTTTGTACTCATTCAAATATGCACACATATTTAGTCTTAAACCTTAAAATTGACCAAGTAGTTCTTCTAATGCCTTTCCTTCCCTTCCTCTTTGGCTTTGCTTGACTCACTAACTAAAAACACCACAAATACATATCTCAATCCTAATTCTAACCTTATAATTTCAATTCTTCATAAGCAAAGCAAGAAAAGATAAAGATGAAGAGAAAACCACTAACTTTTATCTTGATTTTCACCTAAGATTAGCTTGATTCCTTACATGCAAAATGATGGGATGAAGTGGAGAGAAAATGAGAAAGGAAAAATCTAGAAGTCAAACCCTAAAATGTTGTCTCTCTCTCCTCTCCATGTGCCCATTTTATGCACTTTCAAGACTTACACACATGTTTTATTCCTATTGGACACACATGCTTTATTCTTATTGGTCACACATTCTTTAATCCAATTGGTCCATATGTTGACTTTAGAAAAAATACACAATGGTCCTTCTTCTTTCTTTAATTCTCACATTGACCTATAATCTCATCAATTAGTTTCATTCTCATCCATATTTCACGTTTATGTACGTTCGTGCCGAAATGAACAAATTATCCATTTATCCATATCTTTTACATTAAGTACCATTATGTCTCTTACTATGCTTTAATATTCTTAATTTGTTATGTTCAGTTCTTAATATACCCTAGATATGCCATAATACTTTTAGGATGTATGTTGGGGCCTTACAATAGGCTCATTTTTTTCTATTTGTCCAATCGTCACATATGATTGAACGCCCATAAGTAGCTTAAGTCATTCTTCTTTTAGACAACTAACTTTTTATTTCATAAACAGAGTTATTTTGAAGTTTACCTATATAGTCATCAATTGAAACAGTTTTGTATCTTGGATTGTAAGCGGCAAAGCATCCATTATAAGTTGGTAATAATATGATAAGACAACATTGAATGTTATACCTGAATCATACTACTATCTAGTCATTGCTATGTCCATATTATGGGTCACTTCTCTATATTGTAAGCCATTATGAATTGAAGATTAAACTCCAGGAGTTGTTCATAATGTAAAAAAACATAGATACATGTTTTCTTTTTTTCCTAACATCAGGTGTAACATTTCCTTCTTATTAGATAGGATACTATCATCTTCAACACCTCCACTATCATCCTGACCACCAACAAAAGATCTTCCAGTAACAATCCTGAAGTTAAATATTTTCCTTCTATTTCTCATATTGATACCCTTAAAGTAAAGTCTTCATTTGTCATTTTACATCATGTCTTACTTTCTTACAAGGCTCTACGTAACCTTTTACGCCAATTAAATGCTTCTTTAATCTAGTGATGCTCTCATCTTTCAAATGCTTGTTACAATATAAACAAATAGTACAGTTCTTTATTCTAGAAACCAATCTAGCATGAGCCCAAACTGGATCATCGAATCTTCCTATACCTGAAACGACTAAATTGTCAAGAGTATTTGAACTTTCCTCTATTTATCTGTAAAATAAATAAAGATGTATGTCAAAATTAAATTAATTCATATCAAAGTAAAGAACACCTAATTTCACTCACGAAATGCATATGGTTTAACTCAAAATTAACATAAAAGCACATATATGATTATATAATTCAACCATAAAGACATAAACTGATAATTATAAAGTATTCAATTTCAACCATAGCTCACAACTATAAGTTTACAACCTATTTTATATAATCACACAATTCAATTATAAACTAATCTATTTTGTTTGTTAATAATATTCAATTTGCAATGCTTATCATTAATTTGTTTTCTTAACTAATTTTAATCAACATTGATTTTAAAATCTTTATTCCTAACTTTAATTTAACAATCTTTCATTAACTAATTTTAATCAACATTCTTAGTTTCTTACTCAAATTAACTCCACAATCAAGAATTAACATAACATTCTTAGTTTCTTACTCAAATTAACTCCACAATCAAGAATCAACATACAATATTCAATTCAATTTCATCTAACACAATTCACCAAGAAGTTAAGAACCAACAGTTCAGCATACACAACTACATGTATATATCTTATATAACTCATTTTATATGATTACATCACTCAACGATGAAGACTTAGAAACCATTACCTATTCAATTTCAACTATAATCGACAATTATAAGTTTACAACATATTTTAGGTAATTATATAATTTAACTATAAACTTTTTTTTTTGCTTATACAATTCAATTTATAATGCTTATTATTATTTTGTTTTCTGAACTAATTTTAATTAATATTGTTACTTAAATCCTAATTTTCAACTTTAATTTAACAATCTTTCATTCACTAGTTTTAATCAACATTCTTAGTTTATTATTCAAATTAACTCCACAGTCAAGAGCTTTGTTTTAAAAACCGGACCGGGCCGGCCGGTTCGACCAGTGTCCGATCGAATATATGGTCCGATTCACTCTTAAAAATTGGTTCTTAATTGAACCAGTAGGAACCGGTCAAATGATCGATCGGTTCGACCGGTCCGACCACTGATTCAATAAATTTTTTATTTTTTAATATTATTTGATATATTTTTGTATTTTTTTAATATTTTTAATAGTATATATAATTAAATATAATTATTGCATAATTATGACGTCACACCGGTTCAACCGGTGGTTGAATCGGTCGAACTCGGTTGAACCGGTGATCAATAAGGCCTCCGATTCGATGTCCGATCTGGATTTGAAAACACTGGTCAAGAGTCAACATACATGATACACTACATATTTCAATTTCGTCCAATATAATTCTCCAAGATTCAACAATTCACTATAGACAATTACTACATAACACAGAGTCACAAAACATAAATACACAATCTATCATAAATTCACAATTCAACATTCATTTATCTACATTTAGTATTCTGTATAACACCAATACACAATTAAATATTCAAATCAATAATCAACATAATCCAAAATTTCAATGTCTATATTCCATAAATTCACGTTTCACAATTTCAAAAAATTTGTTGCAATCTTTTGCAGCCTACACTGAATCCCTATCTTAGAGTCACAAGGGTTGCAGAACACAAATACATAATTTTTTGCAACCTTCACTAAATCTCTGAACTAGTGCAAGTGGTGTAGGTTAGTGAGTGCGGGTGTGGGTCAATAGATGCGGATGTGGGATTGTGTGCGGGTGTGGTTGGGTCTCCATACCGGTATAACTAGGTTTGGGTATGAGAGCGATCTGCGAGTGACTACCTGACTGGTGATGCGGTGCCAAATCAGGGGTGCAATAAGTGCAGGTATGATGGGGCAAGTGCAGGTGCAATGGTACGGCTGCGGCTGCAAGTGCAAGAGTGATGGGCAGGCGACGAGCCTGATTGGTGTAATGCTTGAAACGGTGAGAGTGAGAGTGAGAGGTAAGGTGGGGACTCAGGAGAGGGGACAAGTAGGTTGCTATAGTTAGGGTTAAAAATTTTAATTTAGTTCTTAAATTTTTAAATTTTACAATTTAGTCTGATTATTATCTAGTATTTTAGTACCAATGGTACTTAGAAGTGCCAAATCTTACTATAAGAGAATATGGTATTGTGTAGTTTTTTTGACCGATACATTACCCGTATTTTTTTTTAAGGGAAGAAAGCAGGGCCTAAACAGAGGGCCTAGGAGTTAAAACCCCAAACATGTCCTCTAAAAGGAAAATAAGACATCTCAAAGAAGGAAACTGCAAAAAGATAAGTTCGAAGGCGAATGACGCCGCTTAAAAAGCTAACCAATATGCGCATCGATTTCCTTCACGAAAAACATGTCGTAGCGAACCGTCCAGAATCGTGTTAATAATGCCTGAATAGCTTGAGTGAGTGAAGTATTACATATCATACTGGAGGATGAGAGAATATTGATGACCTCCCAAGAATCAGCTTCTAATTTAAGTCGTCGATAACCCATATCCCATGCCAAAGTCAAACCTGAGTAAACCCTCTATAGTTCAGAATCCAAAGGGGAACAAAAACCGATATAATGGATGAAGCCTCCTTGCCAAATACCTGAGCTATCTTGGAGGAGACCACCCGCTGAAGCATATCGGTTAGACTTTTGTTGCGCTCCATCCGTATTCAATCGTATCCATCCCACACTTGGTTTATCCCACCCAACAGCTCGAGTTCTAGTAATAAGGGAACCCCCAACTGCTTGGGAGATAATCGTATTCGTTTGCTCAATCTAAGATGCAAAGTCTTATACCACCATCCGACTAGTGATTGGGCAGGAAAAATCGGCCTCAAAAATGCATTTATTTCGCCAAATTCACAAGAACCAGCAAGACACACTTAGAATGACGTTACGCTTTGATGACTCCTTGAATGTCATGTTTGTGTTATGTTCGTTCTTCTAGATTTGGCTTGGGAATCAGCTTTTCTTTTTAAATTAGTAAAATTAAAACTGGCTACAAAATAAACGGACCTTTAATTGATCCAAACAAAAAATAGATAATAATAATTTTATAGAAATTAAAAAAAAAATCCAACAAAGTGATTGATTGGTCCGTGGGATTAACACGCTATCTTATTAGTTAAAGCTAGTCACAGAAATTCCAAGTTGAAAAGAGATGAGGAACAAAAACAAGCTTCTTCTGCAATCAGATTCACCTCTCCACCCTTAACTTTTCTTCTCTTTTTCCAAACCCTTATGTCGATCTTCAGAAATCATCGCTTCTAATATCTGCCTAAATTTACTGAAATTGTTGATCTTATTATCTGTGCTGTCTGGGTCTTAGAAATCAATTAATGGCTCAAGCAGTTGAGGAATGGTACAAGCAGATGCCTGTCATCACTCGCTCTTATCTCACAGCTGCTATTGTCACTACTATCGGTTGTTCCCTTGATGTGGGTTTCTCTCTCCTTTTTGCTTTTTACTTTTATTTGCCTTAATTGGGTTTGTGTTTTGATGGAGGCAAAGTGGATTGGATTGTTTCTAACCATCTTTACTAGTTTTGTAGCATTTTTCTCTTTGAACCTTTTTCTTTTTTACTTTTTATAATTCTCAATGTGGATTTTGATTGATTTGGGTTCAAGAACTTAGCTTGTAAGATTTTTTAGTAATTGATTTCGATTTGGAACTTGTTTGTTTAATCAGGCGCTCTGCCTAGTCCTTAAGTTACTCAGTTCATTTAGTTGCTATAGTTTATAGGCCTTTTGTTTATTGCATTTAGCTGGAGGAATTTGGAAAATTCAGTGATTTAATCTCTTATTTTCCTTTACTTTTGGTTTTGGCAGATAATATCTCCTCATAATCTGTACTTGCACCCCACACTTGTGGTTAAGCGTTATCAGTTCTGGCGTCTGATCACAAATTTCCTGTACTTCAGGAAAATGGGTAAGTATTAAACGTCTATTAAGTGAAGTATTTCTGTTCGAAAGGGTCTTCTAATGGTGTTATATGTTGCAAGTTTGTGAAATTTAAATGTTCTTTTATCTGCTCTATGCCTGTTGTTTCTAGCTTAACCATTGTTTCCTGGATATGCACTTTTTACGATCATCAAATAAATGGCTAGTCTTACTTCAAGCACATAATAGGACTACTTTTCCTATAAGCACATTTATGCGCTTGCAAGATTTTGCTCTTCCTATGGAATTAGAGCTTTCTTGGGTTTAAGTCTTTTGCCATTTGTAAGTCATGGATATGATAAATTGTGTCGGTAATTTTAGCACATTAAGACATCTTTAGCTTTTTTTACCAGCCTCCTTGAAATCTAGGTCAACTAAAGTGACAAAAAGGTCAGTTATCATCAACTGCCACAGATTATTATTAACCTTGAATCAATAAAGTCGATATTTTGATATTGAAAGAAGCCATCAATGATTTTAGGGTTTAACATGTCTATTCACTTTGGATATGCCGATATGTTCTACTTTGGAAAAAAGTATTGCCATTTAGAACTGCTAATAGATAATTAAGGTACAATGTATGCACCGTGCGGTTACAATTTTTCTGTATTCATTAATCATTAATAACTAATAAGTCATGTCATACTACTTACCATTGATAGATGATTTCTTTTCATTTAATTTGTATTCAATTTTGGGCTAATTTGTTATTCAGTAAAGGGGAATGATCTGTCCGGAACATGGTTGATTACCTTTCCTTTCACTTCATTATTAGTTGTCGATGTCATTCCAAGCAAAGATGCCAGTTTGGGAGTCTTAGCATAACACGTTCTGATTTTTAAGTATCTTAAGGTAGCTTTTTGTTTGTTCGTTGCAAAGTATGAACTAATTTATTTTCCTTGGGCATCAAGGAGATGTATGTGCTGAAACTTTTCACCGTGCATGCATGACGGGGCTCAATTGCTCCTAGCCTGTTGGAAAAGTTCAGATCAATTTAACGTTGTGGGGCTTTTCATAACTTCATTAAAGCAACTTATCATGTGGAACTTTTTATTGGAAGTTTCTTGTTTTTTATAGTCTTTTTTTGGCAGGTTGACTGATCTTTTGGAATGTTATGTTCTCATTGCATACAGTAATCATCATTTCTAACACTTTCGTTTTTGGTGCAGACTTGGACTTTATGTTTCACATGTTCTTTTTAGCTCGATACTGTAAACTTCTTGAAGAGAACTCTTTTAGGGGAAGGACTGCAGATTTCTTTTACATGCTCTTATTTGGTGCAACTGTTCTTACTGGCATAGTGCTTGTTGGTGGCATGATACCTTACTTGTCAGAATCATTCGCCAAAATCATATTCCTAAGCAACTCTTTGACATTTATGATGGTTAGTCTTGTTCACTGTAGATTTACTAATTGCAGGATTTGGTGTTATTTGTTTTAAGTGGCTATGTTTATGTGAACTTTTTGTTTTATTCTTGCAGGTTTATGTATGGAGCAAGCAAAATCCTTTCATCCACATGAGTTTCTTAGGCCTTTTTACCTTTACAGCAGCTTATCTTCCATGGGTGAGTATCATTTGTTTCTGTCATATCCTGAAATAAAATCATACATGTCTCTTTTTTCAGTGGCTCATTTTTCAATCTGATGCTCTTTGTATGAGTTCTAGCATCATGTTTTGATTCTGGTTGAACAAGTTGGAAGTTCACCTCAAGACCCATTACCTTACACTTTGTGCAGGTTCTATTAGGCTTTTCTGTCCTTGTTGGTGCTAGCGCTTGGGTGGATCTATTGGTATGTTCTCTTCACTAAATTTAACTTCTATGCCCCACTTTCCAACCTTATCTCTTCTAGTAGATTTTGCATACATCTTTAGCTTATTTTTTCAACAAGGTGTATATCAGCACACAAGCTGCAGTTGGTTTTGCCAAGTCTTGAAGCGACTAGATACATGTGGTTGTTTAAGCAAGCTCTTAATAGCTCAGTGGTTGCTTTTTAGCATTTGTCGCTCTCTTATGATCCCCAAATTGTTGATAGAAGACAAAAAGAGATAACTAATTCTTGTGAGAATGATTACCAAACGTAATGAACGTTGTGGAATTTGATGAGTGACGACTATGTTGAGTAGTTCATCCAGGTAAAGCATCTACGTGGAAGTTCTGTTAGGAAACTGAGGTCGTATGGAATGGCTTCCTTGGTATCTTTTAGAGTATATTTTGGTCTTATCATGTATACAATTTCTGCCACCAGTTCTTAGACTCAAGTGTAAGAAGAGCCTACTGTTTTAATGTGCTTAAGATTCTTTTAAATGATTCAGGGTATGATTGCTGGCCATGCTTATTACTTTCTTGAAGACGTTTATCCAAGGATGACTGGTCGCAGGCCTCTAAGAACTCCAGCGTTCATCAAATCACTATTTGCAGATGAGGGAGTTGTGATGGCACGGCCAACGAATGTCAGATTTGCTCCACCACCTGCAGAGGAAGTTCACCAAGATTGATGAGAATCCGGTGAAAGAAAGACCAATGAGTGGTAGCCTTTCAATTGTACTTGTCGTGAAACTACAGAAGTATGATAAGACGAGCCCTTTCAGTATCATCTTTCCTGACATTTGTCTTCAATTCAAAGGTTAACCGATGTATATGACGTTGCCGAACTTGAGTTACATGAAACTTGCCTAGATAAAGTCTTTTTTGTTTCTTCTATTTGTAGTTTATATAAAGGACCCCTTTGAGTATAGTGCTTCCTTTGCAGTTCTTGCCAAATAAAGTAACTTAAGTCAATCATTGATGGAGATGGCTTGTGACACGGGTTCACAAACTTATGGTCAATTTGTTTTTCAGTCACTGAATAAAAGACATCGATTTTGTTTAAACTGGTTTGTATTGAGAGCCCAAGTTCAATCTCAAGTTCGGTGAATGGATTCTTTTGCGGTGCACCTTCTTCTCTCGTTCGCAGATCGTCGTTTCTAGGCCCTCAATCTCATTATCTTAGGCATTCATGAGCTTCTCACTTGGAATTGGACCGTTATACATCGGCATATTTATCGAGAGGGCAACAGATGCGCCGACTGGTTAGCTACTCACGTTGATTCTAATTCAGTCGGCCTCACCATCTTTGATACTACCCCTGTTGGGTGCCAACGCCTCCTTACCGACGATTTATCGGGGCTTTGTTTTTCCTGATTTGTTACGTAATTTTCTTATTTCTTTTTTCCTTTATACCAAAAAAAAAAATATAAAAGGTGTACCTAGCAGCTTTGACTTAAGTCAGGTTGGACCCAAACTACTAACCTTGGCATACTTTATGCTGTCTTTCACTTATTTTGTCGTATTTGTACCTAATCAGTAGGCTCGTCTTAGTGTTGCCAATGCTTCATCCTTGGTCCCAAGATTCAATTTAACAAAATTTGGCTGATGGAGAAGTACAATTCCAGTACCATCTCAAACCAACTGCAAGCGGTAACAAGTTGAACCACTGTAAAGAGGTTGGCATCATTGCTCAATCTTAGCTATGGAATGCTCTGGGTGCAGGACAAATGGAAGAATTATTAACTTGTAACTAAAACTCACAGATTTAGATATATGGTTGATATTAGGCTGCTGAAATATCAAGGTTGGATTTATGGAAGAATTATTAACTAGTAGCTAAAACTCACAAATTTAGAAATATGGTTGCTATTGGGCTGCCGAAATATCAAGGTTGGTTTAGGCAAAAAAAAAAAGTAGAATTTTCAGATTTTATATGAATGGAATTTTAAGATTTGATTGTAAAAAATTTATGGCCCGTTTGGTTCCACTTCTATTTTTCTGTTGTTGTTTTTAGTTTTTGTTTCCTGTTTTTTGTTTCTGTTTTTTTGCTTAAAAAAATGAAAACCTGTTTGATTGAGATTTGTAACATAAAACTGAAAATAAAAGCGTGTTTAGTTGAGATTTCTAATAAACTTATTATTATTATTATTATTATTATTATTATTATTATTATTATTATTATTATTATTATTATTATTATTATTATTATTATTATTATTATTATTATTATTATTATTATTGTTATAAAATTTCTACTTATTATTATTATTATTATTATTATTATTATTATTATTATTATTATTATTATTATTATTATTATTATTATTATTATTATTATTATTATTTATTGGTAATAATAATAATATTATTAATTATTATTAATTATTGTTATAAATTTTCTACTTACTTTTTATTATTAAACTTATTGTTATTATTATTATTATTATTGATGTTGTTGTTGTTGTTATTATTAAGTTATTCTTATTCTTATTAATTTTATTATGATTTTATTATTATTATTATTATTATTATTATTATTATTATTATTATTATTATTATTATTATTATTATTATTATTATTAATTTTAATAAGTTATTCTTATTATTATTATTATTATTATTATTATTATTATTATTATTATTATTAATAATATTATTATTATTATTAATTATTGTTATAAATTTCTACTTACTATTTTAATACTATTAATATTATTATTAATTTTATTATACCAAATTAATTATCTTATTATTATTATTAATTATTAATTATTATTATTATAAAATTTATTATTATTATTATTATTATTATTATTATTATTATTATTATTATTGTTGTTGTTGTTATTATTATTTCGATATAGAAACCAGGGTTATGTTGATTTTTTGTAGAAAAAAACATGTTGTCAAAATTCAGAGAAATGATGTTTTTTTGTTTCTATAAAACTATTATGGTTTTTTATTTTTAGAAACAAAAAATCGCAACAGAGTAAGCCAAACACGTTTTACTTACCTGTTTTTCTTTTTACAAAAACGACAACAAAAAATGTAGAAAAAAAAACAGAAACAAACAACCCCTTAATTTTAGGGTTTCATATTTAATATAGTTAGAATATAAGTTTGAGATAGGTAGAATGTAAGTTTAAGAGGGCTGAAATTTGGGTTAGGGTTACTCGAATTTAGTGAAAAATACAAAGAATAGATAGTAGGAAACTACGAATCACTCGTAGGGTCTAAGAATCATTCTTAAAAGAAAACATCACACTTTCTAGTTGAAAACTCAAATTTGTAGAAAAAAATCAGACTGCTTCTTAATAATAAAAGATTGAGTGCACAAATATATGTAGAGAATTCTTTGAATCTTTATTTTAGTAGAAAAGGGCTTTTAATTTAAATCCTATTATAATATAAATTTTATAAGTCCTATACTAGGATAACATATTTAAAATAGAATAACATAATACAACTACTTCCTATATACTAGGAATCCTAATACAATATGAATTTTGGCCTTTAACTTTGATGTTAACTTTAATTCTTAGTTCTCATCCTACCAAATTAAAACTTGTGATTGATTAATCTTTTCTCTTTTATTTCTCTTATAGAATTTGACTTCTTTTGCATCAATTCTCTTTGGCTTGTTTGAAGTCGTCCTTGAAGTAATAATGTGATAAATATTAATTATATAAATCTGGATTCAACTTCTGAAATTCAAACTCTAAAATTCAGGTGTTGTCAAAAATCAGTCTTTCTTGTCACTTGACAAGTAATTATTGATATTCCCCATCTTTGGTAGCTACATCTTTTATGTCCTCTTTCAGATAGGGAATGGTTGGAATTCTTGTAGCTATAGTAGGAGATTATTTATCATCTTGTCCATGATAAATAGTTAAATCAGTAACATTAAAGGTAGGACTTATTCTCATATCACTTGGTAATTCCAAATCTTAAATATTAGCACTTATCTTCTTGATAATCTTATAAGGTTCAACATTATGTGAATAGAGTTTTTTATATTTTCCTTTTTAAAAATGCTTTGGACAAATCCTAACCATCATCATATCCCCTTCATTGAATTCCACCAATTGATGATGCTAACCGTCATGTTCTTTATAAGACAAGTTATTGGTTGTTATCTTTCGTCATATCTCATCAAAGATGTCCCTCGTGTGTTGCGTAAAACCTTTAACTTCAACACTAACTCTTGTTATTTGTGGTAAACGAACCAAATCAATAGGCTTCCTTAGTTGAACCCCCAAAACTATCTCAAAAGAACTCTTACCAATAGACCTATTTATAGAACTATTGTATACAAATTCTTTTTATATTATTTCCAGCCAAACATCTTAACAAATCCCCCAAGCTTCTATTCACCACCTCTGGTTGTCTATTAGTTTGGGAATGAAAATAACTTGAAAATTGAAGCATAGTGTTTAATGTTTTCTATAGTGTTCTCCAAAAATAACTCATAAAATTTACATCACTATTAGAGACGATGGTTAAAGGTAACCTATAGAGAAGTAAAACCTCTTTGAAAAAGAGTTTAGCTATATGGACAACATCATAAGTTTTGGAACACGGAAAGAAATGACTCATATTGGAAAACCTATCCACCACCATGAAAATAATATCATAATCTCTTACAGTTTTAGGAATTTCCAAGACAAAATCCATACTTATGTCCTATCGTGGTTCTTAAGAGACGGGAATGGTGTGAATAATCTAAAATTTTGCTTCCTTCCTATAGTTAGTTGACATGTTCAACATTGTCGTATCACCTTAGGAACATCTCGCTTTAAAGAGGTTCAATAAAAGTGATCTTCAACTATTGTGGTGGTTTTATCTCTTCCAAAGTGTCCCGCTCCTCCTCCTCCATATAATTCCCAAATCACATATTCCCTTATAAAAATATTACTTAGGCAAAGTTGGTTTCCTTTGAAAAGATACTAATCTTAGATCAAAAAAGGAAAGAGTTGGTCTCTTTGTCCAGTCGCAATTTTTGAATAGATTATTCCAAAATCTAGATATAAAGCATATTCTCTTTTTTATTTTGTCGAACTCTAAGACCTTTACCGCTCAAATGTTAAGCAAATGATTTTTCATACTCAATGCATATATGACCTTATTCTTAACTCCTGTCCGATGTTTAATAACACGGTTAAATTGCTCCATAAATTCACTTCATAAGGTGTGCCTTTTGTTCAAGTTCTTTTGGGACTTGAAGTGTTTAAGAGATTCATAAACCGAATATAGAATAAACTCCTTGTATAAGAGATAATGACTCCAATTGTAAAGAAAACATACTATTGCATAAAATTCCTTATCATAAGTTGAATATTGTTGCTTCTATTCACTTAACTTCTCACTAAAGTAAACAACTAAGTATCCCTTTTGGTTGCGTATGCCTCCAATTCCTACATGAGATGCGTCACAAGCAATTTCAAATATCTTAGAAAATTTTGAAATTTGTAAAACAAGAGATTCAATAATCTTTTTCTTGAAGTCGTCAAATGCTTTAGTTGCCACCTTTGACCAATTAAATTGTCCTTTCTTCATGCAATTAGTAATGAGTGCCATTATGGTGCGGAAATTACTAATAAATTGCCTATAAAATGTTGCTAGGACATGGAAACTCCTTGTCTTGTGCACATCTTTTAAAATAGGTCAATCAAGAATGACCATAATTTTCTCAAGATCCATCTCCACTCCATGGTAAGATATAATAAAACTCGAAAATACAACACTTGCTTGTATGAAAGAATATTTCATTAAGTTGACATAAAGCTTCCCTTACTTAAACTCTCAATACTTGTTCTTTTTGTAGATGTAATAGGTGACCTTCTTTAGTCTTGCTATATATTAATATAATCAAAATATATCACCAAAAGTTCACCCATAAATGGTCAAATCATTTGGTTCATCACTATCATAAAAGTGTTAGGAGCATTGGAGAGTCTAAATGGCCTCACCAACCATTCATAAAGTCCTTCTTTAGTCTTACAAGTCATTTTCTATTTATCTCCAGGTCTGATCATGATTTAATGGTACCCACTTCATAAGTTTGTCTTGTTAAAGATAGTAGCTCCAGTCATTATATCTAATATGTCACCAAGGCAAGGTAATGGAAATCTATACCTTATTGTGATCTTTTTTTTTTCCAATAATCAATACACATTCTCTAACTTCCATCCTTTTTAGGAGTCAAACGTGTTGGAATTGCTCATGGAATAAGACTTTCTTGAATAAATCCTTTTTTCAATAACTTCTATACTTGTCTCTTCAACTCTTCATTCTCAATAGGATTCAGACGATAGGCTGAAAGATCTAGTTGAGTAGAACTAGGTACCAAGTCAATAGCATGTTAAATATCTCGTAAAGGAGGTAGTAAGGTCTAAAAAATCAGCTAACAATTCTTCTACTTCTTTTGATAAAGTTTAGGGTTTTTCAAGTGTTGTTTCCAATACTTCCTTTACCAACATTGCAAACACAATCCCTTTTTCTTTGCTAACAGCTTCAAATTCTCTCTCATTAAGGATATTAAAAGTCTTTTTCTAGGCATTTATGGCTGTCTTCCTACTTCCTCTTTGTTTTTCTACCTTGTCTATCTTCATAGGCTTCAAAATTATGTTCTTTCCATGAAATATACTGATAAGTGTTAGCTTTTCTGAAGTGCTGAACATCTCAATCAGAAAGCCATAATCACCCAAGTAAGACATGAGATACTTTCATAAGAATGTCATCACCCCAAATAGAGTCCTTATGTATTCCTAATTTGAAAAGCATCAAGCACCTTCGAGCAACTGGTATAGTACTAACATCTACCTAGACAACTTTGTAGGGATTTGTATGTTTCTTCGTGAGAAAATTCAATCACTTCACCTTGTTCTTCGGTACAACATTCATACTACTTCCTCCATCAATAATAAACTTGCATACTTTCCTTGCTAAATTGAGTAAAGAAAATAGCAGTACGAAGCCATTCTTCTTGTTCTTCCACTTTAGGGGCTGTAAGGATACATCTCACTACATTAAAATATGTAGAACTAGCTAGTTTGTCACTAGTCTCCTTCCAACTCCTCTCCAGCTTCGTTCTCACGCATGTACTCGTCAAATTTTTCCTCTTCTTCTTCTCCCATCATATGCAAAACTTTAATAGGACATTTATAAGCAAAGTGGCCCCTCCTATTGCATTAGAAGCACTTCTTGTCATTGTTGTAGTTCTCTTCATATAGAACTCCTCGACTTGACTTTGAAACTTTTTAGTTACTTGTTGTCCAAAGTATTATTATGCTCTTAAAGCCAAGTGATATGCATCTTTAAAGTTGTAAATCCTTTGCATTATCAGCTCATTGCAAATTTTTGCCCTCAAACTATTTTGTTAGTGATATACAAGTTTTCGTTTCGATTCTATCCATTCACATCGAATAAAAAGTTCATCAAATATTTCTGTGCACTCAATTACGGACATAATCACTTGCCTAAAGGATGTGAGTTGATCTTGGAGATAATGAAGTGGTAATTATTTTTCTGATAACTTCAGTTTTATCTCTTCTCAATCAACAATTAGTGGCTAGCCTATTTTTCAAAGTCTATCCTCTACTAATATCCACCAAATTTTAGCATGTCCAACTAGCTTAGTCTTTTCAAATTGGACTTTTCGATCTTATGGCATGTGCTATCAATCAAAGAAATCTTTCATTATTGTTGTCTAGTCTAAGAACAAGTGTGGATCTATCTTTCCTACAAACTTAAGGGCTTCAACACAAACTTTCTTAGTAATATCATCAAGTTTGTTGCATGTTTCAACTCGATCGTGGCCTCTAAAGGCTCACGTACGCTCTCCGTGTGCTACTAGTTGATTGTTTTGTCATAGATCTCTCAGTAGGCATTCATTTCCTAACCTCATTCGTTGTTGATTAGTGTCAGCCTCTTCATCTTGGATTTTACTTTCTCCACCCCTCACCATTTAAGTGTAGTTTGTTTGACATTTTTTTCTTGACTAATTCTTAGAGTAACTTATAATCGAGAGTCATTAAGGGCCAATCTTTCTAAAACTCTTAAAAGTATCTTATCTCATTCATGATTACTGAATATTCCTCTATATGCCCTTTCGCTATGTGTTGCTATCGTAAACTAAAACTTTGATACTAAATTGATGTAGGATAAATAGAAGAATTATTAACTAGTAGCTATATTAGGCTGCTAGAATAATAGGTTTCAAGGTTGGATTTAGGTTAAGAATGTAGAATTTTTAGATTTTGTATGGTTGAAATTTTAAGGTTTGATTGTTGGAAATTTAGATTTAGGATTTCAGGTTTAGTATGGTTAGAATATAAGATTGAGATGACTGGAATATAGGTTTAACGTGGCTGAATTTGGGTTTGGATTGTTGAAATTTAGTGAAGAACATCAAGAATGGATATTAGAAAACAAGGAATCACTTTTAAGATCTAAGAATTACTATTAGAAGAAAACATCATACCTTCAAGTTAAAAACTCAAGTTTGCAAGGAAATTTTAAATTTTTTCTTCTTAGAATCCTTATTTTAATAAGAAAAGAATTTCTACTTTAAATCTTATTATAATAAAAAAATTATAAGTCTTATATTGGGATAACATATCTAAAATAAAATAACTTGGTACTTCTACTTTATATCTAATAAGGAATTCCAATATGATATAAATTTTAGCCTTTATCTTTGATGGCAACTTAATTTTCAATCTTCTTTATCTTACCAAATTAAAAATTGTGATTGACTAATCTTTCCTCTTTTATTTCTTTTATAAACTTTAAGTTCTTGTGCATCAAATTGAGCTCTTTCTCAAGGGACAGGTGGCAATTGAATAAGCCAGAAACTCAATGCGACCGGACTACACTAAGAAAATGTAGAAGGCTAAAAAAAGAAAGAATCTCTTTATTCTTTAAATACATTAAGTAAACCAAAAATGTTGCGAATGCTAAAAATGTCAAGCAACAAACGCAATCCTACCAAATGTTGAGTAAGCATGATAACTTGGGTTGTTTCCATTGCCAATATACAAATTGAAAGGATACCTCCGCAACAGAAAATTTCCCCTCAACCAATTTTAATCATAAACGGAAAGCACCAAACAGCAGCCAATTCCTCAAGTTGTATGACAATTTGAACACTCCATTTCACCAAGCTGGGATGACCTATTCATGAAAGGAATTGCCATACCAGAATATGACATCTGGATTCTTTCTCCGGTTCCCCTTCTTTGCTCGATTATCATGACCATGTAAAATCATATTTTCAGAAATATATTGACTCCAGATCCAGAATGAAGGAACATTTCACTATCGGATAGGGTGATATTGTGCCGATATTCTCTTAGGAGGCAATTTACGCAGGATATAAAGCACTAGCGCTGATGGTAGAATCTCAACCAGCTGTCAAGTTTTCCCATTTTCAATCAAATACAAGTGAGTCATTAATGAAGTGGAGTATGAGAGCTGAATTGTACATAAGATAAGCCAACTACCATGTAATAGATCAAGTTCAAAATTGGGTGATCCAAGACATCAAGCGAAGCATCTGAATCAAATGCAGACAGAAGAATCTGCATGTTGCGAATTGGGTTAAATGCACATTAAAGAAGTCCAAAGTAAGAAAGCAGATTACAGCAACCATATCAGATGTTTTCCATATAACAGCATTAGCATCTTCCAACCAAAATCTATCCAAAAGGCAGTAAAGGATTCTGTCCATAATGCACAAGAAATAAACAAAGTCCTGTGTTATCAAAGATATAGTAGGGCGAGACTTTTTTATGTAAAAACATCACAGCTAGATATTGGTGAAATAAGCAGGTCATTAGTATGGTAGGCATATCATATTTCAAAGATAGGAAAATGAACGAGTAAGAAGATCAGCATTTCATGTTGATAATGCATCAAACGATTATTGTCAAACTTAATTAAAGTTGAAACCAACTGAGGCTCACCACAAAGCATCTAATGAGGAAACACATGAAACATATGGCCGTAACCGATCCAACCTGCAACAAGAATTATTTACGTTACCAGTACTACTTGAAACTCAAATCATGTTGTTAGTTTGCTTATTTGTATATCTATCTATCTGGGTCTGGATATATTAATCTGCTAGCTTGTGACTGTGTGCACACTCCCATGCACCAATATGGATGAGCCCATAGATGGTTGTAAGTCATGATAGTACAAATTGATACTTGAACTAAGATTGCATATGATTATATGTGTATGCAAGTTGTACAGGAGATATCTGCTACAATCTGAAAGACCAGTTGCTAGAGAAAGGGAAAGAAGGTAGAAATAACAAAACCTCATAGAGCTTCTTTCTTCTTCCTTTAGATTCAATTGGAAAACGTCTCAGCATAAAAAATAATCTGACCATATGAAAGAACACAATGAATGACAACATAAAATTAAAGAACAGAATATAAGCAAAAACAACCTTTACCTTCCCCCATAGAGCAAGAAACCCAATGCTGCAATAATTGAAATCACTGGAAGAAAAGAGATGGTACAATCAGATATGCATTAGTGCTCAAGTAAAATATTTAACTGCTATTCAGCATAGAGCGTTAGAGAAGGGATGAAAAGATGGGGATTAATGCTGAAAATGAAAATAAATAAACATCCAAGACTTTGAATGTGAGGCTTAACCTGCAATAAATATCTTTCCAATGAACTCCACAGCACTGTTGTCATCGATCCAGAGGTACACCCAGATGCAAATCTGAAATTGAACCAATTTGGTAAGAGTAAGAGATTTGACCTAATTGTGGATATTAGCACCACAGAGCTTCCAACAAAAGTTCATCAGTCAGAGCAGTTCAGCACTAGGACTTGATACAAACACCAATTCTTTAGAATTAACTAACAGACTTTTTCAGAGCTGTTTGTGATAGAAAACCATGGATTATTCTTTACAGATAGAACCCATAAGACTTGGCAATACAGATAGCCCTAAAACTGTCGGTGTCTAGCTCCTTCCCATTTTTGAATACAAAAACTCAGCAAAAAGTTCCATTAACTGATGCTAATGTTAAGGTAACAACACCAGGAATGTCAGTCTATTAGAGACTTTTTAGCATACATCAAAATATTCCCAACCCCCACAAAAAAAAAAAAAGGATATGCAAACTTATGTTCAGATGGCGTGCTATTATGCATTTCAGGCGTTGTCAACTGTGGGCAACAGCAAAGAAATCACGAAGACACATGCAACAACCATGATTGTGGAAAATGTTGCCAGACACTATTTGCAGTACAAATCATTGCAGCAATTACCATACCTGTATGAAGTACATTGCACCATTGATGGATATATAAACAATTCTGAGCTTATCAGTAGGCAGACTTCTTGCCTGATCATTAAAATAAGGTCAATTTCAAAATTTGTCTCATCAGTGATCAGTGAAAAGGAAAAATATCCATCATTTACTTGCCTGGTGATATATCTCTGCCCAAAAAAGGACAAGTAAAGTGTATGTAGAGAAAAACAGGAGCCCGGGGAGATCTAATAGTACCAAAGTTAATACCTGGTACAAACGCATGTTAACCCCATAATAGTTGAAGGCACAAGCAGAAATTTGTGAAAAAGGAAACAGCCACCACAGCACAGGTAAAATACAACCACTTAAAAGATAAATAGAAACCAACGTTACACTAGGAACAAAGATTGTAATTCTCATAAAAGTATCTGATAGATGACAAGACAGGTATTGACCATGAAACTCAAACAATCCGAGCTTTAAAACTAACCTTAGGATGCAAATGAAACACTTGGCTATGAAATCCAAACACAATGGCACGAACTGCAGAACATATACCAAAAGATATATCAGGCCAATGCCAAAATTTACAGTCATAAAGGAAATTTGAACATCAGCAAGCCATCAAATGTCACCTCCATTAACAATGAAGTTCATAAGATGGAAAACCTTCTGTGTCGTCCAGCCATATTCAGGAACTCTCACTTCAATCCGTATCAACTGAATCTGCATGTCAAAGACAACAATGTGGGCTGTTACAACTCTTGAACTGATTACATAGATAGCAGACATCACAATCGAAGAAGAAAATCCCACAAATTACCAACCGCAAGTAGAAAATTTGTTAGTCATTCAGACTATTAATTAGGTTAGTTACTAAAACTTTTAATTGCATGCGGAAATGAAATTGTTTGACCATTGGATAGGACCAATTCAGAACTTGAAATCAGTCACCAAAAACTAAACAAAACTATAAATTGGTACACATCCTTTATCCAAATGATGGTAAAAAAACAATCAGAATCGGCCACTCGGAGCCTATCAAACAATGCTTTTACGACTAAAGCCATCACTTTGATATAAAATGTTATCCTTTCATCTTAATAAATGCACCTTATGTTTCACCGGGCGCCCATCAACAAACAACAACACTTACACTTAAAACAGAAAAAGCACCTAAATACACTTCATTATGAACAAAGAGATAGGGTGACAAATGATCAAAAGTACACATGACAACCCAAACAATCTGCCTCATTAACAAAGCACGTAAAACAAAGTGCACCCAAAAATATCCAGATGTAAAAATCAAAGCCGAGAAACAGAGAGGGAGGTAGAGACCAAAGCAACAGATGAAACAAGAGCATAAGCAGCACAGAGAGTGTAAAAGATCCCATCTTGCCACTGAGTAGACTCATTAATCTCATTCCACCAATCTCCAACCAATCTCTCAATGATCCTCTGCACCACTTCTAATTCGCCTCCCATTCCCACTATTCTTCTCCCCATCTTTTTTCCCGCGAAAATCGGGGAGAAGACGAGAGACTCCTCAGAAACTTCCCAAAAGTCACAACCCCGTAAAACCCGTAACTAACACCAAACACAAAAGTTTCGAATAATGTAATCACCAGATTGATTGATGCGTGAACGTATTCTCCTTTCTCTACCGGACGGTCCAAGACTAGTGACCCAAAACACCTAAGCTTCTGAAGTAGTCTGCCTATCTGTCTGTCCCCATCTGTCCCCTTCCCTCTCTCTCTCTAATCGAGTCCATGTGTGCTCACGTGCAATCTATATCGTACCGAATTTAGTATTAGGTGGAGTTCTAACACCGGCTAGTATTGAGTTTCGTTAATTTTTAAAATTTATAAAATAATTTTAAATTTTTTAAAAATTATAGAATATTTTATTATCATATTATAAAGTTGTATGGTATATTTTTAATCTTGTCTTTTAATTTAAAAATTATTTATATAAAATAAAATATTTTTATTAATACTTTATTAATAAATATTAAAATAAGATATTAAAATAAATTTAAATAAAATACTTTATTTTAAGTTTTATTTAATTTATAACGATTATTAGTAATAAAAATATTTATTATTATTTTAAAACAAAATTAAAATTTACAATAATTATAAATGTTGAACTAAATAAAATAACTAATCAAAAAATTTCAAAAAAAATGAAGGAAATGAGAGGTAGGAGGGAGAGTGGAGATTTTAAAAATTTTTGAAAATTTTGTAACAAAAAGGTCCCTTTATTTTTTAAAATTTGCAAAAAAATTTAAAATCTCTCACTCTCCCTCTTACCTTTATTTTTTAAAATTTTTGATATTGATCAATATTTTGAATACCAACCAGTATTTAAACTCGATATATCGACTCTTTATTTCATACCAATTTTGATCCGATATGATACATACCATCACCCTTTATTTCGTACTTGTTTTTGGCCTGATACGCTATGTACCAGCTAGTACGAACCGGTGTTCATATCACTACTTATGGGTACGAGTAGTACCTTAGTAAAAATCTTCTCTTTTCACTTAGCAAAGCAACGATATGAGCAGCGTACTATATTTGATTCTAATATGATATGTTACCGATGCTGAATAATCTTTGTTACTATATAATTTTTGAATATTTTAAAATTTTAAAATAATTTCTCAATATATTTTATTATATATTTTATTTTAATCTTTAAAATTATAAGAATAAAATTTTAAAATAACAATATTCTATTTATTTCTATTAATATTAATTTTACATATTTCACATATAAATAATAATTAAAATTAATATAAAAAAAGATGCTTTAATTCAAATGAACGAATATCGTTCCGTTTTTTGGCCAATAAATGAAATGATATTCGTTTCATCGGTACCAGTCATTAATACCGATCGGTATCGGCATTTTTCATTCGGTACCAATCGGTATCTATAATACCGGGACATATCGGCCATAACCATAATATTCGAAAAATTTAAGGACCAATTTGCAATTTTTAAAAAACTCTACCCCAAACCGACCCCCCTGCATTCTCTCATTCTCTCCCGAACCTTTTCCTCCGTCTTCTGTTTTTTCTCTCTCGCTCTCACCGTCATCGACTCTCAGCTCACCACCATCGTCGTCATTGCCCTCGTGTCTCTGTCTTCTTTACTATCCCGAACCTCTTCTACTTTCCTTCTCATTTTTTTTGTCTCTCCCTCATCGAGTTTCTCATCTTCACTCAACACTACCGTTTGTTCTCTCTCTCTCATTCTCTTCTTTATCACTAACGTTGCTCCTTCCCTCATCCTTCTCGGCTCCTCCCTTGGCGTTCCCCTGAAGATGCCACCGTCTTCAACCTTCCTCCACGGGGACCATTGCACCACGTCTTCGCCAGTCGCCACTGAACATCTGAAGGAGGAGAGAAGGTCGCAGATCGGGCACATCTACACCGAAAGCCGTCGGACACCTCTGACCCGTCACCCAACCCGAAGACCCGAAGCAAGTGAATTGTTTTTGGGCGTGTTTCTTTTTGTTTTCGAATTTTTCCTTATTAATTGCATTTTTTATTGTGTTGGATTGGAATTGGATGATGGATTTCTGAATTGGTTGGATGTTGGAAGTTAGTTTTCTGATGTGCAATTTGTGTGTATCTGAATTGGTTGGATGTTGTAATCAATGTTTTAAAAACCGGATCGGACATCGAACCGGTCGAAGAAAAGGTTTAAGGTTTAGAGGTTCAACCGGTAGTGAACCGCTATCAAACCGAAATATAATAAATAAGTTGAAAATTTTATAAGAATAAATAAAAATAAAATATTTTATTGAAATGAAAAATACACCAATGTTTATTATTATCTAATGAACTAAAAATAAATAAATATGAGTCCAATATAAAACTTAAAATAACATTTAAGAGAAAATTTGTATTTCTAAAGGACGTTGCGTCTCATCATCGTCAAAAGCTCTAAATTTTTCAACGCTATTTAAAGATTCGTAAACTACCCTTTTATCTAAAGTATTTGCATCCACTTCTTCTACTGCATTAAAATAAATTTCAGGGAAAAATTAAAATGGAGATGCAAGGTATCGAACCCTATACCTCTCACATGCAAAGCGAGCACTCTACCATTTGAGCTACATCCCCATATAGGATAGTTGCCTTGCCAATTTTATTTTATAGAAGCTAGTGTTATAACTGATAACTGTGTTCTTTTACCATCGAAAATGCTGAAATAAGCTTGGGAGTAGTGAAAATTTAATAGTGAAAACCTTTAGAGTTCGTACTTCTTGATCTGACGTTGCTTTTTGACGAAGATAATGGATTTCCAAGTGGTGATCCTTGCAGGTGGCAATTCGAAGAAACTTGTTCCTCTCATCTCTAAGGTTGTTTCTCTTTCCACCATGAAAACCTTAAACCACTAGTCTCCATTTTCTTTCATTGCCACGTCTGTTCTTTCACGAAGGCACTTTCTTCCTCAAAACCCTCAATTTGGGTCCCTCGTTATCTTTTTTTAATAATTTAAATATTGTTTCTTTTTTTACTCTGAAAAAGTGCAGGAGGTGCCCAAAGCATTACTTCCCGTAGCTAACCGTCCTGTTCTCTCCTACGTTTTGGAGTTTAGTAAACTACAATGGAGGAGGTGCTAGAGTTGGCGCGTGCTAAGGACACCAAGGAGCGTATGGTCAGAGTGGAGAGGCTGCACCAGCTTCTAGAAGCTTCCAGGAAGAGAGCAAGGCCAGATCTTCTCAAAGACAAGGCCAGGTCTGACAGATCTGAAAGCAACCCGAGCTCGTGCACTGCTGCTTGGATCTTCTCAAAGACAAGGCCAGATCTGGAAGCCACCCGAGCTCCTCCGGCAACTACCCGGCATCTGAGAAGAGAGCAAGGTACGATGGAGGGAAAGTGAGAAGAGGGAAGGACAAGACGATGAAATGTTTTAGATCTAGCCTTGCGTTTTGCTTTTTGAACTTTACATCCGGTTATAAAATAACCGGTTCTTTGATAAACCGGCCGGTTCTCTGATAAACTAGCCGGTTTTTATATTTCAGGGTTAATAACTATAACCGAACCGGACACATGGCCGGTTCAGAGGATTTTCGGTCTGACCGGCCGGTCCGGTCCGATTTTCACATCATTGGTTGTAATTGAATTGTTGAATGATCACGATTTTGTTTTGTCATTTGTGATTTGAATATTGGAAATAGAATTATGAATGTCATGGTGATGACTGATAATGAGATATTTGGTTGTTCTGTTTGGTTATAAAGAATAAAGATTGGTTTAATTTTATCATAAATTTATGATAAGTTTTTGGATAAATGAAAATTATGAAATGCACGGCCTTATTGAATATTGATTATGAAACTTGAAAGTTGAAGTTGGAAACAACTTAAATTTAAAGCATACATAAACATAAATCAATAATATTAAAGTTGTAAAATTGTAAAACCTAAATCATTAATTGACAACTAACATTATAAGTTTGTTACTTGTAAGTTGAAATTGTAATTTATTTTAATATTTGGGTATTAACTTAAAGTAAATAATATAAAATTGAAAATTAATAATAATTCGGTTGTAGTTAATGATAGTATTTGCCAATTTGAGTATTATTTTTAGCAAATAATTAATTGAGTATAAAATAGGTTGAACTTGAATTATTAGGTAATATATATGTGTGGCGGTATCATAAATATTTTAATAGATAATAAGTGAAAATAGTGACATAATAAATGTATCCTAAAAGAACTTTTTGTTTTCAAATTGTGAATATGTTGTTATTGAGGTTCCAATCATTTATACTTGGACTTATTAATAAAAATTAAAAATTGTAAAAGTAACTTATATATTTAAGAACAAAATATAGAATGGTGTATATAATATTATGATTTGTTAGAAATGAAAAGAAGATTCAAAGATTTAAATAAGAAGGAAAAACATTTCCAAAGAAGTTATATCCTTCAACTTGATCGGTTGATGCTCATGTTATAAATATATCTTCCAAATTGATCATCATGTTATGAATAGATGTGTATGAACAATTGTATAATATAGGTCATTTATTATTTGGCAATTATGTAAATCATATCATACCCTTCATCTTGATCCTCATAAAATTGTTTATGTATGATTTATGAATGTTGGAAATAGAAATTGTTCATGTATGATTTGTGGATGATAGAAATGAAAATTGTTTATGTATGATTTGTGGATGTGGGAAATGGAAATTATTTTATGAATATATTTTGATTATTGGAAATGGAAATGAAAATTGTTGAAAATGGAAATGAAATAATGTATGATTTGTGGATGTTGGAAATAGAAATTGTTTATGTATGATTTGTGGATATTAGAAATAGAAATTGTTTATATATGATTTGTGGAAGTTGGAAATGGAAATTATTTTATGAATGTATTGTGATTAATCGAAATGGAAATGGAAACGAAAATTGTTGAAAATTGTTGGAAATGGAAACGAAATTATGTATGATTTCAAATTGTGAATATGTTGTTATTGTAGGTTCCAATCATTTATACTTAGACTTATTAATAAAATTAAAATTGTAAAAGTAACTTATATATTTAAGAACGAAATATAGAATGGTGTATATAAT
Source organism: Erythroxylum novogranatense (assembly GCA_029891385.1). Lineage (NCBI taxonomy): Eukaryota > Viridiplantae > Streptophyta > Magnoliopsida > Malpighiales > Erythroxylaceae > Erythroxylum > Erythroxylum novogranatense. The sequence continues at coordinate 79,002,907 of CM057229.1, read as the reverse complement.
ATTATGGTTTGTTAGAAATGAAAAGAAGATTTATGCTTTAAATAAGAAAAAAACATTGCCAAAGAAGTTATATCCTTTAACTTGATCGGTTGATCCTCATGTTATGAATATATCTTCCAACTTGATCATCATGTTATGAATAGATGTGTATAAACAATTGTATAAAATATGTCATTTATTATTTGACAATTATGTAAATCATATCATACCCTTCAACTTGATCTTATTTATGTATGATTTGTGGATGTTGGAAATGGAAATGAAATTATGTATGATTTGTGGATGTTGGAAATAGAAATTGTTTATGTATGATTTGTGGATGTTAAAATGGAAATTGTTTTATGAATGAATTGTTATTATTGGAAATGGAAATAGAAATTGATGAAAATTGTTGGAAATGAAAATGAAATTATGTATGATTTATGGATGTTGGAAATAGAAATTGTTTATGTATGATTTGTGGATGTTGGAAATGGAAATTGTTTATGTATGATTTGTGGATGTTGGAAATGGAAATTATTTTATGAACGTATAGTGATTATTGGAAATGGAAATGGAAATGAAAATTGTTGAAAATGAAAATGAAATTATGTATGATTTGTGGATGTTGGAAATAGAAATTGTTCATGTATGATTTGTGGATGTTGGAAATGGAAATTGTTTATGTATGATTTGTGGATGTTGGAAATGAAAATTGTTTTATGAATGTATTGTTATTATTGGAAATGGAAATGGAAATTGTTGAAAATTGTTTGAAATGGAAATGAAATTATGTATGATTTGTGAATGTTGGAAATAGAAATTGTTTATGTATGATTTATGGATGTTAGAAATGGAAATTGTTTATGTATGATTTGTGGATGTTGGAAATGGAAATTGTTTTATTAATGTATTGTGATTATTGGAAATGGATATAAATTTTTTGAAATTTGTTGAAAATGGAAATAAAATTATGCATGATTTGTGGATGTTGGAAATATAAATTGTTTATGTATGATTTGTGGATGTTGGAAATGGAAATTGTTTATGTATTATTTGTGGATGTTGAAAATGGAAATTATTTTATGAATGTATTGTGATTATTGGAAATCGAAATGAAAATTGTTTAAAATGAAAATGAAATGAAAATTGTTGAAAATGAAAAAGAAATTATGTATGATTTGTGGATGTTGGAAATGGAAATTGATGAAAATTGTAGGAAATGGAATTGTTTTATGAATGTTTTGTGATTAATGGAAATGGAAATTGTTGAACATTACTAGAAGTAGAAATTGTTTATGTATGATTTGTAGATGTTGGAAATGAAAATTATTGAAAATTGTTGGAAATTGAAATTGTTTATGCATGTTTTGTGGTTGTTGGAAATGGAAAGGATTTATATATGTTTTGTGTAATTATATATGTTGAATGTTTTGAATTTTTAGCTTTTGACTTATAGTGAATTGTGTACCATGAAATTAAATTGTGTGTAATCTAATCATACGAATGAGTTATATTATATAAGATGGATATGCATATTGTGTACTGAAATTATGTGTTATTTATTTTGATATATGCATTCATTTATTTTTACTGATAAATGGAAGATAGTTCAGGTACTCTTGATTAACCCACTTCAGGAAGATACAATGATCCATCTTGGGCTCATGCTGCATCGGTTCCCGAGATGAGGAACGATGCTATTTGCTTGTTTTGTAATAAGAATTTAAAAGGTGGAGGAATCACTTGATTAAAAAAACATTTAGCTAGGGTTAAAGAAGATGTGGAATGCTATAAAAAAGTAAGTCATAAAGTGAAGTGATAGATGAAAACATTGCTTGATAAATATCAATATAAGAAAGATAGAAGGGAAAGGTTGAATTTTGATATTGGTAATGGAAGTTCATTTTCTAGTTTTCATGGTGATTTTGGAAATGTTGAAGGTGGAAGAGGTAGTGGTAGTAATGGTAGTGTTTCATCTTAGGCTCAAGAAGAAGTGTCTGAATTTGATGTGAGGAAGAGAAGAAGGCAGGTAACTAGTTTCTTTGCTCAACGAAAAACTCCTAGAGCCCAACTTTCAATTCATAGTGCAATGTAATCAAGAGATGCGGCTCACAATGTCAATATGGCAGTAGCTAGATGGTGGTATGATATAGGTTCGTCATTTAATACTTCTCAGTCTTATTATTATCAACTTATGATGGATGCAATAGCCCTTTATGATTCAGGATACAAAGGTCCTTCGATTGATGACTTAAGAGGTAAACTTTTGAGTTGTGCTATTTTTGAAATTAGAAGTTATTTGGTTGAAAGAAGAGTGAATTGAGGTACTTATGGATGTTCAATCATGTGTGATGGTTGGACAAATAGGAGACAAGAGCCTATTATAAAAGTTTTGCCTTATTTTATAAATGGCTCCATGTTTTTGAAATCTATTGATGCATCTGACCTTATTAGAAATACTGAGATTTTGTTTGCGATATTTGATGAAGTTATGAATGAAGTAGGGATAAGAAACATTGTTCATTTTATTACTGACAATGATTTCGCTTATAAAGCGGCGGGAAAAAGGTTGCAGTTATAACGAGTATTCTCCCGTTGACAATTGAATTTTGTTCTAGGTTTTTGTTTTTTCTCTTCTTTTAATTTTACTTATATTTGATGTTTATGTTAAATTCTATATATGTAATATAACTATAAATGTTTTTGTTTTAGGTTTAACTTACTTGATTATTTTTCATCATGAACTCTTTTTGTAAATAGTTTAAGGATATTTATTATTCTTTTATTGGATGTTTTGATGTAATTATTATTTATTAAAATAAAGAAATTGTATTATTATAATATTTTAAAAACTTTGCATTATTCTTATTTTATATTAATTGTGGTTATTATTTATATATGAAATATTTAAAATTATTGTTATTTCATATTAATTGTGATTATTATTTATTATTATGATTTTTGGAAATAGGGTTGATGTAAATAGTAAATAGTAAAGTATACAAGATACAACTATACAATATACCAATAGACTATTTTGCAAAATTTAAAAATTTTAGGACCTATTTTATAAAATTTAAAAATTACCCGAAATAGTATCCGATATTGATCGGTATCGTACAGTACCGTACCAGAACTTAATCTGATATCAAGTTCGATACGATATTCGTAACTTTGGTTTAATTATCATATAAATATAAAAATAAAAATAAAAAGTACTTAAAATGTTATAATTTTATCATATAATAAAGAATACTTACATCAAAGCATCAAATAGAAAGAAAAGTAAAGTTTCAAGACTCCATAAGTATTGAGTTTGTGTTAAAGCATATAACTAACTAGAAGCGAAACACTGAAATAAACATATTTACAAAAAAAGTTTATGCTTATATTGCATATATAAAATTTAAAATATACATCAAACATAAATAAAATTTAATGAAAATAAGAAATGAAATATGAAACTCCATTTAATCGAATATACACTCAAATCGCATTGACTTCAATTCTCATTTAGTAGCAAATCTTAATCATTTATAGGATGCTTATCATCACCATCATCATTCAATTTTATCACACCAAATAATATATAAATACTTTTATATTAAGATTATCTTTTAAGTCATTCTTATATATTCAACTTGGTTTCTCAAAATGAAATTTGCTAAAGAATCGATATGATTAAGGCAAATTGAATCTACATGAGTACTTGTTATATGAAGAGTCCTAATAAACAAATAAAATTAAATTATTAAAATTGCAAGAAAATATATTCAAATTAGTAATTTTAAATGATAATAACATACCTTTTCTTAAAACTTTAAATTGTATTAATCAAAGACTAAATCGTTCAATCTTTTATGTCTCAATCTATTCCTTTTCTTAAAATGAATGAATTCAAATATGCTCTAATTCGTTCATGCCCTGTTGTATTCACACATTGATTTAAAATTTAAATTACAAACCTTTGCAGTTTTGAAACATTACTTTTGATTTCATCCCACTAAGCAAGAACAAAAGTAACATTATAAACAAAATAAACTAACAATTAATTTTTAACAAGTAACAAAAGTGAAAAAATATAATCAGATTAAGTTTGTCTTTTTGACGAACAATAATGGGCATTCCAAAATCACCATAAGCATCCCAATAAACCACAATTTATGAGCTTAAGAAATCTTATATCATCTCATAGGTAACAATTATTATAATAGTTAATAGCATTCTCTTATTAACTTCAGCTTTATTTGTAAAACTTGGTCTAAAATAGTTATTCGAATTCAAAATGCCCCAACTGTAATCAACAGAGAATAAAGTTGTCTTTCTTATCTCTCACTGATAACTGGAAGATAAGATGTGTACTAATAAGGTCTAATTTTTATATTAGCCTTGATTGATTCCTCCCCCCTCTCTATGACATCATAGAAATAACCAATTATTACCTTCTTATCACAATCAAACAAACAAAATATTGTTACCAAAGAGTCACAAACTGAGATGATGAATAGAAATTGGAGCCAAAATTCACAATCTTCAAGTATAATTCTAAAACCTCCAATTTAGAATTAGACCTAGCATGTTGAGATGTAACTCACTTATCACTTGTAAACACTTGCCTCAACTCATTTTTCATCAAAACAAAACACTTAAGTGATAAGAAATTAGTTGTAAATTATCTAATAACAGGACGACATAAATTCTTACCGTTGGTAAAATCCTTTCTCATTAAATTCAAGACCTATGCATGATTGTAAATGAATTTAGTCACTTTTTTTATATAGCTTCATCAATGATAGGAAAGTATTTAGTATCTTTTATGTTTTTCAACATTAGGTCAATGTAATATACAACAATAAGATTCCAATAAAAAGAATTATATCTACTTTACAAGCATAATCATCATCAATAATGATCTTAATAGTATTTTATGGGCTAACCTCATTTATAACTTCATCAAATATTTGAAATAGACTATTAGCATTTTTAACAAGGTCAGATGCATCAATAGACTTCAAAAATATTGTCTGATTTGCAGAATAAACCAAAAAAAAACTAATAATAAGCTCTTGTCTTTTACTTTTCCAACCATCACACATTATTGAGCACTTATAAATAGCCCAAGTCATTCTTCTTTCATCCAAATAAATGTTTGTTCTATAAATAAAGTTGCTCAAAAGTTTATCTCTATTGTCTTCAATTGAAGGAGTTTTATATCTTAAACCGTAAGAGGCAATAAGATCCACCATAAGCTGGTAATAACAAGACTGGGCAACATGGAATATTATACCTGAATCATACTACTATCTGGTCATTTCCATGTATACATTTTGAGTCAGGTCTTTATATTGTAAGGCACTACAAATTGAAGGCTGAGCTTTAGGAATTATTTGTGGTGTAACAAAGTTAGACACATGTATTCTTCTTGTCCTTACATCAGGTGCAACATTCCATTCTTATTGGGTAAGAATAACACTTTTAACATTCTCACTATCCTGTTAACCATCATAACTTCCGCTACCAATTTCACAATTTAGTCTTTACCTTATATCTTTTTCATATTGATACTCTTTAAACAAAGTTTTCATTTGTCATTTCACATCATGATTGACTTTCTTATATCCATATCAGCTTTTGATTTCATCTAAATGTTTTTATAATCTGGTATTCCTCCTACCCTTCAAATACTTGTTAAAATACAAACAAATGGTATGATTCTTCATTCCATAAACTAGTCTAGCATGAGCCCAAGTTGGATCATCGAATCATCTTGAAATAGCATAATTATCATGAGTACTTGAACTTTCCTCCATTTATCTACAAAAATAAATTAAGATATATGTCAATTCATAATTTACATATGTCAAAAATAAAATAATTGTATAATAAAGTAAATTTACTCAAAATATATTGACCATAGATAATAAATCTAAATCTTCTCATTGGCATATTTATTTACATATAACGAGATGATCGCACCTAATAGATGAAGCAACATTATCATATTCTAACATCTTGTGATATATATTAACTGGTTTGGAAACAAAACATAGATCTAACTTATTTTTCCTTTTATACAATGTAAATTCCAATCTAATTTAATTATTCAAAATCCAATCCAATCCAATCTAATTAAATTCTATAATCCTAAAAACACCATAATATCAAATACAAATTAGGACTCAATCATCCAATTGAATGTTATACTAAAATTAGATGTAATATTAGAAATCCATACAAATCATATTAAATCATTCAATTGAATGATATAATAAAATTAGGTGTAATATTATAAATTTTCATATTCAATCCTTGTAAATATTATAATAAGTATAACATTAAAAGACTACAAACTACAAAAAATGAAACACACAAACATAAAACTTAGTCCATCTATTAAAGCTAATAGGGTAATTTATATAGCAATTGACAAATTGACAATGAGTCAAGACCACTGAGCTAGATAATTGCGAGTGGTGACTAGCAAGTGGCGTGTGATTAGAGCACTAGAGGTTGACAAGAGTAAGCACAGGCCACTAGAATGGAGACTGCATCTAGCTAATGGATTGGTGGTGAGCAGCAAGCTTTATGATGACTGATGACATATTTAAAGAGATGCGTGAGCTGAAGTGACAAGGGGAGTTGGAGCCTAGAGGATAGTGGGAGTTAGAGCCTAGAGGGATATTAAACGAGATTCATTATAAATAAATTCATGATTGATCTGATTGCTTCCACTTAGATCAATCATCATAGAGAACCTTCTATAGAATTGCTCACCGGTGGAACTATAACAATAATCCAAGTATGTAATGTTTTGTTTTTATATGCATATGCAAAGATCCTGTTTAACATTATCTATGTGATTTTTTTATTATTTCTAACAGGTTATATTGTTTGCTAAAGGTTTTTTTTATTTAGTTATGTTTTTTTTCTTAATTCTTCATCTTAGTCCCTAAAAAATATTGATATTTGGAATACTAGCTGATACTAGGCGAAAAGGTTGGTACTGACTAATATTATGTACCAATCCAACATAGTAGATTATCTTACCCTACTAGTCAGTACCAATCGATAGGGTATGATATATGAGAATATTGTCATAAAATCCTTTTCAATTTTATTTAGTTATTGATAAAAAGTGTATCATAAACCCTATTGTTTTTAATATTTTAAATTAAACCATAATATTTTATAGTGTTTAAGTTCAACCTTATTTTTAAACATTTAAAATAAAATTTGAATAAATATATAATTAAATGAAATTATATTTTGTTAATTAAATATTACATCAATATTATTTTTATAAATTAGTGAATAAGTTCTAATGTAATGTGGTATTGTAAAATTGAAATAAATTATTTTAAAATTTTAAAATAATACCATTTTAATTTAACTAATTATTATGTATTGTAATTATATTAATTAAAATTTTAAATAAAATTCTTAATACCGAAAATTCCTTCTCCTACACTTTACTAGTTTATTGGCCAACTACAAACATGCTTTTATTGGCCAACTACAAACATGGTATCTTCTTGCCATTTACCTTATGGCACCAATTTTTGTTAGTCTTGAAAGAGGTAAGAAAAGCCTAAATGAACCCACTAACCAACAAAGACCAAGTCATAACAAATAGAAAACAATTTATGCAAGACTTGCCTTCCTTGCTCAAGTTGCAACTAAGTTTGGCATATACACCCAAATGAAGTTTGGTCTGGCCTAGACTATCTTAAAGTCAATGGACCTGATTTAATTTGAGTTTGAGTTCAGTTTAAAATATAACCTTTGATTATTCAGTTATATAAAATGATGTCATTTTATACTAGGTAGAATGACATCTTTTTACAATAGGAACTCTTATTTACTTCTTCCCTTTTTGGCTACCAGCTTGTATGAATTACCTCTCACCTTGCTTGAAGTCGCCTCCTCATAGTTCCACTCTCTTTAGTTGCCTCCTCTAGTTACTACCACCATGGTACAAAAATCTCAAAGCTATACCTTGCAATTTAATTTATCCATTTACTAAGTGCTCCATTGAATTGCCTAATTTTTTAGGTTTAGGCATTATAGATAAATATACCGCTGATTTACAAATAATTTAATGAAACTTAATCCATAATTTCTTTATTGGATTGGATAATCAAGGTTGTTTATAAAATTGACCATAATATATCTTAAATGGAAGTTGGAATAGAAATTTAAGATTGATGATTAAGATGATAGGACAGTTAAGCAAATGATGCATGTTAATGTATCTACACAATTTAAATATGAGAAGACAATCTGTTAAGTTAACATGCCTGCAAAATTAAAGAGGTAAGCTAAATGGTGAGATTCTAATGTTAACATGCTTGCAAAAATAGAGGAACATAATTTAAGAATAATCAAGTGATTTTAACATACTTCATCCATTTTCCTCTCTGTATAGTTTGTATTTAATGTTTTATCATTTTTGAAGAAACCCAAAGAAGTTTGTGTTTAATCTAAGGATCAGATATAGGGAGACTATCCCATGCCTATATTTGAATCCCTATATGAAATCAATATAACATATATGAAATCTAAAGGACCACTTCATTTCATTTTGTTCTCAATTTTGACTTTATTTATTATAGTATTCTTTGCATTACTAGCACATACACTTCATGCATATTCTTTAATCTTCTTCTTCGAATAAATCCTCTTACAAATGGCTTGCTATTAGGGATGAAAATAGGCTGAGTTAGGCCAAAAAATATTCTGACTCGAGCCTAACCTCGAAACACACAGCCTAAGCCTACGATTGATTAGATTTAGGAGGCCTGAAGCCTGATTAGGCCTAGCCTAATCATATGTACTGGTTATAATCAAACATTTAGTAGTTAAAGGAATGGATGTAATGTAAGACTTTCGTGAACACTGCATTCATATGAATGGGCTACAATCTTGCATACATTTACTCATGCATAATTCAAAAATAGGTAAGGGCTTTTTTCATATGGAAAAAGAAGCCAGTGAGTTAGTAACTCATGTGCACAACTTTCTTAACATGAATAACTCAATTTCAAGTGTCATAAATGACTAGAAAAAAGAATCAGAAAGATAAATGCTAGCTAGTAATTAACACTGTTCTAACTAAGTATAAATATATGAATATAGGTTTATGTCTCTAACATAAGTTTGTAATTCGAACTTAAGGTTCAAATAGGATGTATAAAATATATCAAATGAATGAAGCTATAAGAACATGTATGGAATATCTTCTAGCTAATACTTTCACTTATGTTTTCTTTCCTTTATTAAGAACTTGAAACCAATTTATTTATTAATTAAAATAACTCGTAAATTCTATCAAGTTGCCAAGTAGAGTACTACTAAATTAATTAAACTATTATTAAATTTAAACATTAAAGTGAATACAAATATACTTTCATCAAACTTTACAATCGAGGGACTTGTTTAACTTTGAAATTGAAAGTAAATGGAATCAACTTATGTTAACCATAAGATTTAACAATTATTTTTTAAAGAGTAATCATATTTTAAGTTAGCTCTTACTATATACTTGTACATGTTATTGTGATTAATTATGATTTTATTATCTTACATACTTTATGGTACATGTTTATTAAATTGTATTTATAAATTTAAATGTTGACGAATACCTTATACATTGATTGCCTTAGATGGATGAATATAGTCTTTCAGTAATAGTATATGAGTGAAGACTTCTAATCCAATACTAAGTGAAGAAATAATTCATGTTGAAGGAACAGGTTCATTGAGATGTGATATTTGGAATCACTTTAGGAAGACTAAATCAATGGTTGGAACATACCAATAGTTCAAAAGGTGGAACCTCCTATTTGAAGAGAGATATGGAGTCGTGTAACAAAAAAAAGATCATATCAAAAGGTAAAATATTTTTGACCTATAACTTAATGAGAGGGAAGAATGAAATGATAGCCACTACTTATGATAACAACAAATTAAATTTTTTTGCTAGCTAATATGATCATTAGTGATAACAATCACTTGTTATAGTCAATGGTAAAAATTTTAGGATGTTTGTCACCTTACTCCAATCGACCTTCAAGTTCCCAACTCGGAATATGTTAAAGAAAGACATTTTGAACATATATGAGGATCAAAAGAAAAAATATTAGAGACAAAATCATATTAGACATATGGATAACTAATAACTAAAAGAAGAGTTATATAGAGGTGACAACACTCATTGATAACGAATGGACTCTACGGAATCGATCACAAAGGTAAATTATATTCTTTAATAATGTTATCATTTATTTATTGATTAGGTTATAATTGATATTTGTTCACGTTTTTAAATGATAGGTTTATTCATCTGTCGACACCATATACAAGCAAAATGTTGACAACTATATTGGTGGATTATTTAAAGGATTAGAATATCGACCCCAAGCTACTTACCATAACACTTGCTAACTATAGCAAGAATAATGCAATGACCAAAGATATGGATTTCGTACGGTATCGATTGAAATGTACCGTACATGCAAGAAAATGGTACGAAATTATGTTCAAAAATACTAGTCATCAATACCTGTTGGTATCGGTCGATTTCGCATGATATCGGCCAGTATTTAAAATACCGATCAAATATCGACCAATACTCACTTAGAAAAATAGAACATTTCAGCAAATTTTTAAAGAATTTTCAAAAAAAAGCTGCCCCTACCTTCCTTTTCAAACATTATTTTAATTAGCTATTTATTTCAAATTTTATTGTGATTTTGTGATTTTTATTTTAAAATAAAATAAATATTTTATTACTCATAATAATTATACATAAAGTAAAACCTTAAAATAAATTATTTTATTAAATTTATTTTAACCTTTTATATAATTTTATTAATAAAGTATTAATAAAATTATTTTATTTTAAAATAAATAATTTAAATTTTATTTTATAAAATAATATTTTTAAATATATTTTAATTATTAAATCAAGTTTTATTTAAATTTTGTATATTTAAAAATATAGTAGCTAATTTTAAAATTTTAAATTAAATTAAGTTATTTATAATTTTAGTAATAATTAAATTAATTAAATATATAATTTTAAATTAAAAATTTTAAATTTTTATTAATAATTAATATGTTAAATAATTAAATAATATATTTAGTGAATAGTAAATTAAATAATATATGTTTTGTATCAGGTTTCACTTCTAATTGGTGATTCCAATAATTAAAAGTTAAGGATCTTTATTGTTCTTTTTATTTGATGTTTTAATGTAGTTATTATTTATTATATGATAAAACTGTAATATTTTAAATACTTTGTATTGTTTTTAATTTTACACTTGCAATGATGATAATTGTCTTTTTATATTAATTGTGGTTATTATTTATATGTGAAATATTTGACAATTATTGTTATTTCATATTAATTGTGGTTATTATTTATTATTATGATTTTTAGAAACATGGTTGATGTAAACTTATAAATTATACAATATAATGGTACAATATGACAATGGACTATTTTGCAATTTCTAAAAAATTTAGGAACTATTTTATAATTTTAAAAATTACCGAAAATAATACTCGATATTACCCGGTACCAGTATCGATACAGTATCATATCATAACCCAATTTGGTACTAAATTTAGTATGGTGTTCGCAACATTGGCAATGACAAAAAAATTGAAACAACAAGTTATAGGTTAGGAGCTCATTACTTGGAGGGATCTTATACCATATGCATTATTTTATGCATATTATAGGTTTGATTATGAAAGATAGGATGAAGGTACTAGTTGTAACAAATGATAGTGGAACAAAAGGTATATCATGGGTTGAATATTCATATAATACAAATATTGCACAAGCAACTATAATTTATGCAATAATATTGCTACATGACGATAAAGTGGTGCAAACTATTGACAATCTTAATTATAACGATTAGTTATCATCTTTATTCTATTGCTAGTTTGTTATCTTTAATCTTTATTTCTGGATTTACTTCATTTTTCATGTCATTACTGTGGTTTTTTTAAAATTAAAGATATAATTATTTACTTATTTATTTTTGTTGGGTTTTTTTACTGATTTCCTGTTATCTTTGATACCCAAGACTGCAACAAGAGCCTCTCAAACTCACTAGTACCCAAAACAGGTTGGTACTCTAGCACTCATTGATCTCTTTTTCCCTCACACTGAATTTTTCACTCTCAAAGATAGAAGATAACCAAGTGAATTGAAGACTCAATTTTCTGTATATGTTCCGATGTTGTCTTAAGCCTCTTTCCTTGTTTTTATACAGCTGAAGAAGGTGATGCATTCGGATGTCTTTATTTACATCTAGTCTCCTCCATGTGCCTATCACGTGAGTCTTTAATTGACTCTCCTTGATGCTCTGCGTTTTGAATGTGCTGGCTGCTTCCTTGAAGCATGTAATACGGTAGAGTTTGTTGTGTCTCTGATGATTGACACATGCCTCCCACCCACGTGAGTCATTAAATCTTTAGCCTTTGGTCTACGTATTGTGCCTTTCTTGCTGCGTTTTGTCTTTGACCTACAGCATGTAATAAGACACTAAATTGTGAAGCTTCTGATGTAATAACGACAGCGTAGTGAATTATTGCTTCAGACAACATCTTAATGACTTAAGACAATTGCGCCTTTTTGACTTTAGCTGTAAGAGGTTTCTGGAATGTGACTTTCTTCTCTCTTCGACACTCTCACAGACACCATCACACACTTCATTTCTTCTTGTCTTTGATTCTTCTTGCATTCTTGTTGGTTCTGGGCATAGATTAATGGAGATTATCATGATTATTATCTCATCTTTTCCTCCTTCTCCATTAATCCAAGCTTAGAACCCCCTTCTGTGAGTGAAAACCCAAAAGACCCGAAAACCTTTTTCTTCCAAAACTTTGTGAAATCTATCGAAATCTTCTTAGATTTCAAGAGGTTTCCCTTCTATTTGACCTACCCTAGCTGAAATTAAAAAACCCTAAACCAAAAACCCCAAATCTGAAAAATCCCCAAATCTCAAACCCTAATCTTCACCCTTGTGAGATCGATGATTCGACTTCTAGATCATGGGGATCTTCGATCTGTGAGTAATCCTGCAAAAAATAAATTTATTTTGGGTTAGTATTTCAGTTTCGATATCAAAAGGATTTACCTCACCTTTGATCTTTTTCAGTTGACGAAGCATTCAACTTAGCTTGTCCTCACGAATCGAGTCGATGTCAACGTGCTTCACCTCTCATGCAAGACTGGATCGTGCTCGGTATAAAGCATTTTGACTATCTGTGAAAGCTACTTGTTGTAGCTAGGTTAGTTTTAATTTCTGCTAGGATGCCTGTTAGCCATGTTAATACCTTAACCCCTTCTGTGATTGCATGAAATTCTGCTTCTATGGTTGAGATTGATATGCCTGATTGTTGCTCTAGCTTCCAACTTACTGTGTTTCCTGCTAGTGTAAAAAAGTATGCAGACATTGATTTTATTTTGTTTTTATCTGTTGCATATTCTGCATCTACATATCCATGTAGGCTTAGACTGTTAGTATTTCCTAGCTTAAACCAAGTAAAACACAGTCCATGACTTAGAGTTCCAGCAAGGTATCTGAAGACATTCTTCAGTCCTTGCCAATGCTCTAAGCCAGGATTAGACATGAACTTGCTTAGAATGCTAATAGCATGAGCAAGAACAGGTCTGTTGCACAGCATCATATACATGATGCTACCATCTCCAACATCATAGGGGTATTTTAGAATGGCTTTCTTCTCTTCTTCAGATTGGGGGCACTTGTCTGCAACCATCTGAAGATGTGGGCTTATAGGAATGGGGGTAGGTTTTGCCAATTCCATATTGAACTGACCAAAGACTTTTCGGATGTGGCTTATCTGGTTCAGCCATAGTTTCCCTTCCCTCCTATTCCTTATAGTTTGCATCCCTAGCAACTTCTCAACCTTAGCTTCTTCAAAACTTTCAGGAACCTTACCCTCAACTTCAGTCTCTTCCCTCCTTTCTTCATACTGTGCTATACCTTCTGAAGGCTCCACAGTTTCTAATTGTGAGCTACTATCTTCTTCAGATTCTGGTGGTACAATAAGGTGGGCTGATTGGTTTAATGAGCCTAAATCCTCCTGAATATCACTATGGAGATCAGTGTTTTCTTTAGGTATTAAACCTTGCCTAGAGAGATGATGCATGCTATTATTGCCTGCATGAACCAACCTTACAATTTCTGTTAGTCCAGGGTTTCTAATTTCTGAAATTTGATTAATTTCAGTTGTGCCTATCACAAAGTATAAGCCACCCCTCTTCACTCCTCTAATGATGACTTTCCCATCCCTTAGGATTTCTCTAAGTCCATCTTTGGATCTGATCTGAAAGCCTTGCTTATCAAGCAAGCTTTCTGAAATCATATTTCTCCTTATTATAGGCACAAATCTGACATTGCTTAGGATCCTCCTCTTTTCATCAAACATGTTGATGGAAACCTTTCCTATGCCCTCATCCTTTCTTTGAAATCGCCATTTTAACCTTGGCAAGGATCGATTCAAATGTAGTGAACCGGTCCCTATGAGGAGTGACATGCATGGTGCATCCCGAGTCAAATATCCACTCGCTACTAAGGTCCTCACATACCTCACTCACAGCTAGTATTTCATCTTCACTTTGGAATCTTGAGTGTTTTCTACATTGCTGAAAATTCCACTTTCGAATGCTTGTCCTCTTCTTTTCCTACAATCCCTTACAAAATGCCCTTCTTTATCACAAGTAGAAGCAAGTCTTAACTTTACCCTTTTCTTCTTTTCTTTTCCTCTTCTTGATTGCTTTTCTTTACCACTTCTCTTCTGCCACTTTCCCTTGCTGTTTTTCTTATGAGCTTTATTTTCATAGTTATTCTCTGCAAATAGTACTTCAGCCTCTTTCTTAAATGGATTGACTTGAACTATTTCTTCCATAAGAGAATCTAGGACCCTCTTTACAGTAAGTGTTTCTCCACTAGCATGCTTAATTACCTTCTTGAATGCATTAAATTAAGAAGGTAATGACTTTAGGATTACCACAGCTTGATGTTCCTCACTTATTTTTCTCACCTGTAGCTTCTAAATCTTGTACTAGCTTGAAGAAATCGTCTAAGTTATCATCTAAGGATACTGAAGTATTCATTTTGTAGTTAGCAAGGTTGTGGAGAAGTGTCATCTTGTTAGGAAGACACTTCTTAGCAAACAATTCATCAAGTTTGACCCAAAGCTTCTGTGCAGTGTTACAGTTCTGCACTTTCCTTATCACTGTTGGTGATAAGTGAAGCATTAACTTGCAATGTGCAAGTCTTTGCATTTTCAGCTTCTTAATAGGATCATCTTCAAGGTCATAATCATCATCAATTGCACTATAACATTCATAAGACTCAAAAAGAGCTTGCATCTGGAGTTTCTAGATGGTAAAGTCTTCTTTACCAAAAAAAACATCCATTTCTTTACCTACCATGATTTCTGTAATGTGAAGAAACTAAAAATTTGCACTTACTTACTGATGTTGAATGTATCTGACACTGAACTTACTCACTGATCTTGACTGATTGATTATGCTTCTTTGCTGACTGATCTTGGATGATTCTTGATGCTTCTTTGCTGCTTGAAGTGTCCAAGAATTGTCCCAGGAGGTCTTATTGCTCTGATACCACTTTTGTTGGGTTTTTCTACTGATTTCCTTTTATCTTTGATACCCAAGACTGCAACAAGAGCCTCTCAAACTCACTAGTACCCAAAACAGGTTGGTACTCTAGCACTCATTGATCTCTTTTTCCCTCACACTGAATTTTTCACTCTCAAAGATAGAAGATAACCAAGTGAATTGAAGACTCAATTTTCTGTATATGTTCCGATGTTGTCTTAAGCCTCTTTCCTTGTTTTTATACAGCTAAAGAAGGTGATGCATTCGGATGTCTTTATTTACATCTAGTCTCCTCCATGTGCCTATCACGTGAGTCTTTAATTGACTCTCCTTGATGCTCTACGTTTTGAATGTCTTTGCCGCTTCCTCAAGCATGTAATACTGATAGAGTTTGTTGTGTCTCGATGATTGACACATGCCTCCCACCCACGTGAGTCATTAAATCTTTAGCCTTTGGTCTGCGTATTGTGCCTTTCTTGCTACGTTTTGTCTTTGACCTACAACATGTAATAAGACACTAAATTGTGAAGCTTCTGATGTAATAACGACAACAGAAGTGAGTTATTGCTTGCATAACATCTTAATGACTTAAGACAATTCGCGCTTTTTGACTTTAACAGAAGAGGTTTCTGGAATGTGACTTTCTTCTCTCTTCGACACTCTCACAGACACCATCACACACTTCATTTCTTCTTGTCTTTGATTCTTCTTGCATTCTTGTTGGTTCTGGGCATAGATTAATGGAGATTATCATGATTATTATCTCATCTTTCCCTCCTTCTCCATTAATCCAAGCTTAGAACCCCCTTCTGTGAGTGAAAACCCAAAAGACCCGAAAACCTTTTTCTTCCAAAACTTTGTGAAATCTGTCGAAATCTTCTTAGATTTCAAGAGGTTTCCCTTATATTTGACCTACCCTAGCTGAAATTAAAAAACCCTAAACAAAAAACCTCAAATCTGAAAAATCTCCAAATCCCGAAACCCTAATCTTCACCCCTTGTGAGATCTGATGATTCGACTTCTAGATCATGGGGATCTTCGATCTGTGAGTAATCCCTGCAAAAAATAAATTTATTTTGGGTTAGTATTTCAGTTTCGATATCAAAAGGATTTACCTCACCTTTGATCTTTTTTCAGGTTGACGAAGCGTTCAGCTAGCTTGTCCCTCACGAACTAGAGTCTGATGTCAACGTGCTTCACCTCTCATGCAAGACCGGATCTCGTGCTCGTATAAAGCATTTTGACTATCTGTGAAAGTTATTGTTGTAGCTAGGTTAGTTTTAATTTACGCTAGGATGCTCATTAGCCATGTTAATACCTTAACCCTTCGTGATTGCATGAAATTTCGCTTCTATGGTTGAGATTGATATGCCTGATTGTTCTTGTAGCTTCCAACTTATCGTGTTTCTGCTAGTGTAAAAAGTATGCGACATTGATTTCATTTTGTTTTTATCTGCATATATTCGCATCTACATATCCATGTAGCTTAGATCGTTAGTATTTCCTAGCTTAAACCAAGTAAAACATACCATGACTTAGAGTTCCAAAGAAGGTATCTCAAGACATTCTTCATCCTTGCCAATGCTCTAAGCCAGATTAGACATGAACTTGCTTAGAATGCTAATAGCATGAGCAAGAACAGTGCAGTGCACACATCATATACATGATGCTACCATCTCCAACATCATAGGGTATTTTAGAATGACTTTCTTCTCTTCTTCAGATTGGGGGCACTTGTCTGCAACCATCTGAAGATGTGGGCTTATAGGAATGGGGGTAGGTTTTGCCAATTCCATATTGAACTGACCAAAGACTTTTCGGATGTGGCTTATCTGGTTCAGCCATAGTTTCCCTTCCCTCCTATTCCTTATAGTTTGCATCCCTAGCAACTTCTTAGCCTTAGCTTCTTCAAAACTTTCAGGAACCTTACCCTCAACTTCAGTCTCTTCCCTCATTTCTTCATACTGTGCTATGCCTTCTGAAGGCTCCACAGTTTCTAATTGTGAGCTACTATCTTCTTCAGATTCTGGTGGTACAATATGGTGGGATGATTGGTTTAATGAGCCTAAATCCTCCTGAATATCACTCTGGAGATCAGTGTTTTCTTTAGGTATTAAACCTTGCCTAGAGAGATGATGCATGCTATTATCGCCTGCATGAACCAACCTTACAATTTCTGTTGGTTCAGGGTTTCTAATTTCTGAAATTTGATTAATTTCAGTTGTGCCTATCACATAGTATAAGCCACCCCTCTTCACTCCTCTAATGATGACTTTCCCATCCCTTAGATTTCTCTAAGTCCTCTTTGATCTCGATCCGAAAGCCTTGCTTATCAAGCAAGCTTTAAAATCGATTTCTCTTTATTCCGAGCACAAATCGACATTGCTTAGATCCTCCTCTTTCCATCAAACATGTTGATGGAAACCCTTCCTATGCCCTCATCCTTTCTTTTCTTAATCTGCAATTTTAACCTTGGCGTTGGATCGATTCAAATGTAGTGAACCAGTCCTATGAGGAGTGACATGCATGGTGCATCCCGAGTCAAATATCCTCTCTACTAAGGTCCTCACATACCTCACTCACAGCTTAGTATTTCATCTTCACCGAATCTTCGTGTTTTTCTACATTGCAAAATTCCACTTTCGATGCCTTGTCCCTCTTCTTTTTCCTACAATCCTTACAAAATGCCCTTCTTTATCACAGTAGAAGCAAGTCTTAACTTTACCATTTTTCTTCTTTTCTTTTCCTCTTCTTGACCTGTTTTTCTTTACCACTTCCTTCTCGCCACTTTCCTTTCTTTGTTTTTCTTATGAGCTTTATTTTCATAGTTATTCTCTACAAATAGTACTTCAACCTCTTTCTTAAATGGATTGACTTGAACTATTTCTTCCATAAGAGAATCTAGGACCCTCTTTACAGTAAGTGTTTCTCCACTAGCATGCTTAATTACCTTCTTGAATGCATTAAATTCAGAAGGTAATGACTTTAGGATTACTACAGCTTGATGTTCCTCACTTATTTTCTCACCTGTAGCTTCTAAATCTTGCACTAGCTTGAAGAAATAGTTTAAGTTATCATCTAAGGATATTGAAGTATTCATTTTGTAGTTAGCAAGGTTGTGGAGAAGTGTCATCTTGTTAGGAAGACACTTCTTAGCAAACAATTCATCAAGTTTACCCAAAGCTTCTATGCGGTGTTACAGTTTTGCACTTTCCTTATCACTGTTGGTGATAAGTGAAGCATTAACTTGCAATGTGCAAGTCTTTGCATTTTCAGCTTCTTAATAGGATCATTTTCAAGGTTATAATCATCATCAATTGCATCATAACATTCATAAGACTCAAGAAGAGCTTGCATCAGGAGTTTCCAGATGGTAAAGTCTTCTTTACCAGAAAAAACATCCATTTCTTTACCTACCATGATTTCTGTAATGTAAAGAAACTAAAAATTTGCACTTACTTACTGATGTTGAATGTATCTGACACTGAACTTACTCACTGATCTTGACTGATTGATTATGCTTCTTTGCTGACTGATCTTGGATGATTCTTGATGCTTCTTTGCTGCTTGAAGTGTCCAAGAATTGTCCCAGGAGGTCTTATTGCTCTGATACCACTTGTGTTGGGTTTTTCTACTAATTTCCTGTTATCTTTGATACCCAAGACTGCAACAAGAGCCTCTCAAACTCACTAGTACCCAAAACAGGTTGGTACTCTTAACACTCATTGATCTCTTTTTGCCTCACACTGAATTTTTCACTCTCAAAGATAGAAGATAACCAAGTGAATTGAAGACTCAATTTTCTGTATATGTTCCGATGTTGTCTTAAGCCTCTTTCCTTGTTTTTATACAGCTGAAGAAGGTGATGCATTCGGATGTCTTTATTTACATCTAGTCTCCTCCATGTGCCTATCACGTGAGTCTTTAATTGACTCTCCTCGATGCTCTGCGTTTTGAATGTCTTTGGTCGCTTCCTCAAGCATGTAATACGATAGAGTTTGTTGTGTCTATGATGATTGACACATGCCTCCCACCCACGTGAGTCATTAAATCTTTAGCCTTTGGTCTGCGTATTGTGCCTTTCTTGCTGCGTTTTGTCTTTGACCTACAGCATGTAATAAGACACTAAATTGTGAAGCTTCTGATGTAATAATGACAACAGAATGAGTTATTGCTTGCACAACATCTTAATGACTTAAGACAATTGCGCCCTTTTGACTTTAGTTGTAAGAGATTTCTGGAATGTGACTTTCTTCTCTCTTCGACACTCTCACAGACACCATCACACACTTCATTTCTTCTTGTCTTTGATTCTTCTTGCATTCTTGTTGGTTCTGGGCATAGATTAATGAAGATTATCATGATTATTATCACAATTTTTATGCACAAAATGTTGTCTTAACCTATTTACTCAACTTTAATTCCTACTCTCCGGTTATAATTGATAATTTCTTTTTGACTTGTTATAAGTTATAACTTATATCATCAAATAATTTGGATAATATTAACATCACGATGCTTTTTGTTTTGATAACAAAATGATTTTCATAATATGACTGTGATATTTATTGCATAAGTAAATTCATAAATTGATAATATTAGCATTATACAAACCTTTTGTTTTGATAACAAAATAATTTTTATAATAATGAAGTGATATTACTATGATACTCTTTTATTTTGATAATAAAATAACTTTAATAATATTATTGTGACATTTGTTGCGTAAATTGATAATATTAGCACTATAAAAATCACTTGTTTTGATAATTAAATGATTTTTATAATATTTTTCTATAATATTTGTTGCATAGTCAAAATCATAAAGAGGATTTGAGTATAATAAAATTATGGGTTGGCGGAGCAAGTTGCGCACACCTGGAAAGCGAAAATAGCTTTCACCTGCGGATCCTATCCTATGTTATTCACAGCCAAAAATTGAAAAAGTTGGATTGTGTATTGTATATATATAATGAAGGCTTGTAAAGAAAAAAGACCGCTAACACGTGCTAAAATGGGTAGGTCACGTGATGAAGTGGATCGCGCACTATCTAACGCTGCTCACCCGATCTATTTTATTCATAAACTGTTTAATAAATTATACTTACAAGCCAAATGTTCTTAAAACGTGCCTCCATTAACACTTTGTTCCCTGTTTCGTTTTGGCTTTACGTTCCCTTCAATTGATTTTTTTACTTAATTATAAAATAATAATATTATTTAATTAATAGAATAACAGTAATTTTAATAAGTTATAAATTCCTTTTTCCTAAGCTTGTTCTTAGAAATATATCGAACCTCATAAAACCTAGAAACGGGCTTTGCCAAGTGGATCCGTGGCGCAATGGTAGCGCGTCTGACTCCAGATCAGAAGGTTGCGTGTTCGATTCACGTCGGGTTCAAATCCCCTACGGTATCTAAAGTTTTGTATGCCGTCACCTTCCAAAGCCCCCCAACGTCAGCAGTAACTTCTTCGTTGAGAATAGAAATACAACCTATTCTTTAGTTTTTAATAAAAGAATGAATACATTCCAATTAAATTTAATTTTTATCGGAATATTATTACCAAAATTATATATTAGTTCTTTTATTTTATTTTGATATGTTTGTTTCATAATTATTTAAAAACTAATAATTTTTAAATCATAAAAATCTAAATAATTATTTATAAAATAGAAAATATTTTGATTAATTATTTGCAAAATAAATCATATAATAACTAAATATTAATAAAATATTTATCATAACCATTTTTATTATTTGATACCAAATACCAGCACAATTATTAACTTTATTTAATTTCATATCAAAAACGTATAAAACTTTATTTAATAACACGTATAATCAATAATTTCATTCCGACTCTCTTGACGCTAATGCCTTTGTTACTGGTCACCATACAAGAGCTCGGAATTTTGTAAGGTAATGAATTTGTTGAAGATTTACAGCAAATCTATATCACTGAAGTCAATAACCAATGGGCTTGCACTAAATAATTAATCAAATTGCAGAAGAGAGCCGTTACAATTTTTATAGCAGAATCCCTCAGAAGCAAAGCACATGCCTGTTACTCATTACCAATGTCAGGATCGGGAATGCTCCAACAAGTAGGGTTGTTTGTAGGAGCACCCGCCCCAACACTATGCGCTATTATCATCTATCTCCACTTCAAATACCCGCGCCGGCTAGTGAGACTCGGCACCCCTTCTGCGTATGTTGCAGGTTCATGGTTACAATCAAGACTAGCATTTCCACGCATATTTATTTCTCATGTGTTGTGTCCCATATGCTGCACCAGATGCCATAGTTGTGGAAACAACCAACCAACTGAAACAGATTGAGATGAAGACGATTAGGAGGTGGCAAATCGAAAATGGTCGTAACGGAGACCGAATGTTAACGATCAAAATGATGCGTAAGGTGGTGCTAAATTACCTTAAGTACGTTATATATGGTTTAGTTTCCTCGGTTCCGAAATCTGGTTGAACCAGAGCTGCCGCAACTAAAACTAACTGGAGGACTGTATTAATCTGTCAACATTTCCTTCTGGTTAGGAAGTACAAATGTCTTTTTAACTGAATCATGTTCATAATATCCCTTGCAAGAATTTTCTTTCACATCACCATATAGATTAAAAGAGTAAGCACTGCGTCATAAGTCAAATATCGATAAGGTTAGTATAGAGAATTTAAGAGCAAAAGAGCAGAGATTGTAGTTTTGGCTCACACCTCCATTGGCGCTCCTTTAATATGTTCTCAAATATTTCCATTAGATTATGAAACCTAATTTTGACTCAATTCTTACTTCTGTAAGATAATTTGCAAGTCGTGTTCTGATTTCTTTTTTCAGATCATGCCCCTTGTCCTAGTTTCCACTTCATGAACCGCTGTTTAATGAAAGGGATTTAGAACTTAGACAAACATAGACTTGGGCAATCTCATCTCTTATGCCTTATTCTTCACTTAACGTTTTCGTCCATCACTGATTATGAATAATAGGATAATGGTCCTTGTTCGGCTACAGTCACGTTATATCCCATAAATTCATGATGTTACGGAGTATACCTTGCTTATGAAGAGAGGCTCAACCTTTTCAGGACGGGTCCCATCAAGGTTCAGGAAATCATACCAACTATCCCACTGAAAGAGAGATGTTCCCAAGTCAAATCCAAATTATAGCCAACCAAAAGTTAATGGAAGAAAAAGATTATAATCCTTACCTTCCAGCCTAAGCTTCTGGCTCTATGATATAGTGCACCACCAACAAGTCCTATGTCTCTACACACAACCAATCCAACAAGTCCAGCTTCACACAGAAATAACAGGTAAGGTGGTTACTACCACATGAATCAAGAATAGATTCAAGCAATACAAGCTTAAAGACTGAGATCACTTACGATGCAGAAGATCCTTTTGTACCATAGCCAATGCAACTGAACCAATAAGAACCTGTATTAAGAAGCAAGATCAGGAGCATGCCACAGCGGATTGATAATAAAGCCAATGACATTTTCAAAGTGCAGAAATTTATAGATAACATCAGGATAGGAAGAAGATGGGACTTAAAGCTTACTTTATCAGCAAGGGGATCAAGGTAGGATCCCACAACAGAATCAATTTTCATTTTCCTAGCGACGTATCCGTCTAACTGCAACATGGAGGAATCGGGGTTTTAGTTTCAGATCCACAAAGTATTTTTTCCATAACAAAATTGTAAAACACAGTACCCAGTCAGTGGCCCCAGATATAGCCAACCCTAGAAATGCAGCAGTATACATTTCACTTGTGATCATCCTGCACAAAAACCAACCATATGAAACAGAATCTTTACGTTATCAACTTGAAACTATGTCCTTTCAATTAATCATCTCGACATATCCACCACCAAAACACATGTAATAAAGACAATTCACGTTATAGTCTCCGAACCTAATTTTTAGTCAGCCTCAACAAAAACTGAAAGTTGCAGCCTCACTAAAGCCAAGCAATCTCCACGAAGGCAATCACAAATCTACAGAAACTATGTATGTAAATAAGCAAGAACGCATAGATTTTTCTCTTGCCATCTAAGGCAAGTCATGTACGATGATTAACATACAACACTCCCTCAACAACTTAAGACTTCTCCTTACCCTATTATGGAACTTATCATCAGATAAAGTAGGTAAAAACCGTTACAATATGATCTTTCCACAAAATGATGTCAAAGGTACGTCATATCGAGCTGTGACCATCAAATAAACATCTATCACTGTTTCCAGGGTAACCAAGCAGACAACAAGATGGAATGGCCAGAAGTTTAGAAGAGACTAAGACAGATAATCGTACCATCCAAGGAAGGGCCCAGAAAGCATACGACTAAAAGAGATCAAATTAGGCAAATTGACGAAACTTTCGACCATCGGATTTCCAAATCCATCCTCCTCCACATCATCCACCCGATCAAACACTACCCGGGCAGCAAAACCCGACCCAACTGGACTCTTAAGCAAATTCAAGTGGAAGGCCTCAACTTTCTTCAAAACGAGGCTGTCTCCGCGTAGGTGAAGTGGAGTGGCGGACTGAGAGAGCTTCCATGGAGGTGAGGAAAGGAAGAGAGGACCGTGAAAGGGGGCGATCCATTTGGGGAGAGGAGAGAAAGAGCGATGGTAAGGTGAATAGTGTACAGGTTGTAGACAGATGGGCGCACAGGGAGACGGTATTATAGAGATGGATGTTACCGTAAAGAAAGTTCTAACCTTTTTGCTGCTTTCCTTGTTTCTGGTTATTACGGTTCTCAGAGACCTGAATATCGCCATTATTGGAGCATTTGTAAGAAAATGGGGAATAAGGGTTTCTGGAAATTTTGGGCATTGAAGGTGGGATTAGGATTTAGCAGGGTTTAGGGGTTGGAGGGAGTTACGAGGCACTTGCAGTGGTAACACTAG
Source organism: Erythroxylum novogranatense (assembly GCA_029891385.1). NCBI lineage: Eukaryota > Viridiplantae > Streptophyta > Magnoliopsida > Malpighiales > Erythroxylaceae > Erythroxylum > Erythroxylum novogranatense. The sequence goes on along the minus strand of CM057229.1, from coordinate 78,978,332 downwards.
TGAACCACCACCGAAAATCATACCAAAGGCCAATGTTGCAGGCCTAAATCTTCAAAACTGGTAACAGAAGGAATCCAAAATTGAAGTTTAACGTTTTATAGAATTTAAAATGAAGATAAAAAAGTTTTTTTTAAAAAAAACCTAAATGTTTACATTAAAAATAACTCCACTAATTATTCCTCCAAACGTTGTCGCATTGTTTAGAAGTCGGTCATGCTCCCCAAGTAGAGCACGTCTGCCAAACGCCCATCCGATCCAAAAACGATCCGGTTCCAACCGGACTGGCCTCGCCTTCAAATACAGCCGTATGAACATTAACTTAGTGTTTGGCTACTGATGCCGTTCATGGGACAGTAGACAAAACAAAGAAATCCTATCCCCTGTGGTTGTTTGGTTCACGCCCCCACGTTTCTGTCTTCTGCCTCCGGTAGACATGCACAAAAATATCTGTCCACTGCAAAACCAGAGGACAAAAAGCATTTGTCCCTGTCTACTGGACCAAAAGGCCGTCGCTCCTCCGAAATCACCCGTCTGTTTCGTCCTTGATTCTCTCTCGCAACCAAAGACGCTTCTCCATCGCACGCTGGGCAACACGACGCTGGTAAGTTTATTATGTTTTAATTTCCGCTGGGCAACACGACGCTTCTCCATTTCTGGTTGCGCGAATTTGTGGATCTGGTTGTATTGTTCTGTTCTTCTTCTCCATTTTTGTGTAGCTTAGCTGTACTGTGTTTCTTTTGTTTTTGTTTCAACTAGAGGAGTCCAGGGGGAGTTCAATCTTCTTGCATCTACCAAAATCTCGATCCGTTGTCAGGTGCGTGGTCACTTTTTTTTCCCTTCAGTTCTTCTTATCAACAAGGTAACGTTCATTGCTTTCTTCTCATTCTCTACCGTTTCTCGTCATTACTTGATTAAGAAAAGATTGAATCTTTTTAGTAATACTGATGCGAAAAGTTACTTACATACTTGCTGGGCTCATTTATTTGTAGCTTTATATATCAGTGGAAAGAGGAAAGTTCTGGAAAATGTTAATGAATTAATGCATCGATTAAGGTTTTTTTTAATGTCAATGAAACTGCAGTTAGTGCTTGTAGCATTAGAGAATGTCCTTGACGCTTGGAACTGAATTTCATTTAAATTCATGCTTGTTTCACATTATTCTGTGTCCATTTCATATGAAGAGTCTATAAACTGGACGTTTACATACTCATCTTGGTCCAATGTCATCGTTATGAATGCAAAAACACAATTTCGTGTTTGTGATGGTCAGCTTTCTCAATTTTAACAGACTGTTCACACCTCAAATGATTTTACATCAGCTTCAGTTCTAAGCCTTCGACTTTATGGTACAGATTAAAGTTCAAAGATAGGTTTTGTGCGCTGCAAATTTTTCATTTGATAGTTGATGGAAAAGAATGGCCTAGTTATTTCAATTAAAAGACAGCAATTTATTTAAGTTATAAGTTGATTTTGGAGCTTCGATATTCCTTTTTTAGGAAAATGTTCAACAATTACTAGTATTCAGTTGGACTTGTATGACCACCTAGAGCCTCATGAATCTGTCAAGTTGTTAGAATGCATGTTTTGATTCCAGAACACAGAACATGTTCTGTGCTAAACTTCTGACTTATATGCATTCATCCTCTGATTTGCTTGCCCTATGATGACTGAACAACCATCTTGTTATTTGCGTTGTGTGAATTTTGCTTTGAACCTTGTGTGAATTACTGGATTTTGGTTTGAACCTTGTGTGAATTAGAAAATCTGAAGCCAAGTAAATGGTGCATTGGAGTTGCTGATAGGAAAATGCAACTTGAAATTTAAGAATAGGTTGGCCTTAAACACCACCATTTTAAACTCTCTGATGTCTTCTTCTTCCTCTTGTATATATATAACAATCAATAAGCAGAGTCTGATGGTGATCATGCCATGTATGAGACCTTCTTTTATATTTTGCATGTGCTTTACTTAATTCCACATATGGGTGCTTTACTTAGTTTGGATGGTGAGGGGTAGTTGACTTTATAATCTTATTTAAAATCAATTAAGTAAAGCACCCAACTTAAAGATATTTTATTTTCGTAAAATAGTTTTTTCTTACAATCCTACAGTTGCTTTTTAGGAGAAAGATGCACATATATACATTCAACAAATGACGTTAATTATATGTTGAACAAAAAGCCAATTCCTCTTGGTATTCAATCTTTAAAATATAGTTTAGAGATGAAACTTTACCATCTCCTAATTGATCCTTTTATTTTGAGATTCATTAGCAAAACTAAGTAAGAATCACTACAGTCTATAATCCAATATTATAGTTTTGGTTTCCTGAAGTGAAACGTTCAAAAGTTGCTTGGAGTAATTTGCAATCTTTGCGAGAAAACAACCTCAAAAAGCTTTTATTCACCCTTGCAAGTAGATGGTTTCTCTCGACTTTGGACTTCAAAAGTAGGATTGTTGACTGCTTACTTCTACAAGAAACAAAAATGAAATTAATCTTAATTTGCGTATTGGAACATGTGGAAGGACTGTGTTTAGTTACTTTGGACGTTTAATATCCTTTTTGTTCTGGATCATCCAATTATTATAAAACCTTTTTAAAACTATATCAATACAACTATAAATGTTAAAATGTACAATTTAAATTTTAGGAAATTACATGTTTTTAGGAAAATGGTCAACAATTACTAGTATGCAGTTGGACTTGTATGACCACCTAGAGCCTCATGTTTCTGTCAAGTTGTTAGAATGCTTTCATTTATTTATTATTATTATGATTGATTAACTTACTTGAGCCTTTTAAAAGAATTGCTTTAATGTTGTTGTGTTCTTGCATCATCTTCCCAAACATTACAAAGAACACTTATAAACTGAGAATAGATATAGATGAGAGACATTTGTGATGTCACATACACATATGACATCACAAAATCCAACGGTTTGCAATTCATAACCAATGTACAAAATGTACAGCAAACAATAATATCATGTGATGAATGTATAAAATGAGCATGGGTGTTGAGTACGTTTGAGTTTGCAGATAGTATTTCAACATGGACTTGGTTTTCATAACAATGTATAAATACTTTGCAGATAGTATTTATTTACAAACATGGATAAAAGGGCTCGGGAAGCGATGTTAAAGTGTTTGACTTTTCTTGATGTTTGGAATAGGCAGTTGGAATGAATGAAAGTGGTAATATTGGTAGTGTTGGCAATATACAGAAGAAAACGGATGAGGAGTGAGTATGCATTAGGGAGTAGGGCATTGACAATCCCAACAAGGCAAGCTAATTTGAATAGGATTTTGAATGAGGGAGATAGGAATAGTCAGTGGGGTTTAAGGATGGACTTACATACATTCAATGTGTTATGTGAAATGCTTCAAGCTCATGGTGGGTTGACGAATACTGGCCATGTGCCTATTGAAGAGAAAGTGGTAATCTTCCTTAGAATATTAGCGCAAAATGAATATAATAGAGTACTACAAGTTAGGTTGATGAGATCGGGAGAAACAATAAGTAGGGCTTTCCATAGTGTGTTGAAGGCCGTACTTAGGCTACATCATCTGTTGTATGTCAAGCCCATACCAATTCCAGATGATTGCATTGACCCTAGATGGAAATGGTTTAAGGTTAGTCAACTTTCTTAGCTACAACAAATTGTCCAATATCAGTATTGTAAATAACTAATGATATAACTTTGTTTTCCTGGATTTTGTTCCAAAGGGTTGCCTTGGTGCTCTGGATGGGACCTACATAGATATTACGGTTCCCCAAGCAGAGAAACCCAGATACAGAGGTAGGAGAGGCAAAATATGCACAAATGTGTTAGGGGTGTGCGATAAGAACTTAAACTTTGTTTATGTTCTTGCGGGATGGGAGGGCTCAAAGATCAATTCAAGGGTTCTCGCATTTACGTCAGAACAAAGTGAATGGGCTTCAAGTTCCAAGGGGTATGTAACCTTTGAATTGTAAACAATTTCCTAATTTTGCACACATGTGTGATGCTAAATATGCACAATAGTAATAGTGTTTTTTGTGTTTAGGAAATTACTATTTAGTCGATGCTGGTTATACCAACGGTCCTGACTTTCTTGCACCTTTTAGAGGCACAAGATACCATATTCAAGAGTGGGCAAGAGATGGAAGGGCACCTAGAAACCGAGAGGAGCTCTGTAATAAGAGACACTCATCTGCTAGAAATGTAACTGAACGTGCATTTGGGTTACTGAAAAAAAGATGGAAAATCTTAAGAACTCCGTCTTTTTATTCAGCAACTACTCATGTGCACATTATTCTTGCATGCACCCTTCTACACAACTTTATTAGATTGCATATGAGTGCTGATCCAGCAGAGCTGACTGATCTAGAAGCTGATGATATGCCAATTGGGGAAGATGCTTCATTGCCTGAAAATGTTGATCGTGTTGAGACAAGTAATGAATGGAGTCAATGGAGAGATGAATTAGCGAGTAACATGTATGATGAATGGAGAAGCAACAATTAAAATGTGAAATTCCTTTTAGAGTGTGCGTTTTTAGATTAACTAATTGCGGGATTCATTGCGGTAGGCTTTTATTATTGTAACTATGTTGAGGGATTGTTTTCATTTCTACTTCTATTGTTGGCTTTGAATGAAACTGAATATGAGCAGACAACTAAATTTCTGTTACGAATGTGTTTGCAAATTGAATCTTGTCTTCTTTAATTTGCGTATTGGAATCTATTTTTGTTGCTTAAAAACATATGTTGAATGATTTTGCACGTTGTGGGATTCTTGACATTGCGTGGTTTAGGTGCAATGTCAAGAATTTGAACTGACAGTGAAACAGATGCATTTGTAAGCTTAATGGAGGAGGCTGTGATAGCTAGTCAGAGGGCAGATAATGGACAATTCAAGCTCGGTACTTTCCAAGTTATTGCTTGTCAGATGGTGGAAAAGTTTCCTGAGTGTGAGATTGACAGGAGACATGTGAAGAATAAGCTGAAGAGGTTAAAAGACAAATATCAGACGGCTTTTGACATGTTAAACTGCAGTGGCTTTGGGTGGAATGAGTCCAAGCAATGCGTAGAGGTCGATAGCAAGCAAGTCCTTGATGAATGGATTAGGGTAAATCTTTCCTTATGGTTGATTGTTTTTAGAAGTGTCCGAATTATCGTATGTAAATCGTGGTGACGTTTTCTGATGTTTATTCCAGAGACACCCGAACAAGTACTACACTCCTGGCAAGCCATTCCCGCTTTATCCAAGGCTTGAATATGTGTTTGGGCGGGACAGAGCCACTAGTGGACGGGCTTAGAATGCTGCAGATGCTGTTGACTTTCTTGATGAGGGTGAAACAGAAAGCGAAACATAAGCAGATGAACCAACTTTTGATGACCCTTTTGATCAACCAGCACCACAAACAACTCCTCCTCCGACAACTTCTGCCCATGTCGTCGGCGACCAAAAAAACACACAGGATGTTCGACGAGTTTGGTAAGGATGGCCCAATAGTCTGCATTGGGATATTTATCATGTGAATTAGGTTCTATTATATTTAAATAAACAATAACTATAATTTAGTAATATATAAAACTATTTTCTTATTATGATATATTATACTTTTTTTAAAAGTGTGTTTTAAATAAGATATCAATTGACTAACTTCTTAATTTATTCATCTTCATCAATATAATTTTTAAGTTTATTATAATCGGGCTCTTTTTGTCAATTTAAAATTAATATGACCGACAACTAGATCGTATGTTCTCTTTTTAGTAAATATTTTAAACATATGATAGACAAATTATAAAATTAATAATAAAAATAAGATTACTTCAAAATAAAATTTAACTCTTTGATTTCTACTTCTGACTTTTTGTTGTGATTTTTAATTTTCAGTTTTCGAATTTTATTTTCAGTTTCTATTTTTCTTTTAAATGAAAATATATTTATTTATTTATTTTAATTTAGTTATTTTATCAGTAACAATAATTTGACTTAAAATTTATAAATAATTTGTAATTATTTTAACTTATAATTTTATCCAATATTTATTTTAGAATAATTATTATTTATTATTTATATTTTTTAAAATTATGACTGTTATTTTGCATACATTATTGTAAATACAAATCTACTCTCGACCTTCATTTTAAGAAATGTTAACATGCTCCATTTACGTCTAAGTAAAGAAATTAATCGTCTGTAGTAGAAGGGAAGTCCGTGATTTGAAAGGTTCCGAAGCTTGAGGGCTGAATTAAAATGAAACAACCTAAAAGTAAAAGATGTCTCCCAGTCCCAGATTTTATATCAATCTTAATAAGAGGAAACTATAAACTAACAGTATTGAGCATGGAAATCCGAACCAGACAGCATGGGAACGTCCTATAGTGCCCTGCGGCACGAGTCAGTGTGACAAAATTCAGACGAAATCCACTGTGCCTGTAACCCAATTATAACCATTTATTCATTTTCACCCACACATTTACGAGATACCCACATAAATGTGCAGACGAAAATCAATAAAATAGGGTTAGAATTGGATTACAAAACAGAGGATATGTACCGACAAAATTATAGCAAACGTTGACCACTTACCTACAATGGGTTTTTCGGCATCACACTTGGGACACTGCTCTGAACAGGACCATCATGGTCCTTATCTCCAAGACGCCTACTCTATGCTCGTTTATGCAGTTCCGCCCAATTGCGTTATGCACTGTTCTCTACAAAATTATCACCAAAATTATCGTAAATAGGCTTAAACCTTTTTTGGAAGATCTGGTCGCCCCTAACTAATGCAGCTTTGTTCCCGACCGTTTGATTACAGACAACATTATTGTCACCCAAGAAATCATCCATACTATGCGCAAAAAAACAGGTTGGACGGGTATTATGACTCTGAAGGTAGATCTCGGGAAAGCTTATGATCGACTCTCATGGGACTTTATTCAAAACACCTTTATTGCCTGTGGACTCTCGAGGCCCTGATCAATCTCATTATGAAGTGTATTTCTACAGTCTCCTTCCACATTGCTTGGCATGGCGATCTGGGTGATGAATTTAGGCCTTCTAGGGGGATTCGCCAGGGTAACCCCCTGTCCCCATACATTTTTGTCCTCTATATGAAACGCCTAGGACATTTTATTACTCACGTGGTGACACTAGGGATGGCAACGGAGTGTATGGGGTATGCCATCCCCGCACTACCGCATGAACTCGCCCCAACCCCCATACCCGCCCCCATCTCTGTCGGAAATTTTTGGCACCCTTATACCTGCATTTGCTGGGGTTTGACCCCATCTGCATTCTACCATCTCTTTTTTTTTTAAGATTGTTATAAAACCGAAACTAAAATGTAAGAATATTTGGGAGAGGAGAATTCTTCTTATGAAAAAATTGTGTATCTTACATCCAGTTAACCCTTCTATTTATAGTACATTTTAACCACCTAATACACATGTGACCACCTACTCCATACATTTTATTGTGTTAGGTAAAACCTAACCAATAACCATCTACCTCATTCTTGTGTTAGGTAAAACCTAACCAATAACCACCTACTTCATTCTTGTGTTAGGTAAAACCTAACCAATAACCACCTACTTCATTCTTGTGTTAGGTAAAACCAAACCAATTCATATGTACACTAACTATGAAATGGTGCATCTACAATTAGAGGTACACCATATTATTTCTATCTTTTATAACACTTCCCCTTGGTGTGTCACATAATTGTCTCTTCTCTGGCCTTTAAACGCATTTGGTGTTGCCTCGTTAAAAACCTTATCAGGAAAAACCCAGTGGGATAAAAACCATGATAAGGGAAAAGAGTGAATCACAGTAAGCTCCCCTCATTTAACACAATGAGCTCTTCCTCATAAATTTCTTAGATGTCGATTCCAATCTCGTGGACATGCTTCCGAAAGGTATAGTAGGAAGTGCCTTTGTGAAAAGATCCGCAGATTGTTGCTGATTGAATATACTAGATGTTGATTTCTTTGCTCTTGTCGAGATCTTGGTAATTGGAAAATTTTGAGGATATGTTTGGTTCTATCACTTTTGATATAACCTCCTTTATTTGAAGCGATACATGCCGCATTGTCTTCAAATATGATTGTTGGTTCTTTGTTGGTCGATAAGCCACAAGTTGTTAAAATGTGGTGCGTCATTGACCTTAACCATACACATTTTCGGCTTGCTTCACGAAGTCAATGATTTCAAGATGATTTGAAGAAGTAGCAACAAGTGTTTGTTTCGTGAACGCCAAGAAATTGCAAAGGTTTCTATACGTAAATACATAACCAGTTTGGGATCCGCTTTACGCGGATCGATAAGTAACTCGATCTCAGATAACCAACAAAACTTGTTTTGCATTTTAGTGTAAAATAATCCCAAATCAATTGTATCAAGATAACGGAATAGATGTTTAATTCCATTCCAAAGGCCTTTTCGTAGGAGATGAACTAAATCTTGCTAGTAGATTAACAGCAAAAGCTATATCAGGTCTAGTACAATTAGCAAGATACATGAGAGCTCCTATCGCACTTAGATATGACGTTTCATAATTAAGAACTTCTTCGTTTTCTTCGCAAGGAAGAAATGGATCCTTCTCAAAATTAAGCGATCTACCAACCATTGGTGTACTTAATGGAGTTGCTCTATCCATATTAAAACGCCTCAATACCTTTTTTGTATATGTCGATTGATGCACAAAGATTCCACTTGGTCTATGTTCAATTTGCAGACCAAGACAATATTTAGTTTTTCCAAGATCTTTCATTTCAAATTCCTTCTTTAAGTACACCACTGTTTCCTGGATTTCTTTAGAAGACCAATAATATTCAAATCGTCAACATAGACAAATGATAATCACATATCCGGATGTTGTTTTCTTTATAAAACGCAGGCAAATAGGACTATTTACATATCCTTTCTTTAATAGATACTCGCTAGACGATTGTACCACGTGCGTCCGCATTGCTTTAGTCCATATAAGGATCTTTGCAATTTGATCGAATACATTTCCTTTGGTTGTGATTTTAATGTCGCAGTACATTTTGAATCCTTCAGGATTTTCATGTAAATATCACTATCGTGATCCGCATGTAAGTCAGAATAACATCCATAGGACGATTTCCAGCTTTCAAGAACTGTTGTCGATTAAATATCTAAACGTAATTGTATCCATAACAGAGAGTATGTTTGTTCATAGTCAATTCCGGTCTTTGAGAAAACCTTGGCAACAAGTCGAGCTTTGTATTTCACAATCTCATTTTTCTCATTTCGCTTTCGAACAAAACCCATTTGTAACCTACAGTGCTTTACACTTTGGGGTGTAAGGACAATAGGTCCAAACACATTACGCTTGTTAAGAGAATTTAATTCAACTTCAATAGATCTTTCATTGAACCCAATCATGTCTATTTTGACATTCAATGATAGATCTTGGTTCGGATCTTCATTTTCATTGAGGATATCACATGCTATAGCATAAGAAAATATTTCATCAATCTCTTTCATATCATTCCGGTTCCATAATTCTTTTGTGTTAATATAATTAATTGCGATTTCTTGATTAATGTCAGTTTGGTCTCTTCCGGGACACTATCCTCATCTTGTGTTTCTAGAGGAACACTTTTATCTATCTTGGGTCATTAATCACATTTGCTCCTTTTCTTTTTAGAGAATTTTTATCTTTGGAACCGATTGGTCTACCACGCTTACGCGTGTCGAGATTCATGAGTGACTATGTTCTCGATTGTCCTTTTGAGATTTCAATCCGAAAGGTGAGCATTTACAACCGGTATAAATGATTTAGTCACTCTTTTGTATCTGTGAAAGCATCCGTAATTGATTTGCAATTTTGTAAATGCACAATTCTTTGCACTTCGTTTCACATTGTTTTGTCGCGTTGATCAAGATACAATAATGATGGTTCGCACTATGTAATTTCTTTCATCACCGTTTATTATCTTCCCTAATGTCGGAAAGTATTTTCATCAAAATGACAATCAACAAAACGCGTCAGTAAACATATCACCCGTTTGAGGTTCAAGATATCTAATAATAGATTTACTTTCATAGCCGACATATATCCCCAATCTTCTTTGAGGTCCCATTTTACTACGTTGTGGTGGTGCAATAGCACATATATCGCATAACCAAAATTCTCAAATGGGAGATATTTGGCTCTTGACCAAATGCAAGTTGTAGGGGGAGTATGTATGATATGCACTTGATCGGATGCTAATTAATGCCTCAAGATGTAAAATTGCATGACCCCATACGGAAATTGAAGCTTTGTTCTCATCATCAATGGTCTAGAATAAGTCAAGGCGTTTAATTAAAGATTCACTAAACCATTTTGCGATGCACATGAGCAATAGGATGCTCGACCATAATCCTAGTTGACATACAATAGTCATTGAAAGTTTGGGATGTGAATTCACCAAGATTATCAAGTCGACTTTCTTTATTGTATAGTCGGAAATTGTGCTCGTAATTTAATAATTTGTGCAAGAAATATTGAAAATGCCATATTACGAGTTGATAGTAGACAAACGTGAGACCATCTCACGGAGGCATCTATCAATACCATAAAATATCGAAATGGTCCACATGGTGGATGAATGGGTCCACATATATCACCTTGAATACGCTCAAGAAAAGCAGTGATTCCAATTTTATTTTAGTGGTGATGGCCTTATGATCGCTTTCCAAGAGAACAAGATGTACATGGACTCTTATTTATTCGAGTAATCATTTTATTACTCAATGGATGTCCATGTGTATTCTCAATTATTTTCGATCATTGTTGATCCTGGATGACCCGACGATCATGCCAAATAGATATCATTGAAGGATCAATGTGTTTTGTTTTCACTACCATATTAGATTCCATCACATTTATATATGTATAATACAATCCAAAGAGGGAGCATTGGTAGTTTTTCCAATATGTTTATCTTTCCGATTTATGTGTTGTAAGATACATATATTTCATATTTCCTTCGATTCAGATCGAGTATCATATTGATGAGAATATATATCATTAAAACTTAACAAATTTCTTTTAGACTTTGGCTAAATAAGACATCATGTATTGTGAACTTTGTGCCATTTGGTAATGTGAAATTTGCCTTGCCAATTCCTTCAATCAAGTCTCAGAGGACCGATATTGTGTTCACAATTGTTTTGTTGGTTTTAATTCGAAAAGAACCTCTTATCTTCGTGATAGTGTGCGTTGTGCCACTATCTCGGTATGCATAAATTATCATTATTTTCCGCTCTTCTTACAGTAATCGATCCATATCAAAACTTCGCATAAAATAAATAATCTAATGAGAAAATTGCGCAAGAATAAAGAGAAAGAGATGTTATGTTAACTTAAAAACAATACTGTAATTGAAACTAGCAACATAACAAGTAATTGAAACTGAGTGACATAATAATACTTAACATAAACATAAGTAAATTATTTTAATTTCCATTGCTACTGCCACCAACAATGTAAAATTCGAAGCATTCAGATATGTAGAGTCATCTGAAGGATTATGATTCTCAATGAAATCAAAATCAAAAGTACCAAAGTCAGTTGAATCACCTAAAGGGTGTTGTTCAGTAAAATTCACTTCCTTTTCTTTCCCTTTTAAGGATGCTTTGTATAACTGACATAGATGTTCAGGAACTCGACAAACTTTAGCCCAATGTCCTTTTGTACCACATCTAAGGCAAGAATCTCCTGAAGTCCTATAAGAACTTCCATGAACATCATTAATATGGTGCTTGTTATTGTGGTGGCTCGTATTTCTTTGAAGAGAGTTATATGGATAACTTCCTCGGCCACGTCCACGACCACGGCCATAACCACGGCCACGACCGCGACCACGACTAGGCCCATGATGATTTTTTCTTTCATTTCGAATTGCAATATTTACTTCTGGAAATGTTGCCGCGCCAGTAGGGCGGGATTGATGATTTTTCATCAAAAGATCATTATTCTTCTCGGCTACAAGAAGGCATGAAATCGTCGAGTATTTTTAAATCCGCTACCGATATTGTTGTTGCAAGGTTACATTCGATGCGTGGAAGGTGGAGTATGTTTTTTCTAACATATCTTCCTCAGTGATTGTTTGCCCACAAAATTTTAGTTGTGAGACAATTCTAAACATAGCTGAGTTATACTCATTGACCTTTTTAAAATCTTGGAAGCGTAAAGCGCCCATTCATCACGAAGCTTAAGTAAAACTTCCTTTTGATGGTCATATCTTTCTTGTAAATTTTTCCACAAATGACTTGGATCTTTAATTGTGAGGTATTCTATTTTTAATCCCTCATCAAGATGACGACGAATGAAGATCATCGCTTTGGCTTTATCTTGTTTTGATGTTGTATTATTTTCTTTAATGGTATCTAAAAGATCCATTGATTCAAGATGCATTTCGACATCAATCATCCACGGCATATAATTATTGCCCGCAACATCAAGAGCAACAAACTCAATTTTGGCAAGATTGGACATTTTGGCAACTATTATACAATAGAGAGAAATAATTAAGACAGTTATTCAAATCGATATTACATTAAATAAATTACATGCCTTGCTCAAATGCTATGCCAAGAAGCAACATAGGGATCATAATACATGGTATTACTAAGAGAAAATATATGCGAACTGAATTATTTAGCTCTACACTAAGAATGAAACAAAGATATATAATGATGATAATGATACAAAAAAATAAAATAGCGGACAAAATTTAAAATTTTTTTGTAAGAAATTTGAGGTAAGAAATAGTGTGTAGGGATGAAGTAAATTATGAAGGAGTGGTATCTATTTATAGAAATAAATTTTTTACCATTACCTAGTCGTTATAAATTTATCATATATATATATATATATATATATATATATATATATATACCGTTATATATATAGCCGTTATAAATTTTATTTTTATTTTATTTTTATTTTTAAACATCGATGATGTATACTATACAATAAATTACGTATTTAGAGGTGGTAATAACTTTTCATTATTTAAAGAAGGTAAAAAATGAGTCGTTAATAATTTGTTTTAATCATATCATAAGTAGAATTAATGTAGATAAAAGAAGAACTTTATTTTAACAACATCGTAACTAGGATAAATAAACGGAAGAACTTACGTTTGTTTGATGTCGTAAACCAAGAACGCTTTATGCGATGTAGGTAGACGGAAGAATCTTACGATTGCTTGATGTTGATAAGCCGAATTTTAGAAATGAGAGCTTCGTGCTGATAACGTGTTATAAAACCGAAACTAAACTTGAAGAATATTTGGGAGAGGAGAATTCTTCTTATGAAAAAATTGTGTATCTTACATCAAGTTAACCCTTCTATTTATAGTACATTTTAACCACCTAATACACATGTGACCACCTACTCCATACATGTTATTGTGTTAGGTAAAACCTAACCAATAACCATCTACCTCATTCTTGTGTTAGGTAAAACCTAACCAATAACCACCTACTTCATTCTTGTGTTAGGTAAAACCTAACCAATAACCACCAACTTCATTCTTGTGTTAGGTAAAACCAAACCAATTCATATGTACACTAACTATGAAATGGTGCATCTACAATTAGTGGTACACCATATTATTTCTATCTTTTGTAACAAAGATAAGCTTATTTAATATGAATTGACTTTTTGTTTTTTCTTTTAAATTTTCATGCTACATTCATACATACATACTGAATTTAAATAAGCTTATCTTTATTTAATTGCTGGGTTTGTATGTATATATATATAATGGAAAAATTGTAATTACTATATAACGGGTAAACGGGTAAATAGGTATAGGGGGTAGTATCCCCATACCCGCCCCGATACCCGACGGGTATTTTTGCTAAGCCCTCATACCCGCCCCACGGGTAAAAATTTGCTCCCCATACCCTCCCCCATTCGGGTAATTTTATCGGGTACCCATCGGGTTCGGGTACAATTGCCATCCTTGGGTGACACAAGGACGTTGGCAACTGGTGAAGTTAGGTCGCACTGGTCCGCCCCTCTCCCATTTATTCTTTGTTGATGATCTCATTCTGTTTTCTGTCATCACTCCGACTCAAGTTTCAGTTATTTGCGATATTCTGGATACTTTCCGTGCGGCTTCTTGCCAACGCGTTAATAACGATAAATCCCAGTGCTACTTCTCCAAAAATACTACTTCCTCTTTAGCCCGTTCCTTAAGCCGCTCTCTAGGCTTCAAACAGACGACGGATCTTGGCCGCTATCTTGGAGTTCCCCTTTTGCATGATCGAGTCAGTAAACGCTCCTATCAGTACAGATTGGATAAAGTGCACCAACGATTATCTGGTTGGACAACCAACTTGTTGTCTTTCGCTGGTTGTGTCACGCTATTCCAATCAATCATCATGGCTCGCCTACTATACCATGCAGCGCCTTCGTCTTCCTCAGAACTCGCGACGAGTGGAGAAACCGACCACAGCCTGGGGCTCGTCTAATGGCAACCAGAGGATTCATCTGGTCCCTTGGGAGGATGTTTGTAAACAGAAACGTCAGGGGGGACTTGGCATCCGAAGAATTCGAGAGACTAAAGTTGCTTTTTTGACAAAACTGGGGTGGACCCTGCTTGACCAACCTCACACTCTTTGGGTTCAGGTTCTTCGTGCCAAGTATCACTTCGGTGTCAACCCATTTCCCTCCTCGTTGGATGCCAAAGGGGGCTCTATGGTTTGGCGGAACATCAAGGGGATGTGGCCCATCGTGATGAAAGGCATACAATGGAGGCTCGATGATGAAGCCTGCACTCGTTTCTGGTCGGACCCTTGGATTCCGGGAGTCAACCCACTCCTCTCCCAGGTCACGGCCCCTCTCCCGCCTCATTATCAAGATCGTACGGTCCACACCTTTGTGAACAGTGATGAGATTTGGGATTGGGACACGTTTCAACATTACCTCCCAGAGTCCATTGGTAGGGCTATAGCTGGCATGCTTCCCCCTAACTCCTTCATCGGTCCGAATAAGGTGATCTGGGGCCCTTCTGCTACTGGCCTCTTCACGGTTGGCTCCACTTATTCCATGATAATGGGCCATGACGATACTTTCTCCCTGGCCCTATGACAGGTTATCTGGAAGTGGGACTGCCCTCAACGTATCCGTTCCTACTTATGGCTTTTGGCCCACGATCGTTTACTGACTAATCAAAACCGGGCTCACAAGCACCTCTCAACGGATGACAGATGCCCCTATTGTCATGTCCTTGAATCCTCGATTTATGTCATAAGAGATTGTGACCGAGCCAGATTAGTGTGGCAAGCCTTCCCCCCTCAGTTACTAGCTCCTGATTTTTTTCGTATGCCAACCCTGGCTTGGCTCACGATCAATATCCAGAATCACCGTCCTATCTTCGGACACAAATGGTCGCTCCTTTTTGGCATTACGTGTTAGTTCTTATGGAGATGGAGGAATTCGTCCCTCTTTGAAGATCATTTTCAATGGCCTAACTCCCCTTTGTCGCGTATTTTGTCTTATACAAGTCAGGTACTCCAGGCAGCAGTGTGGCGCCAGCTCCATTCCAATGCAGCTCGACATAGACCAAGCCGTTGTATCAGTTGGATCTCACCCCATCCTAGGTAGGTCAAGTTAAACACTGATGGAGCTTATAACCCGCCCGTGTCCTCTGCCTCCGCATGTGGACTGTTACGGGATGGTGAAGGAAACTGGCTTGGAGGTTTTACACACAATCTCGGATGGTGCTCAGCTCTGACTACAGAACTCTGGAGAGTCTACTCTGGCCTTACTCTTGCTTGGAATCGGGGTTATTGCCAGATCGAGTTAGAAGTTGATTCTACAGCGCTGATTGAACTGCTTTCCTCTGCAGACAGACGCTCTAGGACGCTCAACCCCATGGTCATGAGAATTCATGAGCTATTTGTTAGCAATTGGACTGTTACTTATTAACATATATACCGAGAGGGCAACAGATGCGCTGACTAACTCGCTACTTATGCAGCCCATTTTGCTGTTAGCATTCACTATTTATCTATTACACTCTTCAGGTGCCACTTACTCCTTCTAGAGGATAGGTCTGGGCAGACGCTCCCGAGACGCCCAGTGTAATTTTCTCGTTGTATGTTTCCTTAAAAAAAATAAGATTATAGCAAACGTTGGCTTGGTAACGGAAAAGAAAAGGGAATGCGGTTTCCAATCCTTTCACGTCATGTCAAAAATATGGATCAAAGTCCTTTTTATTCTGAGAGATTAACCTGTTCTCAGACCAAGCATAATTTTTCTCGGACAAATAACAGTTGTAACCTGTACATTCTAATAACAAATGTATACATATGTTGTATCAGTAAAGTAAAAGAATGGCCTGTATATGCTATCTACTCTATGACATGTATAGTGTCACTAACAGGAGCCAGAAGTATCTTCCCTTTACGCCTCAAAATTTTGATTGACCTCTATATTGCAACGCGGTTATTGCGATATTCCTCTGTTCTCCCTTGGTCTGCGGCTTCTATTTTTTTATTTTCTCTTTTGTGTTTTCGTAAAAATCTACAGGTTATTCGTTTGTACTATATAATCTCGTCATTGTATAGAGGGAAGATGACATGAATACCTTAGCTTCCTATGTGAGGCAAGAGCATTTTGTACAGCAGCATCTACTCCTGCCCCCTCCTGGAACAATGAGTAATACAGTTGGGAGACAAACTGCGAGAGCTCATCTTCATCGTCATCCCAAAAACCAATAGAAGAATGATTCCTGCTCTTCTCAGGATCAATATCTTCCCAATCACTAGCTGGGCTCTCAGGTTCAAGCTCTTCTTCATCTGCCTCTTCCTCTCCAATCTCAAATCTCCCATTTTCCAGAACACTGAACTCACCTGATCCATGGACTGATGTCAGCGGGACATCAAGGGGATTAAGCGAAGGGCATATAACAGCCTTTGCCCCAGAATCCAAAAATGCCTTGATTAATGTTGGGGTCGGCCCATATGTTCCGGTTGAAATTATAATCCTATCCCTCCAAGCTCCAACCTAGCACAAAATTGAGCGTATAAAAATCATATCAGGAAGGATTAAACAAACTTGTCAGGTCTACAATTTGATAAGAGCACAATAAACAATTTCAATTCTAAAAATTTACATCTGTCAGCTTAATATATTCTGCAAAAATTTCTTGATGATTCCTACAGAATTTTTTGCAGTATTCAAGTTCCAACAGTTTCAGCATTTAAACCAGATCACACACTCAAAGGAGCTTTGCAAACAAAAATTACATCCATTTAAGGAACTGATAAGTTCTTATAAATTAAAAAGAGAAATTATAAAATATGATGGCCCTTGCAAGACCTGTTCTAAACTGATGAACAATAACAACCATAAAAGTTTAACCCATTTATGAATTCAAGGGGTGCTACATATAACAGCTCAGGAAAAACAGTATCAATCAATTCAAATTAATAGGAGCTGGAGAAAAAAAAAAAACCCTTCACATCATAGTAGCACAGCAAACCTGCTTCAGTTTGGCCAATACAGAGTAATGTTCTTTGCTGGACTGCCAGCATTAGATGCAAGAACTAAAGAAATGAAATGCAGGGCATGCAGATAACTAAAGAAGAAATAGGCAATCCAATTAAAGCAAATATACCATCCAACGAACATCATCAGGTGTTAAGTGCATAGAAGGGACCGTCCTTCGAAACATATATGCTGAAATTTCTCGGTCATCCTCCATTACCTTCAGAAAACATCAGTGGAAGTTTTAACAACTTGCATTGTAAGACAAGTTTCATGTATAGCTAACATAAAAAAATTTGTTGAAAAGGAAGATGGCATGAGAAAATACTTGTGTCTGCCGTCCTATATAACGGTGCATGATATTTCCAACTTGGAAGTATGGTCTATAACGAACCAGATCAGAAACAGTTGATATATTGGCAAGAACTGATGTCATTTTATGGCGGCGGGTCCGAATCTTTGACAACAAGCTAAATTTAACACTTTGAAGGAACTTATCAGCAAGATCTCCAGGCTCGGCAACAACAAATACATCATTCTGCCAACTACAGCCATAAAAGACTAAATAGGTCAGCACACAGGCACAAACAACCAGAAAAGGAAAAACAATGCCAAATAACATTCACCTTAGTATTGAACCTAAGGAATCATTTTGAAGGGATAAATGTACAACTCCCACTTGTGGGGCATTTTGTAACTTTTCATGCAAGGATTGGACAGGTAATGATAATTGTCTGCGTCCAGAAGGAGAAGTCGGGGGTGATGCAGCTGTCTTTCCAGGTTGACTCCCATCCAAGCTTAAAGGTGGAACAGTATCAATCCGACCAATCCTTTGATGACCAATATCAGGACTGTAAAGTAAAGGGCTTGAAGGGAAGCTTCCAGTAATCAGAGGTGAGGTAAATGGAGATGGAAATGTTGTTGCTTGAGCTGTCTTTTGGATTCCTGCTGCTCCAAGCATCAGAGAAACTCTTATGCCATTGTTAGCACAAAATGACTCTAGGGCCCGAGCATGATGTATAATCCTCCCTGAATCTGGGCTATGCAAAGCTTCAACTAGTAGTACATTGCGTCTCCAACCTAAAGAAGGGCCACTTCCATCTAATATCATAACATTAAGAGAGCTTCGTATTCAGTAAAAGGAGTATTAAGAATTATTGTAAGCCTAAACAGTTGATTGAGAGAATATGATGGCAATACCAGCAGGTGACATCTTTGTCTTGAGGAAATGCAGAGATTTCAAATTTTCTGACAGCTTGTCATCGAGTTGATAGGGTAAAATTAGTCTTTCACATACATTTTTTAAGGCTTCAGGATTAGACTGGATATAATCCTCAATTGCAGCTTCCAATTTCAGCCAGACTGCTGGGTCAGTCTCATCGAGCTCCATGCCACAACGTTCATCAACTGTGAGGACAAAAGTATACAAGTCTAATTGAAAATTTTGACTTTTTCACTAACTATTTAGTGAAGAGTCCACTATTAGAAGATTATAGGAAATTATCTACACATCATGAGAAGATATAAAGAGGAACGATCAAAGTTTACAAACAAAAAATTTCCACAAACTTCATTACATTTACCTGGATTAAAACGAAAGTACTGTATTTCTGGTAGCATAGGAAGCAATGTGCTTAATGCTTCTTCCACCCGATCGACGGAGCATGCACTCTCAATCAGCACTTGCCCAGTATCTAGATAACGCCATCCACCTCTCCGCACCTGGAAATATCAATTTTGAAATATCCACAAGAGTTGCATTATTTCATCTATAATACAAGTTGTAACTCCACCATAAAGAGTAGATTTCTTATGGTATGTATAATAATTGTCCAATTAAATTCCCATCACAAACCATAAAAATGTATACAGAACTACAGCAACCCCTGCCAAAGCTTTGTCATTTAGATGACATGTTGAAAACTACAAACTGGGTTGATTTTATAAAAAGAACTTCATTAAAAAATCTTCCTTTTTTTTTTGAATAAAAAGTCAAATCTTATCAACAATCTACCACTCCAGTTCTTTCTTTTTTGAATTTGGGATGCATAGTTGAGAGGAGAGCCACTATGAACATAGACAAAGCAAGTTTCTAAACAGCCAGAGATAGCTACAGCTCAAATTCCAAGAAAAATATGAAAATTATTAAGATAAGGAATAAGGGGTTGGAAATTTCTCAATGCACCTTTGTTGGTACAGAACCACAGCCAATGGAGACCAAGCAATCAATTTTTGTATCAGGCCAAAGAAGTTGTGCTTCTCTTATTGCAAAAATGGTAGGATTATTTGCCACAATAGCACCATCTTGCCAGCGATTTATCCCTATAGAATTATCATAAAGTTAGCACATAAAGCAAAATATTATTTTTTATTTGTTGAGGAGGAAAACAAACTATGAATGAGCACAACAACAGTATACCGTCCGAGAAATCATCAAGATAATATGGAGCAGCTGATGAAGCTCTTATAGCTTGCCAAACATGATGCTTACAGCTCCCAATAGAAGCACAGCGCGTGTGGCCAACTGAAGCCCCAGTAGTAGGTGATCCTAAAACAGTAGCTCCAGAGCTTTCTGAAATTGGGAAGGGTGATTC
This sequence comes from Erythroxylum novogranatense, assembly GCA_029891385.1. Taxonomy (NCBI): domain Eukaryota; kingdom Viridiplantae; phylum Streptophyta; class Magnoliopsida; order Malpighiales; family Erythroxylaceae; genus Erythroxylum; species Erythroxylum novogranatense. The sequence goes on along the minus strand of CM057229.1, from coordinate 78,958,217 downwards.
ACATGTTCCGGCAGGATACTGCAAATTGAAAGCATAAGGCAAGAAAAACAAGGTGAAAACAGGAGGTATAAATATTGCAAACCACCCAGATTGCACTAACAAAAGAGACGTATCCAAGCAGCCGAACTAATAAGTTGAAACTCTGAATAGTAGACTATTATCTATTAAAAAGTTACAGGAATTCTCTGACTTAACCTGATAATTTCGGAATACAAATGGTTGGGCTGGCGTCACACTGACCAAAGTTGATACAGCGAAAACTTTGGGAATGCTTTTCACTGCTGAATCTATTAGAAGGTCTCCATCCTCATCTGAACACATTTCCTTTAACAGTCTCTCAAATTGATCTGCACTATGCTGCAGGATGGAATGCTGTATTGGTGGTAACTCAAGATTATCGCAATAACAGAAATTGATTCATACAATTTGTAGAATTAACAAACACCAAAATTATCCCTATTCCTCTCATCACTAAAGAACAAGAACTTAGTAAAGATAGCCTCTGCTCTTCACATCCTCACGTTTTTGTGCATTCTACAACATACAGTCATGCCTGTGTATATACGTAATTCAGAGACATAGAATCTATAAAATAAATTGTGAACGAAAGAAATTAAGCCGAGAAATAAAAGGAATAAACCTTACCTTAGATCCATGCACTACTACCCTAAAACTCTGCGATGAACTCTTGTATAGTTGATCCAACTTCTCCCTCCAACTTGCAGCTTCATTGTCCTTTGGAACGGGTTCAGCAAAGACAAGTTTTCCTGAAGAGGGACTCTTGAGAAACAGGGGGACAACTATAGGAATAAACAAAATTTTGTCTAACCTTTAAATTTTTAAGTAGCATACCAAGATTTTTGTAGATTTCTTCACACTGATCCAAAGTCATTAGCTTAATACCCAAAGCACAGGCCAGCATGCCACCCGTTGATGTGCCACATATAAGGTCAAACAATTCATGTATGCGCTTACCAGTTCCTTTCTCAATTGCTTTCAGAATCTGCACAGTCGCCAGACCTTTCATTCCTCCTCCATCCATGGCAAGTATGCGCAGTCCCTGCTTTGCAACTGGTCTTCCCCTTACAGCACGGCGCAGGTTTTCATTTTCCCCTGGACAGGAATAGAAATTTGGCAAGAATTTATTGACTGTTGAACTAGATATTCAACCCCTAAACCTTTCCTGAAAAGTTTGTAGGAACTGGATCAATGAACACACCAAGAATGGCAAGAGCACGAGCCGCCGCTTTATTGACACGTGGTTCAGATGTAACTGTTAAGCGTAAAAGAAGGTCCCGTAGGCTTTCAGAGGTGATCAGAATACGGCGATTCTCAGAGCAGAAGGCCAAATTTCCAACAGCTAATAATGCTAATCTTTGCACCTGCCAACAGATGAGACCGTATAAGGGAACAGCACAAAAATACACTAGGAACTAGAACCAGTTAACTGCAACAAGGAGGAAAGATACATGCCTCTGGTTTTTTATGTGCGCATAACAATTTCAATGCTCTTAACAAATCCTTTGTCAACATCTTTTGAGAAACAGTATCAGATTGGAAAGCCAAGGTGGCCACAACATGCAATACAGAAATTAATTCTTCCTTTGCAACTGACTTCAGTACTGTTTCAATTGGTTGCATCACATCACATTTCATCAATTGCATTGCCACAGAAACATCTCCAGAGAGAGAGGATAGTGCAGAGCATGCTTGTTCAACCTATGATGAAGCAGAAGCTTGAGAAGTGTCAATGTATGAGCAAGAAAGCAAGAAATTATCAACTCAACATGAGGAAGTTGCCTACAAACCACGTGATGATTGTCACTACTTATCATACTAATAAGTTGTCGCACTGCATTCTCATCTTTACCAACTGCTGCACGATTTCCCTCATCTTCCATTATTTTCGCCAGTGCAGAAGCAAGCAAAGGGTGATGACAGGAAGAAAAGCGGAATATAAGGGAGAAGAAGGCGCTTAGTTTGTGTTTAGATGTGCCAAAATAGGAAGTATTCTCCATCTGTAGTTATCATTTTTAAAAAAATTAGTTCCAAACCAAGTACTCATAAAACAACTAAGGCATGTTTGACATGATGTAACTTATTAGAAACAAATAGAGAATATAATGGAATAACAATGTAATGCAAAACAATTGTCAGACAACCAAACAGAAGAATGATTAGTGGAATAATTATATCACACCTCCCATTAGATTATAGCAAACAGCATCCTGGGATACAAACATTATAGCTTCCTCAAAATCAATACCTCTATTTGAACAGTAACTGATCTTAAATTCTCATCTGCTACAATCCTAGTATTGGCCAGAGTCAAGTGGCGCAGTTTGTGAAGTGGCAAAATTTCTGGAAGGAATTCCAGTGGATTACCAAATAGCCTAAGAATTTGTAACTCAGCCATAGCTCTGCAGGTCCACAGGAGAGAGACATTAGGCAGAGAGTATTAAAGCAGCATATTAGCATCGATTATCAGATAAATGACCTGAAATCAAGAAGTGGACGAACAAGCTTGTTGTGTTCCAATGAAAGTTCCACCATTCTAACACATTGTCTCAGTTCCACTGCTTAACATTCAAGCCGCATGATAAGAAAAGATAACTGACATTAATTTTTGAATCATCGACACAACGTAATGGTTATGTCAATCACATAAATCAGAACACAAGTCTTACCAGGAACTGAAATCAACAAGTTGTAATCAACGCTGAGAACTTTCAACGTTTTGAGTTGACCAAGCTCAGGAGGTAAAACTGAGAGTCTATTATAGTCAAGGTATAATTTCTCAAGAAGTGGCAGTCGGATAATCTCCGCCGGAAGTGCCTGTAAAAGATACGATGCCTCCAGTTATATGCAATCTAAGGAATTAATGAACTATCGAAACTGTCTCTCCAGAAAATATTAGTTTGTCCACAAAACAGTTTTACACTCGTAATAGAAATGAAAAGAGAAGAGATATTCATTACCGCCAAACCACAACCAGAGAGACTAAGCAAGGTTACGGTCCTCCAATGCTCGGAAGATGTAGCCAAATTGGACCTCAACAGTCTGATGAGAACACCAACACCATCACTCTGCTGACCCGAACCCGACTTTATCATGATGATCCCACGCAACGGCTCTCTCCTCTTCACCACCTCCATATTGACTCCCACACTCCCTCCCTCCTCCTCTGTATCCTCTTGGGTCTTCAACTCCACTGTCACGCAATCCTGCGGCAGCGGCAACGCCACCATCAGCTGGGACTGCAATCGCAGAGCCACCTGGTCCTCGTCATCTCCCGCCGTCCAATCCAAATCAATCCGGAATCCGAGCTCCTGATCTTGCGATGGCGACATCGAAGACGAAGTGGACGAGGATGAAGTTGAAATACGGTTAAGATCGTCGCCGGATTCCTCGGTGCCGTAATTGAGGGACAGGCGAAAGATCTCCGACGGGCGTTTCCAGCCTAATCCCCAAGACATTGCTCCGGAAGAGCGAGAGCTCCGCGGAGGCTTGATCCGATGGCAGTGTCTAAGACTGGATACCGCCGCCGGCAGCGACGGTTGGCAGTTATCCCGGTCGAAGGGAGGGAGATAAATGTGCGAGTGAGAAGGGGATGGGTGAGAGTGTAGACTTACAGAAAGAAAGAGAGAGCGAGAGAGAGAGAGTGGTGCGGCGTTAGATTAATGGAAGGAGCTCAGAAAGCCAGGGTAGGAATTAACCGAAAATAGAAAAACGCACGAGAGAGAAAATGTGTCGAGACTCGAGAGAGACAGGAAACGTAAAATGGAACTGAAAGTTCACGGCTGGTTTTGGGTTTTGAAGTTTGAACGGACTTCTGTTTCGGGTTTTATAGTGCGTCCCAAACGATGTCGTTCCGAGACTCCTCGTACTGTAGCGAACTGAGAAGATACTAATAGGTTAATCTATTATATGAATCATTTTTTCCTGATGAATAGTTATTTTTATTTATTTGAAAATAATATATGAAATAACTAATCAATTATTCCTACATTTTTAAAATAGTTAACAATATCCTCGTCTTTCTTTACCTATTTTATAAAATATAAAATAGATAAAGATAATCGCTTTCTATTATCATTATTATTAATTTTCTTCTTCTTCATCATCATCATTATCATTATTAAATATTTTAATCTTTTATTAATTATTTCTTTATCATCTCAAATTTATATTTTCAAACAAACATTAGTATATATCATTATTAGAAATTCTTAAGAATAAATCAAACTAAGTAATGCATATTTCATTCTATTCCTCGTCTATTCTAATTCTAAGAATAACCATTCAATTCTTTATTTATTTCAACAGATGAACTAAACATCCCGTAAGTCTCTAGTGTAATTATAATGACGCAATCAATCTTCATAAATGTATATTTTTATCAGAAAATAATTATCTCAATGTCTTACCTTTAACTAAATAAAATACATATAATATTCAAATACATCGTTGTTGTATTAACAACTCAAAATAAAATACTTGTAATCAACCATTGCAACTTTTCATCCTCTCAAAGAGGATTAGGTTAGGTTGTGGTGTTGAGTTGAGTTAGGTTAAGGTGTGGTGTTGAGTTGGGAGAGTGATTTATTATAATTTTGAATGGAGGAAAAGTGACATTATCCAGAAAGAGTTCGTCAAGTGGATTCCATCAGAAAACACAAGAACACCAACGGCATCGAGAAGGACGATAGAAACCACAGAGACGGAAGCCGGCATCAACTTTGTCTGCCAGGCTTTCAGTGGAAAATCACAAGCTTTTGTGATCATTAAAAATGCACTAAAGACAATTTTCAGGAGCAGGTCCAAAATAAATAAACCTGGTTTCGAGACATTATTCAATCATCTACGCCACCACAAATCACCAAATAAATTAAGAAACCTGGCAACTGAGATGATTGGATTGAATAGTCCTACTCCTAGACAATTGCTACTATTGGGATGTGAAAATGTCATGTCCAAATCAGAGGTCCAACTTCTTTGCTGCTGAATTGAACATCTCGGTTAGGTCCTGCTTCACGCTAGCATCAGCAAATATAAAATCAACTGCAGTTCTTGCAAGCTCAAACAATTCCCTCTTTCCAAGACCTATGGGGTCAGAAGAGACTTATATAATGAGTAATAATATATCACACATCATCTCATATCTTTCAGTTCAGCCCTTTTAAACATCTACATACCAAATGCAGAAGAAGCGATATTATACTCCTTGGAAAGGCTGGTGGAGAAAACTCCAGCGTCATCGGTGCACAGAACCAGAGGATGCTTCGCCATGTACAGATCAGCTGCATCGTAACGCAGAATGTTAAAAATAAGCACTAGTAAAAGCTAACTATGCTCATGAGATCCTGATGCCTCTGTTGCTTGAACATAAAACTTAATTGTGAGGGCAGATAGATGAAATATAACAGATTAAATCGAAACAGAAATCTGACCAAAATGATGTATGTCCAGTGAAGAAATAGTGTTAGTCCTGATATTGGATGTCAAACAGATCTCGACCTGCAAAAGTTCACCCAAATTGGAAAAATAATGGACTTAGCCAGCTATAACTAGATCATTTCCCTGCACTGTAGATAACTGTGGAAGAACAAGGAAATACACATAGAAGCAATAGAGTTAGGGTACACTTTTAACAGAAACTAAAATATTCTATATTTTCTGAAGGTCAATCAAAAACCTTTAGACCAATTTAAAAATTGCTATCAATGTGCTTCGAGGTATATTCGTACGTGCTTAATGCCAAAAAATGGAAGTGATCTAGGTACCCTACCGGTATTTTAGATGATTTTAACATCCATTGTTCTTTCTCTCCAAGGCAACACGCATGGCCAAGCCTGTGTGGTAGGAAGTCGAGCATTGCTTGGATTTCCTCATGATTAGGTACCTAAATGCACTAAGTTACAAAATAAACAAAAAGAGTAATTTCACCACTAAGAGGAAATATAACCTTTTCTGAGTAGTCTGTATCAGAATAGGAAAACAAACAAACCTCTCCGCAGTGAAGAGTTACATAGAGACCTTGTTCCCTGGCAAACTTCAACGCCGGCAAGAATGTGATCCTTCATTGAATGGAATAGTGATTAGAAATCGTAGTTCATATGTAACAGTCACAAAAAGCTATGTATCTGATGATAAGGAACTTCTGCCAGTAAGATGTACCATTCCCCAACAATAGGATTTCCAGAAAGGTCAATACCAACTACTCCAAAATCCCGCATATCCATAGCAAGCTTAACCTATATTATAGTGGGAACAGAAATCAAGAATATCCAATTCAGAACTATTAACATACAAATGCCACTTGATCCAACATACAGTTTCGATTGCAGATTCAGTGGTCTCACGACGGTCAATGCTCAGAAGAAGTCTGACATATATCTTTTTCCTTGAAGTTCCATGAAATGTATCATTCACAGAATTCACGTAAGTTCTAGCATCCAAATCATGTGGGGTGAAATGAATGTCAACGGCACTAACAGCTCTTAAACCTTCCACCACAGCTTCCATGTAAGAGCGTTTAGTCATTCCTATAGAATCATTTCTCTGGATAATGCACAAAGCACAAATTTTTATATCAAGAGAAACTCAATACAGAGGTCTCATAGACAAGAAAACTAGAATGTCAAAGCTTGAGTAACATTTTCCAAAGCAAATTATTTATAGTAACATACCTTTGGAGTGGTTCTTAGCTCCAAATATACAACATTTTCCAAAGCAAAATCTTCAACCACCTGTTAAGGGAATCAATTTAGAAGCAGAGGTAATTGGGTTCAAACATGAGATACAAAAAATGGGGCAATTAACATACTTCTTTTGTGATCCTTGTAACAGTTTGGTGATCCGTGGTAATTACATGAATCAGGTCAAATAATTTGAACACCTCACTCAGAGATCGATCATCTGATCAGAAGCAAACAAAGGTTTCAAAAACAATACATGTCAACAGACAAAAGCCAAACTGAGTAAAATATTAGGTCAGAAAATTGAACTGAATTATGGGAAGAACTAAGCTTTCAATCTCAAGGGCAATGGTGATGTGTAATATGATGAAGGCATATTACAAAAAAGCTCAAACATATGAGCAACTGACCAACTAATAATCAAAACGTGAAGGTAACTTGCACAAAAACTTTTTTCCCACAACTCTCGGCAACTAAACACCCGAGTGATTAGAAAAAAGAACAATGAGCGTACTTTTCATGATAACATCTTGCACGTCCGAGGAAACAACGATGCCTTTCTCACCCAATCCTCTGGCAAGTTCTCTGTATAGAATCGGAAAGAAAAAAAAAAAAAAGGGAACAAACAAGAAAAGTAATACAAAAACAGGAGAAATTCAGGACAGAAAATAAAATTTTGTTCACTTCTAAAGCTACCGACAATTTTTGGTCCACTAATTGGAACTTGAACATCTTAAACATCAGAAAGAAACTGCACAATCAAGTTCTTCCTACCCCCGAGTTTAAGTAAGTAAATGAATACAATGATTGGCCATATAACAAAGTGACTAACTACAAACAAAACAGAAAAGAACGCATTACATAGGAAAGGAAAATATATCTTTGAACAAGAGCAAAAGGGAAAAAAAAAAAAAAAAAAGGGAGTGTAGAAGGCATACAAAAGAGTAGAGTCTCTGATGGAGCCATTCAGATGGGCATGAAGTTCAACTTTTGGAATAGAAACACACCACTCCATTCTTTGCTTGCTGCTTGCTTCTGGTTACAGTGAATATCTGGGGTCAACCTTCATATCTCCCATCTTTTGTCCATGGGTCAAACTAATGATTTGCCGGTTTATGTTGCAGCCCAAATAACTGGGTCGTTGAAAGTGACGTTGAGGGAAGGGATCAATTCCACCAGCCAAAGAGAGTCCAAGAACGGCAGTGCAAGAGCTAACTAAAATTTGGAGAAACTTTTAATTCCTAAAACTTGGTCCAGTCGCGGTTTATTGGGCTGTCGATGACTACTTTCCTTTGCAGCTTTGAGTGCTTGCTTAGTTGGATTCGGTGCTTCAGGAAATGATCCATCGTATCGAAAATCGCATCTAAAGTCTTGCGGACGACCAATCACAACAATTAAAAAAAAATAAATATAAAAATTATAAATACACACAAATTTATTGGCTATTTTCGTGAACAATTAGAGTTTTATTTCATTATGAATTGTTTTTACATAAGAACATTAAGAGACTAGAACATATTTATACGCAATTGTGGACTTAGTGTAAAATTCAAATTATATCATCAAACTCTATATCTTAACATGACGTACATGTGAAGTTCAAATATATGAATATCGTATGAAATTTAGTATCACATTTATTTTAATACATTATAATATTAGTATTGATTAATATTAAATACTATTTTAGATTTTTTAAAAATTATAAATATTTTAGTTCAGCGAAAGCAAGTTACCTTCTTGAAAGCTTAGAACGATGACGCCTTCCACTCTTTGAGAGAGACATCGAAAGTTTTGATGATAGTTTTTTCCCATCTCCGCCTCTGTACCTACTCTTCATAGATCAACTATAACAATCTCAGGGTACAAGTTTAAATAGTGTATATGAAGAAAAGAGCGGATTTTATCAAAGAGCCAACTATGGCATTCCATGCCCGTACGATCACCTGCCTAGTCTGCTACTAATGATTAATTATGACATTTGTTCTGCTTGGGCATGGATTCAAAACTATGGATTGAATACCTTAGATGAAGGATTCAAAACCTTTCCTTGGTGCAAAAATAGATCGTTTTATCACGCGAAGAATTATTTTGCAATTTTTAAAAATTTAAAAATTATTTATATTTTTTAAAATTATAATGTTAGGATGGGTCTGCCTAATGTTTGGCACTGTATGCCTGATTAGTTGCTTTGTCATTTCCCTTTGATATCGGTGGAGTAAAGATTCAAACTTTGTTTATTTTTCCGGGCCAATACCCTAAGTTGTATTCTTTTCGGCTCGTTTCGACTTAGACGTAGAAATGGGTCTAGTCTCAGCTTCCCAACTCTTTGAGGAGAAATAAGTTGTTCGACTACATTTCTCAGTTGCTCCATTTCTTTTTTTTTTGACAACTCTACTCCCCTCACAAAAATTGAAGAAAGACTTGACAAAAATTACCGTTGGTACAACTAAGAAAGACATGGGATTTAAAATTATAAATATTTCTTAAATTTTAAAATTACAAAAAATTCTTCAATATATTATATTATATAATTTTTAATTTTATTTCAACCATATTTCAAAAATCATAATAATATATAAATGATATAATAAGTTCCTCTTTATTCCTATTAATATTATTTTTGCATGTCTCTCATATAAAAATAACTACAATTAATATAAGAAATAGATCGTTTTATTATCATAAAATATAAAATTAAAAACAATACAAAATATTTAAAATATTATAGTTGATTTTTAAAATTATTATAATTGATTATATCAAAGTTAAAACATCATATCTCAAAAAAAGTCATAACAATCATTTAATAATAATAATAATATAGGTCCATAAACATAACAACAAGAGTTCCTAGTGAGGAACACAACAAAGCAAAACTAAAACCTAAAATAAAACATTTATAATTAAAAGTTTGATATTTAGGTTGTAGATATAAATTTAACATATACAATAAATATAGGCAAAATTAAAAGAAAAATAAAAATAAAAACAGAAACTTTATTCGATGACATATCTGCTCAAATTGTATTTGCTCCAATTTTTATTTGGTACGAAACTCCCTTCAGCGAGACGAGTCTCATTATCACCATCATTCATACTCATTACACTAAATGACATATTAATACTTTCCTATCTAAGATTATCTTTCAAGTCACTCTTATCTATAAAACTTTGTTTTAGTTTGCTAAAAGTGCAATATGATCAAGATAAATTTGATCTATAAAACAATTTGTTCTATTAAAAGTCATAGTAACAAACAAAATTAAATTATTAAGAAGTTATGAGAAATTATATTCAACTTAATAATAATATATCTTTCTCGAAGCTTTAAATTATATTTAACAAATATCAAATCAATTAATATTTTGTGTTTCAATCTATTTCTTTTTTAGAGTAGATGAATTCAAATGTGTTCCAATTCCTTTTACACACATATCTAATCACATATTGACTAAGAATTCAAATTGCAAACCTTTATAATTATAGAATACCACTTTCAAATTAGTCATACTAAACAATTATAAAACAACAAAAGTAATTTTATTAAAAAAGTGAAGATTAATTTTAAATAAGTAACAAAAGTTAATAAATATATACATATATTAAGTATGTCTATTTCACATATTGTAATAGATATCCAAAATCATTGCACGCATCTTTATATGCATATAATTGTGAGTTAAGGAGATTTTGCGTCATCTCATATGAAATAATTATTTTAATAGTTAATAACATTATGTTATTAACTTCAACTTTATTTGTAGAACTTAGTTTAGAATAGACATTTGAATTCAGAAATGCCTTAGCAATAAAAAACAAAGAATAAAGTTGTCTTTCTCATTTTTTTGGATGATTGCAAGATAAGGTGTATATAATGAAAGCTTATTTTTTTGGATTGATCTTGATTGCTTCTTTCACCCTCTCCGTAACATCATAAAAATAACCCTTGTTTCCTTCTCATCCCTATCAACTAAATGAAGTACTCTTACTAAAGATTCATAAACTCATAAAACAAATTGACATTAGACCCAAAATTCATGTCTTCAAATATAATCTTGAAAACCTTCATCATATCATTAAGATGGCATATTGAGATGCAAATCATTTATTATTTATAAAAATTTGTCTCAACTCCTTCATTTGAACAAAACACTAAAAAAATAACAAATTAGCTACAAATCTTGTAATGGTATGATGACACAAATTTTTACTATTGATGAAATCTTTTTTCATCAAATTCAAAACCAATGCCCTTATAGTTTTAATGGGTACTTTTTTTCTCCCATAAAACATGGCCACTAATAGAGTATATGGTTATAAAGGTAGTCCAAGAATTCTTCCTAAGAGGGAAGTTACTAAGGAAACTAAACAAGACACACTTATGCCTGATTCAAAAGAAGTAGAACCTTGACACTATGAACAACTACAAACTTATAACATCTTATAACTTTATTCATAAAACCATATAAAAAATACTTATAATCAGATTAAAGAAAGCTCTACATAACATGATAGGTGAATCCTAAGAAGCCTTCTTGGAGGGTAGACTAATAGGGGACAACCTTCTACTGGCTTAGGAACTGTTCAAGGACCATGCTAAAAAGAGAGCTTCGAGATTTGAAGGTGGATTTCAATAAGGCTTTTGATATAATTATAGAAAATTCATAATCCAACTTCTCTAACCTTTTATTTTTCTAGATCAGTTCAGAAAGTGGATTAAAGAATATATAATCTCTACCCAATTTAGCATCTTAGTGAATGGAAAACTCACCAAGATCCCCAAAGGCAACAAGGGACTGAGGCAAAGGGATCCCTTGTCCCCTTACCTCTTTATACTAAGCATGAAGGCACTATACAAATTACTAAACCATAACATAACTCTAAACCCGAAGTATGAATACCACAACAAATGTAAAGAATTGAAACTAAATGATCTCCTAATTTTTTACAAGGCTAACGATAGATCCATATCTTCATAATTGTCTACATGTTCAAAAACCTTTTAGGACCAGAAGTAAATCATAATAAAAGTTAACTTATTATCTCCTAAGGTGTAATGGAAGATGCATAATGGCTAGCAAGAATTTATGGCTTTTAAGTAAAACAACCCCCTATCACCTACTTGGGGCTACTTGTATCCACACAGAAATTAAGGCATAGAGATTGTATCCCACTGATGGAGATGATTAAAAAAAGGTTAAACCTTTAGACACATAAAGACCTATTATAGGTTGAAAGACTCACATTGGTTAAAGTTGTCCTTAATTACTCCACATCTATTACTCAGTCCATATAATCCTCTATAAAGACATAACATGATCAATACAAAGAATTATGATATCCTTTCTACAAGGAGGGAGAAAGGAAGAGAAAGTGATGGAAAAGGTAAAATTGGTATAAGTGTGTAGACCTAAGGATGAGTGAGGACTAGGAATCACTAGAATTAGTGTCATAGACAAAGTCTTAATTGCCAAAAGTCCATAGAGGCTACTTGAAGGGAAAGAGACCTTATGGTCAAAATGGATGAAAACGTATATTCTCATTATAAAAAAAAGCATTTAGAAACTAAAAGAAACTCACAACAACTCACGATATATATCACAACTAGTCAAAGCCAGAGAAGCACTAAGGAGCTATATAAAATGTAGAATAAGGAATAGGGAAAAAACCTCACTTTACTAGTTAAAGCAAAAAGGGTCCCTTCTTCTACTATAATCACAAAAGCCATATGCTAATTATATTCATTATAGATGCAAAAGCTGAAGAATGGATTATGGGGAATAACTAGGGTAATTACCCACCAGTATTACACCTCACAATTCTAGACTACCACTTCTAAAAGGAGGTGGAACATAACTATATTTGGCTAAGATACCATACGGAGAGATTCGCAAATAACTCATGTAAGGAGCTATGAAGGGATAGAAGGGAAAAATTTAGATGGTGCCATGTGATCTAGAACAAAACTCTACTTTTTAAGGAAGCATTGCTCCTGTAGTTAGTAGTAAAGAATGGTCTAAGCACAAAAGATAGAATTAGATTTTTAAACATCCCAGATGCCTGTGAATTATACAAAGCAAATAGGAAACAGTTCCCCTGTATTTTCTTTTAATATGAATACACTAAATGGATATGAGGTGAAATTCATGACAATCACTACACAAAAAAGGTCCTATGAACTATTTACAATAATCCAATGGCTTCAAAATGGCAATACCATAAAAAAGGAAGAAAGAAATACAATAACAGTATATCTAAGCATATATATGTACATAATTTGGTGTGAAACAAGTCAAAGATGCTTCAAGAAAATTGAAAAAAATAAAGAAAATCTAACTATAAAAATTATTCAATAGTGCAGAGAATAACTAACCTTTAGTTGGATAGCCATCCCTAGCTATTATTCAACAGTGCATCCAATAACTAACCTTTAGTTGGATAGCCATCCCTAGCTATTAAGCTCTTTGGACATAGAAGAAGCAGAACCCACTCAACTTAAAGATGATATTAATTGAAGATGGAGACAAGATGCTTGAACAGTTAACCTTAAGTAAATTAGTAGACTTACCAAAACCTATGTGTATTTGATTGATCATATTAAAGAGAATACTAATTTGTAACTTATATTGTTAATACATCCATATAACTTGCTTTTGAAAGGTAACAGAAATTTAACTTTTCAAAAAAATTTAAATACTTTCTTGGAAGACTCCACGGCATTTTTTATCCTAACTAAATGTTTTCTCCTAGTGACCCCTCTACCTTTTAAATGTTTGCTATAATATAAACAAATAGTATATTCTTCATATCAAGAAAAATCTTGCATAAGCCCAAGTTAGATTATCAAATTGTCTTAAAGAGGTTGAATTATTAACAATACTTGAACTTTCTTCCATTTATCTATAAAAATAAATAAAGGCATATCTTAAAATTAATAGCTTCATATTAAAAGATAAAGTTTTTGCATATAAAAGATAGAAAAAGCTAGTTTGGACTATATAATAGAGAGGTGTTTGTACACACACACACACATACATATATATGATAGATGCATATTTGGCTATATTCACCCATATTGATGTATTTTTGCTTGATATTTTATACTTTATTGTAGATTTGGCACTTAAATCACTCCAAGTGCATTTATAGGTTATAATTGCCTTCATAGACTAAAAGGAAAAGAATTCGGATGAAAACGCGACATAAAATGAAGATTTGAAGCAAAGAAGGGATACACGGCCATATCTATAGTCGTGTATGTCTCTTAACCATGTTGGGTTATACACAGTCCAGTACATGGTCGTATATGAAATTGTGCATCTCCCAAAAACCTTTAAAATTATAATAAAAGGCGTGAGCAGAGGAAAAATAGAAGATTAGACTTTTAGAGACAATTTCTGATGTAGAGACTATTTAGAAGGGGCGATATTGATCCAAAGACATGGAAAACATAAAAAAATCATTGAAAAATCTAATAAACCTCTACCTTGTAAGAACATTTTATAGGAGATAAAGGGAGGTTTAGAATTATAAACTCTTTTTGATTATGTTTGATTTTGTTTTCTATCATGTGTAACTCAAAATATTTAGTGTCTAGGTATGATGAACACTAGTTTGTGCTACAATGTGTTTTAACTATTTTGTTTAATGCAATTGTTTTAAGTAAACTATTATGATTTATTTATGTATTTCATATATGTTTTAATAGATCCGAAATATTAGTATAAAATTTGATTTCATAATATAGAGATTGAGAAATCCTACATATGAATAGATCTCTCAGAATTGAAAGGAGTTGATCACAAACCTAGAGATACGTCAACATAAATCTTCTAGATTAAGGTCAAACCTAATAGTAGAGTTTACAAATCGATAAAGTAATCTTATAAGCTTTAATCTAAGGAATTAATTGATAACATTAAGATTAATTGTTAGTAGTGTCAAGTGAGTTACTAGCATACGATAGAAATTTTTATAGCCTAATAGTCAATAAAACAATTGCATAATAAAAGGTTAACTATTTAATGGTCTTAGGGGGATTCGTTACTAATTCTTAATATTGATTGTTTTTTAACTGATTTTTTGTTTTCTACTCATTATTGTTTCCTTTTTGATTTCTAAGTTTAATTTTCTTTATTAAAACTAAAATCAAATTTGTATACTAGATAATAGGATAACGATAATTACTAGTATTCATTATTTTGTGAAATTAGACTGAAGTTAAGTGTACTAATTATAACTATATCATGCACCTGCGGTAAAATTAATATTGGTATAAAAACAACCAATCAAGTTTTTGGCACTGTTACTATAGACATTGATATTAGGAACACCTTAATGCTATTACTCTAGTCATTATTTTCTGTATTTATTTTATTTTATTTTTTTAATTGTATATTGTTGTATTTTTGGCTTATTAATTTAATTACCTTTTGAATTTCACTACATTAATAGTGTGTTTGTGGTTTTAGAGGTTAGGGTTTAACATCATCACCACAACTCACAATGGAAGGATGGAGCCTATTCTTATAGGAGCTATGATATTTCTTCGTTATATGCAACATCAACATATAAGAGAGAGGTTTTCTTACATTTTTTCTGAGGCTCAACTGATATCCATAATGCGTTGCGACATTTGTGGGAGTAACAATTACAATCATGAATATTGAGCATCAATCTCTATATGGGAGCAACTGAGTATGTACAATCAACCTCAAACTAGAAATGTACAATCAACCTCAAACGAGAACTTTTACAATTCAAAATGGAGCAACTCTTACACTTATGGATGGAATGATTACGCTCTAGTTGTGTATTTATGATACCAAGCATCTTAAATTAAGGAGTCAACTTTGGAAGATATGATGGCCAGTTTTATTCAAGACTTAATGATGAGGCATCAGAAACAGAGGCTCGCATACAAAATATGGTGAATCAGATCGACAAGTTGCTAGAGATAATATCTGATGAGATGTCAAGGAGTTTGGCTATTCCTATATAAACAGATCCTAAAGAACATGGAATAACAATCAACTTGGGAGTGGAAACGAGCTCCCAGAAGAAGAAAAAGCAGAAAAATAAGAAAGCATTACAAATAAAATAATGTAATGCCTTATTGAACTTAACACTATCTGATGTAAATACGAAGAAAGAGTTTCTTTACCTAAAATTCTTGAGCATAACGCACAAAATACTGTATGAACCTATTAACACAACAAAGTGAAGAAAGAAGAAGGTTGGCTTTATGGATGAAGTGGCATTCCAAGAAGATGAGGAGGTAATTGTTGCTATTATAGAGAAGGATGAAGATATGACAGAGGCAACAAATGTAGAAGAAGAGGAAGTATCCATCCAAGAAGAGGAACTAGAAAAGTGGCAAATGATAATTAAAGAAGAAGACGAGCCAGAATCCTTTATCCACGAAGAGAAAGAAGAAGAGTGGACAAAGTTAGTTGAGGAAGAACTGGCGAAGGAATATTATCTGTTGATCATTCTAAGATTAGTTATTAGTAGTCTCAAGTGAGTTATTAGCATACGATAGGAATTTTCACGATTCAATTTAAAACAATTGCATAATAAAAGGTCAATTATTTGTAGGTTTTAAAAAGATTCATAACTTAAACAATAATTCTTAATATTGATTATTTTACGTTTGACTTCTTTCATCTTTTTGTTTAATATTGCTGCCTACTTTATTTTAATTGTTTAAGTTTAATTTTCTTCATTAAAATTTAAAAGCAATCCTTAACCTAGATAATAGGAGAAACGTAATTACTAGTAATCATTGTCTTCACAGGATAATCATTATATATATATATATATATATATATATATATATATATACGATTTCTAATAGATAGATAAACTAATTACACTCGTTGAAACTTATATAAGTATATGAAGTCCACATATAACATCATTAATTAGCTATAAAAATTTAAAAGCCTGCTTTGAGAAGATTAATTATATATAAATACTTAAAAATAAAATTCATAAAATTAAAGTATTGGAATTGTTATTACTATATTCATAATATGTGATAAGTTATGGCTATAACATGTCTAGATAGATTATTGCCAATGTAGAGGAAACAATTTGAATGTGGATATGTTGAAAATCAATTGAATGTTATAGAGGAAACTTAAAATATACATCTTTTATTTATCGATACACAATCATAGTACAAAAATGACTTTATTGTAAAATTGAAAGAAAAGGTAAACTCTCATAATTATAAATTATAATACTAAAAGACCTATATTGAAACTTGAAAGTTGAAAGACTTGTTTACATGCAAGTAAATCCCCAAGTATTATGATTTATTCCATAATGAGAAAAATCATTATTAAATCTTAACTAGCAATTTATTCTACATTGACAAAAATTATTCTCAAATCTTAACCAGCAATTCTCAAAGTCAAATTGTCAACACTTGACATAAAAACATTAAAATTTCTTGCTCTAAGATATTCACCTTAAAGAGGAAAGTTAAAAGCCAAACCATAACTCCATAACCTAAGAGTTAAGAAATGAAGAGTGTTTAGGAGATTATTGAGTAGCTGACTGAAGTAGTGAGGACAGACAATAGGAGTTGATTACACGACATAATGGCAACGATCTGGGAACAGTGAGTGATAAGCCAATAGTGACAACCTAGTGAATTATAAGTGGCAATAATGGAGAAGTGAGTGTCGAGTAGAGAAGACAACAAATTAGTGAAGGGGAAGAGTCAACTAAGGAGATGCTGGAGAGGTTAGCAATGGTACAATGATGACAGGGAGAGGATTATTTAACTTGTGAAATGGTGAGGAACAAAGAAAGTAACAAAGAACTACTAGGGTTATAATTTAGGAAAACTTATTAATTTTTCAAATTTTATGTTTTCAGTCAAATATTGACTAATATTTTGGGAGTATCAACTAATACCTTATTTTGATAGAGAATGAACTATTTTACTATTATTTTTTAGTTGGTGTGACACTACTGATTGGTACTAATTGAAATAACATGATATCCTTATTACTAACTAAAATATAGATGTCATAACTAGTCATATTTGCTACCATGTTACTTTCTAAAAAAAGAATAAAGAAAGCAAACCCACAATTTTTAAGATTCTCATAAACATGTAATTTAAAATTTTATGTGAAAAATCTTGACACATATGGTCGAAGTAAAAGTTGTCATGGGGACTTTTTCAGGCTTAGTGAAATAATTTTTTTTTTGCTAAAGCCCTCATGTGATAGTTAAGCTTAAGTTGTAGTGCTTAACTCATCCTTCCTTTTGTGATCTCGAACTAACAAATCCATTTATTTTCGAGCTTTTTACATTACTCATGTTTAAGTGTTTCACTTTACTCTCACAACATAAGTGTTCTGAATAAATAATTAAAAGGGAAAAATAATATTTACAATAAAGCCAACCTTTATTGATTAAATCTCGAACATATAATATAAAGGAACTTGAGTTTCTTCCAACATGAAAAACTCTTCAAGAACACCTCTCAAAAGAACTCACTACTAAAAAATCTCATAAAGAACTTTCTCTTAAAGCTCTCAACTCTCTTACAGATGATTGAATGTATAATGCTTCACACAAATGAACTATGAAGAATGCTTTTATATAGGCTTACAAGAACTTAGAGACCAAGTAAGCTAAAACTATCCAATTTCTCCACTAAATCTACCAATATAGTTAGGAGATGTCACTTTTTCCATTAACTCCACTAAGTTAGTGTGGAGTTATCCATTTTTAGGCCACTAAATCTACTTTTTCACATGGAATAAATGTTTGGGTGATTCTATCCATTTCTATGTCATTCAATCTACTTTCCTACTGCTCGAAGAAGTGCTCCAACTTTGTTAGATAATTGTTTAAATTCTTATGCCATCACTAACATGTTCTTATCATATATATATGTCTTAAAATTAAGTGCCTTAATGGGCCTTCTATTTAGCCACCCCAAGCCATCTTTATGTATGATCCATTCAAGCACGTGCATGGTGGAATCTCATTGCTTTAGGACCTAAATTATCCAAGTTTGAGTCTTTGTATAATAAGCATTACATGTTTACATACCTTTTGACCCTCTCATTGAAGTTAAGTGCCTTCTCGTAACCTCAAACTTAGCCTAACTCAGTTACATTATCATCTTTTGATCTCACATATGAATCCTGAATCTAGTCAAAGATTTCCACTAATTTATACTAATGCATATCAATGCTTACATACTCTTAAGCTTTCATTGATAATGCCCACTTTTCTTTTCCTCCTCATAAATCTTTTCCTTGTTTCATCAATCTAAGTGCTAATAATTGGTTAAGAATTGCCAACACTCACACAATTTCGTAACTGAGATTGAGGGGTCTAGCAAACCAACCCAACTAGAATAACTCAATGCCCCCATCGAAATAATTCATCATCATTACTCCAAATATGGCTCCCTTTACATAGGCACATCACCTATGTACCATTTTTCCTTTCTGTCAAGTTTGTCTTTGCTTATGTTTAGATGCTCCTTTACAAGGCTAGTTACACCTAACATAGCATAATTGTTGAAGTAGACTACTTTCCTTTAGGAATATGTCACCCATCTTTCATTTTAGGCATTCATAAGAAAATTGTGTTCCTTCACAAATAAAACAAACAATATCCCATTTTGTTTAATTCTTATACTTACACTGAGAAGATTTGCATACTGTCTCTTTGCCTTTCTTTAAGCTATTTTGTGTCCCATCATTCTTCTCTCCCTCATTGCTAGTTTGAATCATTGGCGGCCATTGGAGATCCACCAAACTATTTGCAGCTACTATTGTGCTAGGGAAGTCTTTTTTTATGCCTAACCTTGCAAGCCACTTATAAAGTTGAACAACTTATCTTCCTTTAACATATTTTTCACATCTAATATCAAAGATGTGATTTTTCTCACATACTCCTATATTGAGTTGTCATACTTCAATTGCTTCAAAGTTTCTCTAAAGGGTTGTGAAGTGTTATTAGGGAGGAACTAGTTCCTTAGCTCCTTTTTCATTTTCTTCGAAGTGTCAATAGGAGTTCTACTTATAATTATGTCATTGCAGGTTCTAGTTCTCTACCACATCTTTGTATCGTCCATTATATATATAGCTAGGATCGATGCCTTCTCCAAATCAAATAGCTTTGTTACTATAAGGTATTAATCTATATCCTATAAGAAATTTTCAAGCTCCTTGGCACTATAATTTCCATAAAAAACTTGGGGCTCACGCACCTTCACTAAAATGCTCCTTGATTGGACTCTTGATTTGTACAGACATCACATGTTTGAACACTAATAAGTCATAGTTCATCTCCTCACTAACCTTAAACCATTCCTCAAGTGTTTTCCTTGTCTCTTAAAACTCAATTCCCATAGCCTCAAAACATTTCAAGAAAGGAACCACTCCTTCATCTTTTCGGGCTAGAGGACCAATAATTGCCAACTCTATCCATTAAATTGCTTCCACTGACTATTGTTCCCCAAACAAGGATCAAATACTAGTTGTTCTAAGAATATTTTAAGGTGAAGCAAAATTGAAATAAATTTGCTAAAGTCTTGGTGGGTAGTCAAGCTTAAATCGTAAAACTCAACTCAACCTTCCCTTCATGATCGTTGACTAATAAATCCATTTATTTTTGAACACCTTACAACACTTATGTTTAAGTGTTTACTCACAAGATAAGAGTTTTGCATGAACAATTAAAAGGGACAAACAAGAGAGCTACTAAAAAGCCAACTTTTTATTAATCAAATCTTGAAGATACAATATAAAAGAATTCGAGTTTCTTCTAACTTCAGGAATTCTACAAGAATACCATTGAAAAGAATTCCCTACTCGAAGCTCTTATAAAGAACTTTCTCTTAAGGCTCTTAGCTCTCTTTTAGATGATTGAATGTACAATGCTTCACATAAATGAACTGTAAAGAATGCTTTTGTATATGCTTACAAGAACTTATAGACCAAGTAAGTTGAAACTACCTACTTTCTCCGCTAAATCTACCAATGTAGTTAGGAGATGTCACTTCTTCCACTAACTCCATTAAGTTAGTGGAAAGTTATCTACTTTGGTCTATTAACTCTACTTTTGCATATGGGATGAGGGTTTGGATGATGTCTATTTGTTGTCATGTCATCCAAACGACTTTCACACTACTCGAAGAAGTGTTCCCCATATTTTTAGCTAGTGATTCCACTTTTTTAGGCCACTAATTACATGTTCTTTTTATGTGTCACCGTATCGTTGCATCTTGAAACTGATTGCCTCGATGAGCCTTCCATTTAGCTATCTTGAGCCATCTTTATACATGATCTATCCAAGTATGTCTATAGTGCTATCTCATTACTCTAAGACCTAAGTTAGCAAAGTTTAAGTCTTTGTATGATAAACCTCACACGTTTACATACCTTTTAACATCTTTGTCAAAGTTAAATGTGTTCTCATATCCTCAGAATTAGCACGACTTAGTTGCGTTATCATCTTTTGGTCTCTCATCTAAATTTTGTATCTTGTCAAAGATTTTCATCAATGCGTACCAATGCACATCAATGTTGTCCTACTCTTAAGTCTTTGACTTGTTTTATCAACTTAATGCTGAGAATCGGTCAAAGCTTGCAACACTCACATGATTTTTCAATTTAAACTTAAAGGTCTAATGGCACTCTACTTATATTATAAACCTGAGTCAAACCATAAAAGAAAAAAACACGACCCACTCTAATCTAAGTAACTTAACCGAAATTAGACTATAATTGTGATTGAAGCTTATAGGACCCACCATGACCATGATCCATGCCCATCCCACAATGTCTTGAAGGATCTAAATGACAGCTTTGGGTTTTTAGCCTATAATGCCAAAGTTGGACGTGCCCTTACTACTCGTGTAACCCTTGTAAATCTACCATGGATTATAATCATATATATATGTCCTTCAAAATAATTTTTTGATTGTGCAAAACAACGAGAATGATAATCTTGGGTTGTACCAAGCCTGAAACCAAGTGGATTTATTTTTTGTCCCATAATCCTCCACTACTATACATATCATCTGTGGACTTTTTTTTCCACCCTAATTTTTTGACTCCTATACTTCATATAATGATAGATTTTTTTAATACAATAGTTATATGACAAGTCGGTCTTTTTATGAGACAACCCTATCTGCAAGCCCGAGGTTTTAGTTTTTTTTTTTACCGTAGTCCCTTCGTTAACTTCGGCTTTACTAATGACTAAATCGGCTTCGATGAAATCTCAGATCGAATTGATATATCAAAGATCATTAAGATTTTTGGATCCATTGCCAAACTTGTTTCGAGATCTCATATCGAATCGATATATTTGACAACAGATCCAAAAATCTTAATGATCTTCTCTATCTTCTATCTAATGAATGGGAAGTTCGTTTTGAAATTGTCCGCCCTACAACCACCCCTGTGTATATGCTTCAACAGGAATTACACAAGGGTGGATTGATAAAATACATATATTCAGGGTTTAGATGAGAGTGTAGGGTATATATATATTTCAGGGTTTAGATGAGAGTGTAGGGTGTATATATATATGTATATATATTTCAGGGTTTAGATGAGAGTGTAGGGTAGTATTTGATGGATTATTGGCAATTTGAGATGATGCGGAGATGTTGAAAGGAAGCTGCCTTAAGTCATTCGCACCGTTTCCATAAGGATGTATGTTTCACAATGAAGAAGGATTGAAGAGCTAGCAATGTCAACACTTAACTCATGAAATTTTAATGGAGTTAAAATTTCTATTAATTGGTGATTTAACTCAAATGATTTTAAAAATATTAAAATTCTTTTTCCACTCTGGTCGAATCGGTCGTATTGGGCCCGAACCCAGTCATAGCGACCCGTAGGCCGATCAGTCTATCTTTTAAGGATCAATTCCCCAGGCCCAATCCACGTATCCGCGGCCCATTCGCAGGTGGAAGTCTCCCATGCATACGTAAAGACTTAAACCTAGCATCCGCTCCATATATAAGGTATAACTCTGCCATAATAGAGGTACATGACCATTAGCCCTAATCTTCTCCGTTCACAGCGATCCTACCCACACCAAAAAAAATTGACTTGAGCGACGGAGGGGCTTATCGAAAAACAACCCCCGATGTGCTTTTCTTGTTTTGCAAGAACCTTCAAGCTAGAGCTCTCGGAAAAAGTAGCAAGCTCCATGGATCCGAATGGTAACATGCAGCCTCATCAGAACCAGGTAGAACCAATTGGCGCCCACTGTGGGGCCCGACAGCAGGGTACCACGTCCAGAAACACGTAGATCGAAAGCGGCGACAACTAACCTCGATCTGGCCGTTGTCATGGCCTCGCATTACAACAAATGGGTTTTCGCCACTGCAACCTGCGCCGCAAGACACCATGCTTCCGTCGTAGTCTTGGACCGAATGATCAACCGCAACCTCAAAACTTGGAACAAGAAGAACAGAGCGTAGCCTTGGAAGATAACGCTGGAATCAACATGTGCCCGAATCTCCAGCACCTATCAGATGTAGATCCTCTTGCGCCTGTGCACACCTCCCTTACCCGAAAACAGATCGAGGAAGCGGTTGATCTGTTGATTCGTCAGATTCTACAATCTCAATCGGCACAACAGCAGCCGTCTGCACGACCGACTAGTATAACGACCGATCGCCACCCTGCTGAAGCCCTAGAAAAAATCGTGGACGATCGGATCAATGCATCCATGAGCTTCCGCCCGGATTGCCCAACAGCTCAGTATAGCTCTCCCTTTACTCCGGCAATCTTGGATAGCCTCCCGTCGCCCGGCACTAAAATACCGACGCCCAAAAAATATACTGGAAAGACCGATCTCCTGAACTACCTACAGCACTTCCAGTCGATGATGAATCTACACTGTGTTCCAGACGCCATTCAGTGTAAGGCTTTCTGTATGGCCTTTCAAGAGGGAGCTCGACAATGATTCAATAGCTTACCTCCGAGCTGTATCACATTCTTTGAGGACTTTAGGTCGCTATTCCTCAACCAATTTGCCACAAGTAAGCGGTCGTAGAAGACGGCCTTGGAGGTGATGCAATTGACCCAAGGGCGGAATGAAAGCTTGCGGGAATTTATCACTAGGTTTAATAACGAAGCGGTCAAGGTCCCCGACCTCACTTGCTCATCCATGTTGGCAGCGCTTATGAACAACACGAGGGATGAGGAGTTCAAAAAGTCATTGGCCCTCGATCAGCCCCGATCCATTCAGGAAATAAGAAACAGGGCAGATAAGTACATTCAGCTCGAAGAAGTGCTGAAAAATAAGAAGCGTAGGACTGATGATCGCTTGCCAAATGACAGAGCGAATGGTTCTCACAAGCGGCAGAAAGGCCAGTCGAACTGGAGAAAACCAACCGATCGGCAAGGATATTGACAGGAGTTCACCCCTCAATGACGATATCACGAAATCTTGGCGGTGAGAGCGGACGGGAACCCTCCGAGAACCAGGCAAATTGAAGAGTCCCTACAAAAGTAGGGACCCGGATTTGTATTGCCGCTTCCACAAAGACATTGGTCATGACACGGAAGATTGCTGGCATTTGAAAAGAGAAATCGAATTCCTTATCCAAAAGGGGAGGCTGGGTCGATTTGTAAAGCACGGACAAAATGCCGATCGAGATAACGAGCATAAGATCGGTCGGCCCAACAACAGACGACAGCCCTGGAGGCGAAACGATAGAAATGATGGAGGGAGGCAGAATGCGAATATTGACGATCGACGCGAAATAAGGGGACGATCCAGGGCAAGAGGCTACGGGAACACTGGACAACAAGATGACCGACCGGTGAGGGTCATTAACATGATATTTGGTAGAAATGCAGCAGGGGGATCCACTGCTAAAGGAAGAAAGAGGTATGCTAGGCAGGTCGGCGAGGACTTGTCGGCCAAAAGAAAGAAGCAGAACGATGGGATGATATCGTTCGATGAGTCTAACCTTGACGGTGTAAGTTGTCCTCATGACGACGCGCTCGTTTTAAATCTGAATATGGACGACAACGAGGTGAAGCGGGTAATGATTGATACGAGAAGCTCGGTCGACCTGTTATATTATGATGCCTTCAAGCAGATGGAGGTACCAGAGGATCGACTACTGCCTATAGAAGGACCTATCAAATGGGTAACTGGAGCATCAGCCTACCCGTTTGCCCTGGTCTATTTGAAAGTGAAATTCGGGCAAAAGTCGCGTCAAATAGAGAAGGACGTTGAGTTATTAGTTGTGAAGTTTCAAGGGGCGTACAATGCGATAATTGGACGAGCCACTCAAAACGCCCTTAGAGCGGTCGTCTCTACCTACTACCAAGTGATGAAATTCCCAACGCCCCATAGAATCGGTATTGTCAAGGGTCAGCAGAGAATCGCTAGGGAGTGTTACTTAGCGGAAACAAAAACACAAGACGGGGTAGTAGTCCTAACGAGCTCTCTTGACTTGAGAGCCGATGAGGAGACGGAGAGAATGAACCCAGTGGAAGAAACGCAACGGGTCATACTAGATGAGGCCGACCGCTCCAAATTCACAAATCTAGGTTCCGAGCTTCAGAAAGACCTAGTTAAAGAAATCACGGACTGCTTGGTAGAAAACAGATCGATTTTTGCTTGGGTACTGAGCGACATGCCTGGAATTTCTCGATCAGTCGCATCGCACTCCCTTGGTATTCGACAAGATTACAAGCCGATTAGACAGAAGAAGCGGTGGAAAAAAAATGCCAGGAGGTGATTGAGAAGGAAATAGAAAAGCTACTCAATGCCGGGTTCATTCGGGAAGTCAAATACCCGGAATGGTTGGCCAATGTCGTACTCGTAAAGAAGAAAAACGGAAAGTGGAGAATGTGTATTGACTTCACTGACCTAAACAAAGCGTGCCCAAAAGACAATTTCCCCTTGCCCAAGATCGACCAGCTAGTAGACACCACCTCTGGACATGAATTTCTCAGCTTCTTGGATGCTTTCTCGGGCTACCACCAAATTCAAATGAGTCTTGAAGATGAAGAAAATACCGCCTTTATAACTGACCATGGCACATATTGCTATCAAGTAATGCCTTTCGGCTTGAAGAATGCGGGGGCCACCTACCAGCGACTTGTCATGGAAGTTCTTAAGAAACAGATCGGTCGATCAGTCGAGGCCTATGTGGATGATATGGTGGTCAAAAGTAAGACGGCTGCGGAGCATGTGGAAGATCTCAAAGAAGTCTTCCAGACCCTAAACAAATTTCAAATGAAGCTGAACTCAAAAAAATGCGTCTTTGGTGTGGCATCTGGAAAATTCCTGGGGTTTATGATTACTCAGCGGGGGATTGAAGCTAGTCCAGAGAAAATCGAAGCCATCGTCCAAATGCCTTCGCCACGATGCTTGAAAGATGTGCAGATATTGACCGGTCGGATAGTTTCGTTGAGCATATTCGTTTCTAGGATGGGAGACAAGTGCCTCCCGTTTTTCAAATTTTTGAGGAAAGCGGATGTGACTCAATTCCAGTGGCCAGATGAATGTGAAAGAGCATTTCAACACTTAAAGCAGTATCTATCTAGCCCACCCATCCTGCAAAGTCCAGTTGAGGGGGAGAATCTGATTCTATACTTGGCAGTCACGGAGGGGTCGATCAACGCAGTCCTTGTTCGATTGGAGGAAAATGAGCAACGCCCGATCTACTACGTCAGCAAAGTGTTGACCGGACCAGAAATGCGGTATGCACCCATAGAAAAGCTGGCCCTCTCCTTGATAACGGCAGCACGGAAGCTAAGGCCTTACTTCCAGAGTCGTACCATCGAGGTATGAACCGACCAACCCCTCAGGCAATGCCTTCAAAAGCTCGAAACCTCGGGTCGACCAATAAAATGGGCAGTAGAGCTGGGGGAGTTTGATATACAATATAAGCCTCGGACAACGATCAAGGCACAGGTTTTGGCAGACTTCATAACAAAAATGAGTCAACCTGACTCACAGGGTGGGCAATCCCCTGCCTAGAGCTTATTTGTGGACGGGTCGTCCAATGCCGAGGGATACGGAGCGGGCGTGGTATTGATCAGCTCGCACAAAGAAGAAAAGGTGGAGTATGCTCTTCGGCTAGAATTCAAGGCCTCCAATAACGAAGCAGAATACGAGGCTTTGATAGCCGGCCTTCAATTGGCCAAGGAAATGGAAGTAAAACATCTAAAGGTATACAGCGATAGCCAATAGTGGTCGGTCAGGTCACTGGGCACTATGAAGCCAAGGGGAGCACCATGATCAAGTACCTGGAGCTAGTAAAGCAGGAGTTAAGTAAATTCGAGCAATACTCAATCGATAGGATAGAACGAGCTCAAAATGCTAAGGCAGATGCGCTGTTCAAAATGACTTCCGATCGAGATGCCAAAAATAACGTTTTGGTCGAGCGTCTAGACTGACCTAGCATCCAGAAAGCCAAGGAAGTTCTTAACGTAAGTACCGGCCAATCGAGTTGGATGGAACCGATCAGACGATACCTCTTGGAGGGAACACAACCAGAAGAAACGTTGGAGGCCAAGAAACTGAGAATAAAGGCGGCTGAATATGCGGTCATTAATGATACCTTATATAAGCGATCTTATGACTGGCCACTGGTACGGTGCTTGAACGAAGAAGAGGCAGAGCAAGCCATGGCCGAAGTCCACGAAGAGATGTATAGAAACCACGTAGGAGGCAGAATGATGGCTCACAGACTGATTAGACAAGGATATTATTGGCCGACAATGAGAAAGGACTGCCAGGAAAAAGTCGACCGGTGTGAGGCTTGCCAGAAAAATATAGCCTGTCTCACCAACCGACCGAGAGGATGAAAATCGTGAGTCATCCTATCCCTTTTGCTCAATGGGGAATGGATATACTGGGGCCTTTCCCTCTCGGTCCTGGACAGAAGAAGTTCCTGATAGTGGCAGTGGAATACTTCACCAAATGGGTAGAAGCGGAAGCGGTCGCTACAATTACCGAGCAGAAGGTGGAGAATTTCGTAAGGAAAAATATATTAAGCTGCTTCGGGATGCCTATGGTGTTGGTTACAGACAATGGTCGGCAGTTTGACAACGATAAGTTCTAAGATTTCTGCGACCGACTAAAGATAAGGCTACAGTTGACCTTAGTAGCTCACCCCCAAAGCAACGGTCTCGCGGAGAACACTAACAAAAAGATAATGAGTGCTCTTAAGAAGCGTCTAGATGGACGAAAGACTTGGGTAGAAGAGCTAGACGAAGTATTGTGGGCATACAGAACCACACCAAATGGAGCCAAAGGGGAAACACCGTTCAGGATGACTTTCGGGGCAGAAGCCCTAGTTCCAGTAGAAGTGGTATTGCACAATCAGAGAGTGTCGAGCTACGAAGAAGAGCGGAATAATGAAGCCCGCCGAGCAGGACTTGTGCTTCTCAGTGAAGACAGAGATAGGGCAGCCGCCCGTTCGGAAGCTGTCAGGCAAAAAGCGACAAAATTCTACAACAGAAGGGTAAAGCCGAGCGACGTAAAGGTCGGCGGATACGTCCTGCGAAAGGCCGAGGCAGCTGGGAAACATCCTGAAAAACTCAGACAGACGTGGGAAGGGCCCTATCAAGTGATCAAGCAAGCCGGACATGGCTCTTACATCCTACGTGATGCGAACGGAAAGATTCTACCGAGGCCCTGGAATTCCCAAAACTTAAAGGCGTTCTACCAGTAGATAAGTTTTATTTCAGTCAATCTTTGTTTATTACTGTTTTTGCAAACAACCTGTGGGTACCTTTTTCCTAACCCTGCCAGTCAGGTTTTTTAACGGCCCACGCCCTCATTATCATCAATAAAGAGATTTTTCAGTTTTCTCGGCAAGAAGGAATCTCATTAAATTTGGCAAAGAGTAGAAAATCCCAACAACATCGCTCGGCCGGGTCGCCAAGACAAGATCCTTGGGACCACAACTCGGCCTCGACTATAGATCGACCAGGTTGCCAAGACAAGATCCTTGGAACCATCGATCGACTTCGACATCGCTCGGCTGGGTCGCCAAGAAAAGATCCTTGGGACCACAGCTCGTCCTCGACTATAGATCGACCAGGTTTCCAAGACAAGATCCTTGGAACCATCGATCGACTTCGACATCGCTCAACCGGGTCGTCAAGACAAGATCTTTAGGACCACAGCTCGGCCTCGACTATAGATCGACCAGGTTACCAAGACGAGATCCTTGGAACCATCGATCGACTTCGACATCGCTCGGCCGGGTCACCAAGACAAGATCTTTGGGACCACAGCTCGGCCTCGACTATAGATCGACCAGGTTGCCAAGACAAGATCTTTGAAACCATCGATCGACTTCGACATCGCTCGGTCGGGTCGCCAAGACAAGATCCTTGGGACCACAGCTCGGCCTCGATTATAGATCGACCAGGTTGCCAAGACGAGATCCTTGGAACCATCAATCGACTTCGACATCGCTCGACCGGGTCGCTAAGACAAGATCCTTGGGACCACAGCTCGGCCTCGACTATAGATCGACCAGGTTGCCAAGACAAGATCCTTGGGACCACAGCTCAGCCTCGACTATAGATCGACCAGGTTGTCAAGACGAGATCCTTGGAACCATCGATCGACTTCGGCATCGCTCGGCCGGGTCGCCAAGACAAGATCCTTGGGATCACAGCTCGGCCTCGACTATAGATCGACCTCAACGCCGTTCGGCCATGAGCGACTTTATCAAATCCTACTATCGATCGAAAATAAAGAAAACAAACGCGAAAAACGACTTTGAAATAATGAAGGACAAAAATAAGAATCTCATTTCTTTGAATTCATCCTGGTCACAAGCCTGACCAGGTGAGCTTTAAAAATCAGCAGAAGGAGAGCTATGAACAGCCGGGGATAAGGTATGAACAACCGAGGGAGCAGGAGGAGCCTCGGAGGTCAGTGGATGCACAGGAGAAGCCTTAGAAGTGGACGGAATAATCGAGGCAGGAGCAGGGCCTGAGGGAGCAATCGGAGGAATATCTTCGTGAGAAAGCTCATCCGACTCTTCTGAGCTAAGGTCCAGCTCCTCATTTGGGATTATAGTCCGCTCTCCCTCGGCCCACTCCCTCATCTGCTCCAAAGAAAGGCCAAGGGCAGCGGGAAGCATCGGCTCGGCATAATCCTCAAAAGGAGGACACTCCGACCCATCAGGAACATGAACCTCATGACACCTCTTTAGGACCGAAAGAGTCAAGTCGCAGGCAAACTCTAAACACTCCCCGTTTAGGAACCGCCTCTTCCATCGTTTGATTGCTTCAACCCTCTCCTTTTTGATGGAGCATCGCAACTCCCTCAATATATCTTTGGTCCTATGCTGACCCTCCACCACTCTGTGACAGTCCTCGAGGTATTTTCTACCGCGCTCCTGCTCCGTCTTTACCTCTTTCCTCAAGGCCTCACACTCCTGAATCAGCCGATCTTTCTCCGTAATTAGACAGCTCCTCTCCTCCTCCCCTGTAGTAAGTTGAGCACTCAGAACGCTCCTCGCCTCCTCCCAAGATTTCTTCTCCTCCTCCAAGGAAGAGAGTTGAGCCTAGAAGAGGTCTCTTTCTTCCTTAGCCTCCGAAAGCTCGCCCCTCAAGGCTTTCACCTGCTCGAGGAAATCGCGGACTTCCCGACCTTGTGATCGATTGATCCCGTCGAGCTGCTCAATACATTGGTGCATCGCGAAGGACATCACCAGACTTCTCACACAGCTATGGATAAGACGGGGCCCCAGATCCAGATTGCTCATCGAGTCCATGAGCTCCTTTTCCACGGGGGGAGTGATCCTCTCGGCAATGTGGAGGGACACATCGAGGTCCCCGACCGATGCAGTTTTGGCCAAACTGATCGCAGGCTCTCACTTGTCGGTGCTCTTCGCCACTCCTTTCTCCTTGCTTTCTTTCCCTTTCTCTTTCCTACCTCCGCCCGATGGGCCGAACGGTAGGTCAGCAAGCCGAACAATTCTCTTCCTCTTAAGAGGTGACTCCACCTCCTCTTCCTCCTCTTCCGAACCCGCTCGACTTGCACTCGCTGGCACGATCGGCAATGACGCCGACACGACAGGACGATCTTCAGTGGGCGGAGGGGCCAGCGACATTGTGGAATGACCCGGCTCCACTGGCAGAGCGGCACCTTCACCGGTCTTCGCCTCCTTCCTCTTTTTCTTCCTTTCAGCCTGCTTTTTGGATTTAGGGGGAAGGGAGGACCCGGGAAAATCTTCCATCCTCACCATGGCTGCACAGCAATAAAACAGGTCAGAAAGCGAAACCAATACTCAAAAATATGGCAAATAATTGAACCAAAAAGGGTCAACCAGACGGGGCGGTTTCCTCTCCTAGTCCACTAATTTGTGGCGGGGGGTCGATTAGGAAGGAATCAACCAAGGCCTCCCCGCGATATTCCAGAATGAGCCAAGCGAAGTCATATCGGCCGAGCCCCTTTATACAACTGACCACCTCCCACTCCTCTCTACTAAGAGATACGCTCGACGTGTCATTCCACCGCTCGGCTAAAGGATACCTCCACTGCTGGGACTCGAAAAAGGATCCTGGGGTTTTCATAAAGAAGTATTTTGTTCGCCAAGCAGAGATTTTCGAAGCTATTCCAGCCGGGCGATATCTGGCATCTTTGTACTGCAAAGAAGGGATCCCGGCCCCAGAGCTCGGACTCTGGTTCATCATCAAAAAGTGACGCAGGATGCCAATCGAAGGAGGGCAGCCGAACTGATGGCACAGTAAAGCCAAACCATTGATAAACCTCCAGCCGTTCGGAGGAATTTGGCTCGGCATCAGCTGATAGGCAGCGCACACCTCGTCAACAGTCAGGGAGTACGGGAGCCTCATACCGCCCACCGAGAAAAAACTATCAGAGACAACAAAATACCCACTCAGGTTGTCGTGGATTCGTTCGTGATTGAGGGCCAGCCTGGGTCCCTAGGACAAAGGGATGTTGTTCCTAATAACCGACCGATTCAACTCCCCCACGGTCATCGTCGATGCATTTCTCGGTGGGTCCTCCACAACCAACCCATCCTTCCGCTCTCTCGTCGATATTTCTTCAATATCCCCTACCATACTTCTAGAACTAGCCATCGACATGCTCATTAAGAAGAAACCTTTGAAAAAACTTTAGAGGAGGAGACGAGAGAAGAGGACGTACCTATTTAGTGATTTGAGGTTAGAAAATCGGACGACGGTTGAAAGAAATTTCCGGGAACCGTAAACGAGAAAGAGCAAGTGAAAGCAGAGTAAGAGTAAGTGAAAGCAGAGTGAGAGCAAGTGAACGAAACAAACGTGAAGAAAACCCAAAGTCTGTTGATCCTAAGTACTTATAGAAGACCAGTCGAATGAGCGATCCAACCCGTGCCCGACACGTGGAGAAAATCCAAGTCGAGCTCAGACACGTGGCTAAATCTGAGCTGAGGTGAATTAGGTTCTTGGGAATCTGGCGGCGCAGACGAAGTGAAAGGACGTCGTGACAATTACCGCATGATTACAAAAGATGATACGTTTCAGATTCTAAAAAGCTGTCAGATGGCACGCGCCATCGATAATGATTAAATAAAGTACTTCCACGCACTCAGCATAGACGTTCGCCCGAACTCTCTTGATACGAGTTGTCCTGCAATAAGTGTCGATGCCGATTGATCGGGACACTCAACCGATCGATCCTAACACTGACAGTCATGTACTATCCGTTAATGCCCGACCGATCGAGCCTATTACGAGCTGTCTTACGGACGAGCTACAAGACCCTTACATACTCCTTCGACCCTTCTCTTTGCTAAGACTCGAGGAGTAGGAGGCTTATGGTCTGGTCGGTCGTATTGGGCCCGAACCCAGTCATAGTGACCTGTAGGCCGATCGGTCCATCTTTCAAGGATCAGTTCCTCAGGCCCAATCCACGTATCCGCGGCCCATTCGCAGGTAGAAGTCTCTCATGCATACGTAAAGACTTAAACCTAGCATCCGCTCCATATATAAGGTATAACTCTGCCATAATAGAGGTACGTGACCATTAACCCTAATCTTCTCCGTTCACAACGATCTCACCCACACCAAAAAGAACTGACTTGAGCGTCGGAAGGGCTTATCGGGAAACAACCCCCGACGTGCCTTTCTTGTTTTGCAGGAACCTTCAAGCTAGAGCTCTCGGGAAAAGCAGCAAGCTCCATGGATCCGAATGGTAACATGCAGCCTCGTCAGAACCAGGCAGAACCACACTCTAAAATATTATAATCAAACTTGTACTTTTGTGATGAACATCAAAATTTTAAAAAGAACTGTTCCCTTAGTCATGCTGTCAATTTAGTACGTCCGTGTTTAATCATTTCTTCTAATCAATGCTATTAACGTTTATGTTACTATTCATTTTAGAAAGAAAATGACTATAAAATTTTAGTCTCATTGACATGATAATATTACCCTCCCTTTGACAATCGCTTGTTGAATCAGCTAGAAAGTTGGATGGAGAATACATGACCCGGCTTTTTAATAAGAGAGCATAGATGCATAATTCTAATGAAAAAAAAACATGAAAACCAACCAGAAAAACTTGGAAATGAAACTACACGTTGAAATAATTATTGTTGAAAATTGGCACTTTCGAATGATTATAATGTACTAAAAACAATGATGAACATGAAGCAGATTGAAGAAGAGGTAGAGAATTGTCTCGTTGTTTAGGTACACATTGGAGGTAGTCGGGGCCCAAAAAGGAAATCCTGAACTATTGTTGAATCGGACAAAATTGACATTGGACCACCACTATTCTTGGAGGATCATTCCTTCTGCACCCTCCTACTATTAACCCTGGTCGATGAAGCCCACCGTACACTGTGGAACCTAATAGCTATGTAGAGGAAAGAAGAGGGCAACCCCGATACCTAGAGGTTCTAGACCAACAGAAGGTTCTTATCTCTTATGTAGCACCAGAACTAGAAATATAAAGAATTCAACAGTTTGGTGCCTTTGAAGTCACATGCGATGGGTAGATATCAACAGAATGTGTTCTTTTAGTCTCTTTCGTACATGAGAAAGATGGAGAACAAATCATATGATCGTATTAGTATTTACGAATCATAATCTATTAACATCCACATATGAGATTTATATAAATTGAACCCGAAAAAGAATGAGCATAACAAATGAGTGAAAAGTAGGAAGGTTGTAAATTTAAAACCAGACTTCAAAAAAGGATTCTTTATCCTTAATCATATTAAAGATATGATTAGTTTGTATAGAAGAATGATAATAAAAATGAGAATAAATATAATAAAAAATGAGAATAAATATTATCATTATAATTATAATAGTTGATTAAAAAGAAAGAATGTCTAACTTTATCACAAAAAAAAAAAAAAGACAGGAAGTAGGAAATCTGGACGCTGGCTTTGACATTATTACGCACAGGAAGAAGTGGTTGTCCTCTGAAACTAATTATGGAAGCCAGAAGAGTGAAGGGTCCCATTTCCGGTGCAGCTTTAATTAGACGTGGTTTGAATTGAACAGACAAGTTGAGGACAGGTGAGTGCGATGAGTCTCAGTCACGGGCAGCACCGCCTCTTAACAGTCCCTCCCGCCCACGGAAGGTGGCCCACAAAAACGTATTCCAGAGAATTTATACTGTTTGGTGTTAGGAGAGGAAGCCTCAGGTCGAGTGGACCAAGCGTAGTTTAATACGATGTTGTAGATAATCATGTTTATGTTGGGCAGCCGATTTAGTTGTAACCATATATGCATTGATGCCAGTGTTTATGATAACAGTTGGTTAATTAACAAAATTGTCTCCTTCATTTATTCAGCTGCTGGTGGGTAAGAATTCCCTGTCGTGTGAAACTGAAACCTCTGGCCAACTTGTTTGACTAGAGTTGGAAGACTAATTTAGAGTTGTTGGCTAACTAATTTGCAGCCAACCACCCAATCAATGGACCATAGGTTGAATGGAAAATTCACCGCACACAGGAACTAGGCCAACATGAATAGTGGCTGCATTTAATACTCCCAGAAAACAGCCGGCTGTTTTGGATACTTGGATGTCTCAATTTGTCAAAATCGGATGGGTATTACTCAAGATGTCATGTACTACTCATGGCATTTCCCATTTGGATAATTAATTCTAATATATCTATTTCTTAAAAACATTTCAATTTAATTTCTAAATTTTTAAATTTCAATTGAATCGATGACCTTTCAAAACTTTAATAATTAAGTTCAAAACTTTAGTTTCATTAATAATTTGTTGATTTGATTAATAAAATTTTTGTTGTTCATGATATATAAGTGTCTACTTGAAATTTTTTCTCTATTTTAATTAAACTATGACCATTACTTTTCTTAAGTTGATATCTACATGTCATGAACAACAAAATTTTGTAGTAATGAAAGTAATGTTTTGAATTAAATTATTAAAATTTAAAATATTAGCTACTAAATTTAAAACTTTAAAACCTTGAACACTAAATTAAAAATATTTAAAAGTTTGAAGGTTTAATTACCCTTTTCATTTTCATTATATCATTTTTTTAAAAACAAATTTGGAGGCACTTGATGTGACATAAAGGCCTTTTAACATTTAAGACATTCATGTAAGCTTCTTAAATTTGTCAAGGCAGAGGAAAGGTGGATAGTTTTGAGATCAGATCCTCTGTCTAAGAATCCTCTGTCCAACTTTGTCTATTGTTAAAAACATTTTCATTCTATTTAAAGAATAGAGGGTGAGTATTTTTTTTTTACTTATTTGCTGCTTACATTAAATGAATAATCTTCAAGCCAAGACGCTTCAGTCGTATGAAACACGTAACCTTCAACCTTCAAGCTATTATTCTTTCTTTTTCTTTTTCCCACTGAGATAAAACTCATTGGTAAACGATAACAAAAACACCTTCTGTCATTGTGTTTGGCTTGTTGTGGTATATAAAATGGATTCCTTTGAACTTGCAAGGGGATTGGTTTTCATGTTATTGAAATATGTTATCGTTTATTATTAAATGTTAGTAGTGTGCCCTAGGCTAATGGATAGTTGTGATTCATGTATTAACATTATGACTTGTTAATAATATATTATGAGGTATTCCTTTCATATATACATGTATTTCGTTTATGTAATGTGATTTACATTCCATGAATGGTATTAGACTTATGCCATCAAGTATGTGACTTGATAGTAAAACCATAAGCGTTATACCACTATTATAGACTGTCCCTGGTCGATCATTATTGGTGGAACAATAATGAATTAAGACTAGTATGTGTTCTGATTGATGATCACGTTTTACTGATCATGAATATGAGATATCAAATCAGAAAAATAGATATATGTTAGAGAACATATATTAACATATATTGGACCGACCCACATAAAGAATACTACATGGTTTCATGTCATTAGTGATTCTTAATATAGTTTGACTTTAGTCCTTTGACCTGAAGTCATCATGGTTCCCTACATGAGGAATTCGGTGTTTTGATATTAGATTAAGTTATTTTTAACCGAATAACAAGTAGTCTTATATTGGACATCAAATGAATCATGCGGAGGGATGTGAATGACGTAGATAGGATTTGTACCTCTCTTAAATGAGAGAGATATCATTTGGGCCTCTTGATAAGTGTGACTGAAGAAATGCATGGTCGTGCTCAAATGAATTGATGAAGAGTCATCAATGTCATTTTGTTATAATCAGTCAACTTGAGGATCAAGAAACTATGATTAATCAAAGGTTGACATGTACCATGCCCTTGTGATTAATCTTGATATCGTGTTACAAAAGGATTTGAGCTTATAACCATGGTTACAGGTTAAATCAGATTATCGATCCTTATTTGATTTGGGTAGTCATAATGTCTTGCTAGAGGCCGCTTATGACTTATGGGCCTGAAGTGTGATCAGCCCATTGCCAACATCAAATGAGCTTCTGGTCGCATGTGAAAGAGTGATGTGATCTGAGCTTGTTCTCTTGGGCCTAATTTATTAGGTACTGAATAAATATATGTAGATATATTTATTGGGCTAGATTGAATTAAGTTGTCGGGCTTTTATTATATAAGATATAATGGGCCAAAACTTATTGGGGTCTCAATGGGATTAGGGTTTCTCTATAAATAGAGAAGCTTAGGTCTCATTAGGATGAAGAGACACAATTGTCACGAAACCCTAGGCACCATCCGAGAGAAAAATCGTGCGGCGTTCGGGAAGAGTTTCAGGACGTGCTAGCACACCACAACCGCAGCCTGGATCGTGCATACTCGTGTGGATACCGGTAGAGGGCATTCGCGTTTGCAGTATCTTGGAATCCGCAAAAGAATCAACCTATCTACGAAAAACAAGGTATTTTCGTACATCCTTGGTATTTTTGATTATACATCATGTTGTTGTATGGTCTTTTCCGCAGTGTATTATGAATACTCGGACCGTACGCGATCCAACATTAACAAGGTGTTGTAATAGAGGAAATTGCTAGTCTTCTTTGTTTATTGTGCTTTGAGAAGTCTTCCTAATTGGGGGCTAATTATCTGAAAGGGATAGTTTAAGTTCATTTAAAACCTCTTTGATGAATTTTGAGATGCTTAAAATAACTAATTCTATATACTTAATGGGGTTGAATTTGAATTCAAGTTCTTTTTCATGTAAAGTATGAGTCTCAATGATTAAGCTTTCTTGACCTCTGAACTCTTTTAAACTCAAACTAGTTGAATTTGAACCTTAAAACGAAAGCTGAGACAAGTATGAGTTTGAACATGACTTCAAAAGAAATTTGAATAAGCCAAGCTTAAGCATTCAGCATGAACAAATTCATTCAACTAAAATTTGTTTGAAAAATTTGGAAGGAATTCAAACTTTTTGGTGCTATTAGTTTGGTTTTCAAGAGTTGAGATATTTTACATTTTTGGTTAGTCAAACATCGGAATGGTGAATATTATATAAGCTTCTTATGCTATTTGGCTTCTTAAGCCATGAATTCTAAGACTAACTGGGGAACCTTTACTTTTAGTATAAACTTTTTTTCCTCTATTTTTGGTGAGAAGGGAAGAGTGAGATATCGATTTAAAACTTTCATACCTGAACTGGTATTTATGAATACCTACTACCAATCCCATATTTTAAATCCGCCAGTTATTAACGAATGCTAACAAGTTTGTTCAGACTTGCATATATTGGCTACTTTTAAATGTTTTTGGACCCATTTGGACCCAAAGAATCTTTGAGCATCATAGGATAGAATGGACATATTATTGGGATATGATTTTGATGAGCTACTTATGATGTATAAATATAATGCATGGTTCTCTCTACTAAACTTATGTTGAAGACACTTAATCACTTGCAATTCTTAGGGTGAACTAGGACATGCTAATTATATTTTTGTTATATTGACCACCTTATTTTTTATTTTTATTCCTTTGAAGAGGGAGAGGGTATGGAGGTTGTGGGAGTGGTGGTGTTGTCAGGCACAAATATGGAAACTTGTAAAGAACTTGTTTTTTAAGTACTTATAACAGTTAAAAGAAGTGAGTTTTTGTGAGCAATGAATAAGCTTGGAATATGAGTCACATTTGGTTTTGGAAATTATACAATCCAACATTTTTTTCTTATATAAACTTCAATGTTAATGCCATAGCACTAATTAAAGTGAAATGGAATTTTCTCTATAATAGAACTTAATCTTTTTTTTCCTTTATGATGAATGCCATTATGATTATATGTTAAGTTATTATTCGATGGTTACTTTATATTCTATAACCCATTTTTTCCTTTATGTATGTTCTAGAAAATTTTTCCTATTTTTATTCTTTATAATGTTTAGTTTATTTGTGATTGACTGCTAATGCTCTTGTCGATGTATTTGGATTCTAACCAATCATTTATTATAATTGCATATTTCTATCTTAGCCATGTTCATTGCTAATTTTTTTAGATGAATAGTTTAGTGAACTAAAT
Organism: Erythroxylum novogranatense; assembly: GCA_029891385.1. Classification (NCBI taxonomy): domain Eukaryota; kingdom Viridiplantae; phylum Streptophyta; class Magnoliopsida; order Malpighiales; family Erythroxylaceae; genus Erythroxylum; species Erythroxylum novogranatense. The sequence goes on along the minus strand of CM057229.1, from coordinate 78,919,566 downwards.
CCTTAAGAAGCTCCTCTCAGCAAGTAGGTGTGTTATTTGGTGCTAGAATTCATCCTTGATTACATGATTTAGTCATATCCTACTATCCTTTTGCCAGTATTGTTTATCATTGCAATCTAGTACTATGTCATTGTTAGTAGTGTGCCCTAGGCCAATGGACATATGTGACTTTTGTACTAACATTATGACTTATTAATAATATATTATCAGGTATTCTTCTATATATGCATGTATATCATTTATATAATGTGATTTACGTTCCATGAATAGTATTAGGCTTATGTCATCAAGTATGTGACTTGATAGTAAAACTATAAGCATTATAATACTATTCTAAACTGTCCCTGGTCGATCGTTATTGGTGGAACAATAATGAATTAAGGCTAGTATGTGTTCTGATTGATGATCACGTTTTTTTGATCATGGATATGAGTTATCAAATCAGAAACATAGATATATGTTAGAGAACATATATTAGACCGACCCACAGAGAGAACACTACATGGTTTCATGTTATTAGTGATTCTCAATATGGTTTGACTTTAGTCCTCTGACTTGAAGTCATTATGGTTCCCTACATGAGGAATTTAGTGTTTTGACATTAGACTAAGTTATCTTTAACTGAATAACAAGTAGTCTTATGTTGTACATTAAATTAATCATGCGGAGGGAAGTGAATGATGTAGATGGGATTTGTACCTCTCTTAAATGAGAGAGATATCATTTGGGCTTCTTGACAAGTATGACTGAAGAAATGCATGACCGTGCTTAAATGAATTGATGAGGAGTCGTCAATGTCATTTGTTATAATCAGTCAACTTTGGGATCAAGAAACTATGATTAACCAAAGGTTAACTTGTATCATGCCTTGTGAGTAATCTTGATATTGTGTTACAAAGGGACTGAGTTTGTAACCATGGTTATAGGTTAAATCGGATTACCGATCCTCATTTGATTTGGGTAGTCATAATGTCTTACTAGAGGCCGCTTATGACTTATGGGCCTTAAAGTGTGATCAAGTCCATTACCAACATCAAATGAGTCTATAAGGTCACACACAGAGAGTGATGTAATCTGGGCTTATTCTCTTGGGCCTAATTTATTAGGCATTGAGTAAATATATGTGGTTATATTTATTGGGCTAGATTGAATTAAGTTGTCGGACTTTTATTATATGAGATATAATATGGGCTGAAACTTATTAGGCTTCAATAATTCTGATGGGTTTAGGATTATGATGTTCTTATTCCTAATAGGAATAGGGATTATGATTTCTCTATAAAAATAGAGAAACTTATTTCTTATTAGATGTGAGACAAAAACCCTAGCCACCTAGACCTAGTTGCGTTTTTCTTTCGAGAGAAAAATTACGCGACATTCAAAAGGGTTTTAGAATATACTAGTAAACATTAGTCGTTGCCCGGATCGCTCATCCTCGTGTGGATATCGGTAGAGGAAGTTCGCGTACTACAACATCTACAAATTTGAAAAGAAACAAATACCAATCCGTGTCAAGAGGTAATTTCGTACATGTTATAATTTTTGATTATACTTCTTGTTGTGTAGTATGGTCCATTCTGCTGTGTATTGTGAATACCCGGGCCATAGGCGATCCAACAGTCATGAGAAGCGTATATTCACATTTATGCTTTTAGTAAATATTTATAAGGCATGTAAACACATATGAGTAGAAATAAATTTTTTTCTTGTTTTGTTTAATTTATGGTAAACATACATGTATTACCTCTGTTTTGCTGAAATTGTTTTAATATTTGTATGCCAGCAAATCTCTAGTGTTTATGTCATTGGAAGGTGATAATATTTCATTTACGCCTTCATAAATCGATTTCTGTTTCTTACTTGGATTTTATGGAGTCTCGTTTAGAGCCTGCTCCATCTGAAGCCTAATATCATGTGGAACTTTCTCATAAATAAGTGCACTGCCTTTTCAACCTAGAAGATGCTCCTTGAACCGATGAATACCACCACCCTTGAACAATTTAGCATAATATATACACTTCAAGTGCACTCTTTCCCTGGCCTTGATCATCTGACAATATTGTCATGCCAAGTCTTGTTTTTGATGTGGCATTGGTGAGGGATCCGAACATTAAGTCATTCAATAGCAAATTTCAAATAAATAACCTAGAACTTTTTCTTCTTTAACTAAAACAAGGATAAATAATCCAAAGATAAGTGGTATGAAAGATGCGTATGCTTGCAAGTAAACCATTGTTAAAATTATTTCACTTATCAGAACATGAATTCAAATTATATACTAAAAATAGATATTTAACATATAAGATGCATGTAATATATCTAATCCAACTAAGTGAATTCACTTCCATAGTTCATAAGTTGTGATGTGTCTTTCACAATTTGCTAATAAAACATGCCTATCTCCACTCCATTACTTACAAGTCCAAAAGAAAACTATAACCTCCCAAATTTCCATCGTATTTATGCACTAGTAGGGTCCTCAAGGCATCATATTAACTGAAAATAAGTCTAAAAAATGGAGGGTTTCAATCAATCAAAATCGGTTCCTTCACTATGTTTCCATAACAAGGCCTTCACAAAACATTGCTCTCCTTAATAAAACCACAATCCAAAGAGAACCCCTTTATTATAACTTCCAACTAAACTCAAATAAAAAAAGCATTAAAAGTAGTACAACAAAGGGGTAATGAGTTTCATCACTAGATCAATTCATAATTCTACCAAGACAAAGAACCATCAATACTTGATTGATGATCAAAACATATTTTTGGTTTATGCAAAAGATCAAAACTTTACAATCAGGGAGCTATATTATCAATTGTGAGTTAAGCAATTAGAGAGTAATTGAAGTCCCAAAAGAACCAATAGAGAAACATCTACATATGATTAAAGATTAAAACCTTTTGTTGTTTTGTGTAAAATCCAAATCTTTTAGTGTTAAAATTCATTAAAAATATCAAAATCTATTTTGGTAATAAAATAATTGAATGACGATATTTTCATTTTAATGAATCTCTTAAATCAATTATATTAAGCATATAACAGTTTATTCATAGATGTAGGTTCTTATGTCAACACTAATTATATTTAAAAGTTTGTAAAAATCATAAACATTGATTACAAGTATGATTAAAATCTATTTTGGTAATAAAAATTGAATGAAGATATTTTCATTTTAATGAATCTCTTAAATCAATAAGTTAACTCAGTTATATTAAGCATATAATAGTTTATTCATAGATGTAGTTTTCTTATGTCAACACTAATTATATTTGAAATTTTGTAAAAACATAAACGTTGACTAAAAGTGCGTCATACAAATTAATTAAAACACTATTATCTTAATTCTTTTTAATATAAACATTTAATATGTACCCATGTCATACAAAACATTAAATAAATTAATTAGGTTAAGCACAAATTATGATGAAAATTACAATTATAGTTACATAATGACAATTAATATGGTAGAAATATAACTATTTTAAAATCCTATTTCTTGAGAAACCTATTTTTGTTGGTACAGGCTAAACCAAATTGAGAAGCATGTTATTAGTTAACATCTATAAATATGATTTTATCTTTTATTCTTTGAAATTTAATTATTAATTTTGAAATGTTAATAAATAAAAGAATTTTTTAATTTTAATTTGAATAAAAATTTAATTAGAATACATAGATAAATATCTATTTAGAAATAATGTAAAACTAAAAGCAGTAATTTATATATTTCTTTATTTTTATTTTTATGTGTGATATGTAGTAAAATTTGATAATTAAATGAGATAGATTTGATTAAAGCTTTAATATCGATCACTCAATTAAAAATATTAAATTACTGCATATGAGTTCATAATTAAATTGTAAGTATAAAATTGATAAACTCACAAAACACCTTAAATTTTTATACTATATAGCAAAAGTATATAAAGAAAATAAATATTAAAATTAAAAGATAAAATCTTAAAATTTGGATAAGTAAATCAAAATTTTAAATTTTACACTTTTCTCAATTCACTTCTTACTTTAAGTTTTAGAATTTAAATGTTACATCAAAAAATCTTTTATAAAATCCAATTAATCGAATAAGAAGACAAAATGAACACTATAAATTAGAATATGTTAATATGTTTAAAGAAAAGGTCTAATCATATAAGAATTCGTTGTTGGTTAAATGAAATAAGGAAAGCATTTAATAACAAGTTCGATTTATCAACTTTTAGATTTCCCATTTTTTTCGTGAGTTTTTGTTAATAATTTTATCAGAAAACAAATCCATAATGATGTGTTGTTTGTGAAATTGATAAGTGTCAAATTTAGTATTAAACAAATTGATGGAAGGTAGATCAACTCCGTATCGTCGATTATAATATAAACTTGAGAAGGAGCAACATAAGAACGACGAAATTGGCACTGGTAATGAGAGCAGTAATATCAAGTCAACTGATTTGATGCATGTGAATTATAAGGAGAATTTGAACAAAGTTCACTCATTTGTTCCAAGAGAATTAATACTAAAAATTGACAAGGAGTTTGAGACGGAAGAACAAGTTTATCAATATTATTTAATGTATGAAAAACATGTTGGCTTTGGAATAAGAAGGAGCAAAAGTCAAAAACATAAATCTAGTAAATTGATTTGTAGGCTTTTCTGTTGTAATGCTGAAGGTAAAAGGATGCCTGACAAAAGAGATATGTATGTAAGAGCTCTACGTGTAGAAACAAGATTTAATTGTAAGGCAATAATGAAAGTTAATATTGTGGAAAATGGAATGTTTCAAGTGATTCAATTTGTTGAGGATCATAATCACTATTTTTCAAGTCTTAATAAAACACATTTGCATAGAAGTCATAGAAATATATCCTCTTCTACAGCAATGCAAATTCAAATAGCTAATGATGTGGGAATTCCACCAAAAGCATCTCATGATCTTAGGGTGAGACAAACAGGTGGAAGCGATACTCTTGGCTTTATTCCAAAAGATTACAAGAATTATTTAAGATCCAAAATAACAAGAGATATGAAAAAGAGAGATACAGATGGCGTGTTAGAATATTTGCATAAAATGCAATTTGAAGATCCCAATTTCTTTTATGCAGTTTAAGTGGATGAAGATGATTTAATAACAATATATATTTGGTCAGATACAAAGATGAGGAATGATTACTTCAATTTTGGTTAGGTTGTTTGCTTTGATACTACCTACAAGAAAAATGGTGAGGGTTGTCCACTTGCTTCATTTGTATGTGTAAACCATCACACGTAAACTGTAGTTTTTGGTATTGCACTATTGTATGATGAGATTGCTCTTACATTTGAGTGGTTGTTCGACACATTTACTAGAGTCATGTCTAAGAAAAAGCCTATAACTATTCTTACTGATTAGGATGTGGAGATGGCAAAGGCATTAACTTCAAGACGGCCTAAAACTCATCATCATCTTTGTATCTGACACATTTATCAAAATGTCACAATCCATTTAAGTAGTGTTTTTTCTTAGTTTAAATATTTTTTGAGAGATTTCAGCTCATATATATATGAATTTGAAGAAGAAGAAGTTTTTTCAATGTATGGAATGAGATGTTGGAAAAATATAAACTTCAAGATAATGATTGATTTAAAGGAAAAATAGGCTTCAATTTATGGATGCCAAATGTTTTGTGCATACATAACCACCATACAAAGAAGTGAGAGCAATGGACAACATTGTAAAATGATATGTGAGTTATTAGCATAACATTTACAACTTTTTAATCACTTCTAAAAGCTTATTGATGATCGTGGATTTGATGAGTTGAAAGCTAATTTTAAAACTAATGTAAACACTCCAGCATTGTCAATGTCTGTCCAAATTTTAAAGTATGTTGCTAGTGTATATACACCTAAAGTATTTAAATTTTTTCAAGATAAATGGAATAATTTTCATGATTCAAGTTTTCGTCTTTGTGGTGAAGATGGTACAATTACAAAATATGATATCACTCTTGTAGGGAAGAGTTACTCTCATGTGGTCACTTATGATTCATCAAATGATGAAGTCCATTGTAGTTGTCGAAAGTTTAAGTTTGCTAGCATTTTATGTTCTCATGTTTTTAAGATTTTTACCTTGAAAATTATTTTGAGAATACTAATTTAGTATATTTTGAAAAGATGGACACGAAAAGCAAAAACATGGTACCTTGATAGTAAAAGCTCCGCTATCAATGAAAGTGAATTGGATCCTAAATTGTTGTTAAGTATGAGGTACAAAGAATTGTATGCATTAAGCATGCAATGGGTTAGAAGAGTAGCAAAGAGGAGAGATACTTGTGGAATTGTAAAAGATCGCCTTCTCAACATGTTAAAAATGGTTGATGGTGAGATGTTACAAGGTGAAGAATTAGTTGATGAAGAGATTCTAATATCACAAGATGAAGAGTTGACCTAATGCTTAAATCCTGAAATGAATCTCTTCAATCAAATATGAGATTAATTTTGGTGTAAGGAATATGATTAGGGGTGTCAAAATAGAGACAAAACCTACGTCAAGTAAAAGATTGAAGGTTGGCTTAGAGAAAAGTTTAAGGAAAAGAAAGCATGTTAAAAAATGCAAGCTTCAACAAATATGGCAAATTCAACAACCATACCCGTTTCCAGTACTCAATTTTTGTTTTTGCTGATTTTATGTTAAAAACCTTTCAATGCATACTATTTTTATTATGATAATTTTAATTTTTTTTGGTTTAAATACTCTATTAATGATTTTGAAGAAAATTCACAAAATACTTCTAATATGTCCACCGTACCACATACAATATTGCATCAAGTTTAGGTTAGCTTTCACTAATTTAAATGTCGCATGTGTTGTTTTATTTGTTTTTAACATTTTTTCCTTTTGTTTTTGGTTATGACACATAAAACATGTAGCCACTTGGTGTTTCTACGAATAACATAAGTATGGTCTACATTCATCATCATTCTATGTCTGGACCACATTCTCAGGTACTATTTGTAATTTTTGCTTTTTGTAATATGTTAGTAATCTTCTGTTGATTTGAATTTTTTATTTCTGGACCACTTGGTTATAACACATAGCAAGTGTGACCATATGGTGTTTCTATGAATAACACAAGTATAACTTACACTCATCACCATTCTATGTTTGGACCACATTCTCAGGTAGTATTTATAATATTGTCTTTTTGTAATCTATTAGTAATATTCTAATGATTTGAATTTTCATTTCATTCATGCAGAAACAAGTAAACAAAGTTTTACTGCTAATAGCATACCTTTAATGTATATGACTAATTTATTTATGGTACTCTTTTTTATGGTTATTTCTTAATTTCAATTATTGCATTTGATGTTAATATTACATTTTATTAATAATTGTATTAATTAATTAAAAATGCATTTTTGATTGATAGGCACAACAAACATTTGGTTTTGACAATTTGGGAGTTGGTATCAGACCAAACAATTTGGGAGTTGGTATTTGCAATGAGAAGTATGATTGTTTTCTTCCATGCCTACGTGACATGTTTTGTATTTGTAAAAGAAGAAATCGCAGTTAGTGAGTTACTCTTTATAGCTTTATGTATAAATGACATTTTTTTGTATATTAGAGGAGTCAAATTCTCATGCAATATTAGCTCAAACTGCGAATCTTAGACATCTCTTGGTTAGTTTTAGGTGACAACTAGATATAATTTGGTTTTATGTTGGGGAGTGGAGATAGAATGTTGTTTTGGAAATGCAGGAGACTTCTTCATGTAAAATGATGCAATCTCTATATTGTATGTTTTATATATTGTCCTCTTTCCTAACAAATTTCAGGGAGGAAAATCTACGAACAGTGTTTTGGCACTCAAATCATATTCTGAACGGAAGCATAGTGGTGGAAATGGAATATGAAATTTTGAGGGAATCGTGAAACTATAATGTCTACAAAAGCATTTGCAAGGAAAAATGCATAACCATTAATGAATTCTTAGTTAAAGAACTCATCAATGAATGAGAAATCATTGGATGCCCCGTGCGCTAAGCTCAATTCTAAGAAATGGTAAAGTACTTTAAAAAGTTCTACCCCATATAGATATAAGTGAGAATTACCAAGTTTAAAATCTTTATAATTTTGGCAATCCAGTGATTTCATAAATTTACTTGTTCGAGCTTTATTGGTAGACAAGAAGTTAGATGGAGTTGCAAAGGTAACAAATTATGCACTCGTTATATTTTATAACATTATGAATTGCAGCAAATCAAGATAGGTAATTAAGAGTTTTGTATATTACCAAGCTCCATTATTATTTGAAATTAGCTTTTGAACAATTTTGTAAAATAAGTTTTCCTTTTCAAAAACGAAAAATCAGAATATCATTAGAAATTAACAAATTATCTCATCCCCACTTCCTAATGAAGATATTTGCATTGCGTTGTAAATCTATCGTTCTTATATTTTGGTGTGAACAAGTGTTACAACAAATCTTATTTGTGCTTATGCCTTTTTTCGCTTGCAATAGTTGGTTGAATTGTTTCTAAGCAAGCTTAATGAGTAGTTTGAACATCAAATTGTAAGTAACTTATATTGGTGCTCCTCTAAGTCAATTGTTAGATAAAGGGTTATTGGTTTGGGATTGCGTAGAAAACTTGTGTTTTATGGTAAGAGGACTCTTATTCTACATTGTAGAGAAGATAACACAACTAACTCTACATTAAATTTGACACCATCTGTGTACCATTCTTAATGCTTTAACGTTTTTTTAGGTTCTATATTTTGTCCATAGAGATTATGTTTTATGATGTTTAACTGACCAAGATGACAATTTAAGAACAATATTATATAGAGCTTTTCAATTAGATATGCTCTACTTTTATTAAACAACTTTTTTTACTATTCATATATATTCTCATTTGTTGTGTTTGCTTATTTTGTCTATCCCTGGTTGAGTCCTTTGTTGTCTCACCTCTTATCCTGTGTGTTTGCCCTAGAATGGTTTTAATGATTGCTTACTATTTGAAAAAAATGCTAGGAGAGCTAATGTTATGGCTTTCAGTCTTGTATGTGAATCATCACTTTGGATTTCTCCTTTTAAAGGGGTATTTGAAAAGCTTCCAATTGAAGCATCAAGATGGTAATTTTGTATTGGTTTTGGATTAAGAGTGGTGACTGCTTTGATAGGTAGTATTTGGGAACACTTTAAAGATTCTAGCACTTGATCAAACAAACTCAGGAAAAATGATAGTTAATCATGAAAATTTAACTATGATGTGTTCGTGATAGTTGATATAGGTTTCTATAAAGCGAGTTTGTTAAGACAACAAATGATATTGAAAAGCAAAAGGAAAAAACTATATGATATATCAATTCAAGAGAGTCTAATTGAACTTCATTTTAATACAAGAAAATAACAACTCTATACCATTCAACCAAATAAATTCTGAAGTGCTCCAAAAGCTATCCTTAGTAAAGTAAACATCCATGTCACAAGAAGAATGTTACTTGGTTATAAGATGGACAAAATCCACATGGCGAGATTATTTTTCTTAGTGGTGGCCTTGAGAACACCAAGAAATTTATAATATAAAATTTCACATTATCACACAATTTTAAACTTATATCCCTTAATCTCTTACAATTTTGTACCGGTTGAGTCACCCCTATTGTTTTCACATTTAGGCAACCCTCCAGGTCCAATTGTAATAATCCAGGGCCTCTTTTTGAAATCACTTCCAATGCTTCATTGTCAATTCCTGGTCCCTATGCTTGCAATATCTCCAATTTAGGAAATTCAAAGATTAAATCAATATTCCTTATCCCCAGACATCTGTTCATCTCTAAATGCATGATTTCCTTGTAGTTTCTCATGACTTCTTTTATCCCTTCTTCTACGATAGAAAGACAACAACTGATCTTTAGCACTTCTAATCCATGGCAAGATAAGATTGGACGACAAGGTTATGCAACTAAACTAAGTGATTCATTAGAGATAATTGAATATGAGAGATCAAGCTCACTCAAACATTTTGCATAAGAAAACATGAATCAATAAAAGGGATTTCAATTCCGTCCAGTGAAATTGAACTCAACCCATAAGTAGTTTGCATAGCCACACCAGTCCCATTTTGAGATATACAATCATAGTCACAAATCACTACTTCACCAAGTAACATGCAATTCAAAGAAAACACAAGTAGGGGACCTATCTATGATAAAGTGATTATCGGAAACATCTATCTTACGTAACTTCTTGATCTTCGTTGACAAATCAAGCAGCCCCTCATTGGTCACAACTCCAACAAATCGCTCGAAAGTCAAAGACCTAGTTAGGTTAAACATGAATTATACTAAGGAAACCCAATAGCGAGCTCCTCAAGCATCGGAAACAACGACTCAATTTCTAAAAGATCACTATCTCGCAAAGAATCTATTTTTGAATAGTTAAGTCCCGTCAAATTCTTCACTTTCGATCCCAACCATTGCATATTGATAAAAGGGAAGTGGGATTGGCCGGAAATATTGAGGGATTCAATATCTAATCCAGATCGAGAGATTAGGTCGATAATCGAATCAAGGTCTCTATAAAAGTCACACACTTTGATGTGGTTGAGATTCAGGGATCTTAATATTATGAGGTGTAGGAAGGGGGCAAAGAGAGAGGAGATTATGAGAGTGTGGCAGAGGAAATTGGTGACGGAGAGGAAGCGGTTGCAGACTAAAGAGAGGATATCTAAGTGGCGATGGTGGTCTAGGGATTTAAGATTAGTTCCCAGCAATCTTTTGGTAAGTCCGCACGCCTGTTGTTGTTGTTTTCCTGTTCCATTTATTGTTTGAAAGGCCGCAGGCTCATTGTATTAAATTTCGTACCATACCGGCCCAAATCTGATACCGAATTTTAAGTTTTGGTACCAGATTTAAATACCGGATTGAGTGCGACTTATTTCATTTGTCTTAATAGATATTCAAAATATCCACAAATCTTGGTGGTACTGAAATTTTAAAAAATTGGGAGACTTTTTTGCAAATTTTTAAAATTTTTCAAAATTTTCCTCCCCCTTTTTTTCCAAAGTTTTTAAAATAATAATAAATATTTTATTTCTAATAATAATTATAAATTAAATAAAACTTAAAAATAAATTATTTTTATTTTATTACTAATAAATTATTTTATTTAAATTTATTTTAATATTTTATATAATATTTATCAATAAATACTAATAAAATATTTTATTTCTTAAAATAAATAATTTTAAAATTGTTATTTATAAACTAATATTTATTTTATATATTTTCAATTATTAAATCAAATTTATTTGAAATTTATATATTTTAAATTTAATTATATTTATTAATAATTATTAAATTAATTTTATATATTAAATTAAAATTGTGATTATGTCTAATTAAATGTAAAATGAAATGGAATGTGAAAACAACAATTCTAAAAAATAATTCAAAATTTTGATAAAATAAAAAATTAATAATTCAAAATTTTGAATTTTTTCATTATTTTACAATTAATTATTATATTTAGATAATTATTATATATAGATATATATTATGTATAGATAATTAAGATATATAAAATAATTAAAATATAATAAAGATATATATAAACTAAAATGGATAAGATATAAACAAAAAAACTAAATTTAATAATTTACAACTTTACAATATCATAATGAACTATTTTGTAATTTTAAAAATTTATGGACTATTTTATAAATTTAAAAAATTACCTAAAATGATATCCAGTATTAATCAATACTGGTATAATACTATACCAAAACTTAATCTACTATCAAATTTGGTACGCTATTTATAACATTGTGCAGGAATATGTGGAATGAGTAGGAATGAAGATGAAAATATCTCGAGCGACGGTGAAATTTGGAGGACTAACCGTCAGCTTAGGTCATAAGTGGAATGTGTCAACTAACAGAATTTGTGAATTTTTATAAATAGAACGATAACGTTTTTAAAATTAGACAAGGTGGGAGGGGGATTAAGGATTCTTGCACGGATGATCTGTACTACTGTAGTCACGTAGAAGTCGCCTTTATAGCATTAATGGAAATGGCTTGTAATATGATGTAAATGAGGATTGTCAAATCTGATTAACCAACTCTGCAAGAGTGCAAGCATTTCTCTTTTGGCTGTTTTGAGAGACTTGCAAGAAGGAATCTGACAACATCCCTCGTGTCGACCTTTGACAATCCCCAGTTGGAACACCCAATAACTAAATTTATACGCCCAAAACCGAGAAAAAGGAAAAACTTCTGATGAATCTCCGATTTCAACGCCCCCGTCGACCTTTTCAATTTCCAAGCTTTTAAAGTGAATTAATTGCTTAAGCAAAGCTTATGGTGAAACATTAAATGTGGTAGGTTGGCCAGAGGTCATTAAATGACCCTCTTGATTTGTTATAAACCTTTGGTCCGGATCATGCATTACATACTAGATAGCACCAATCCTTATCCCCCTTATCAATGGAGCTTAGAGACCTCCTTGTCTTTGGGCTGTCGTTTGTCTTCATTATCCTATGGTGTCGCCGTTGTTTTGTCAGCGGTGGCAACGCAAGGAAACTCCCGCCAGGCCCTCCTGGGTGGCCACTTGTGGGCAACTTGTTCCAAATTATGCTCCAAGGCCGTCATTTTATCTTTTCAATACGTGATTTACGTCCCAAGTATGGACCAATCTTCACCATGCAAATGGGACAGCGAACCCTTGTTATCGTTACCAGTCCCGAGCTTATTCACGAAGCCCTGATTCAAAAAGGAACAATATTTGCCAGCCGACCACCCGATTCTCCAATCCGGCTAGTATTCAGCGTCGGAAAATGCGCTGTTAACTCTGCTGAATACGGTCCTCTCTGGCGGACCCTTCGCCGGAATTTCGTGACGGAGTTGATTAGTCCAGTGAGAGTGAAGCAGTGCAGTTGGATTCGAGACTGGGCATTAGAGAACCATATGAAGAGGCTTCAAAATGAGGCCTCTGAAAAAGGTTTTGTTGACGTGATGGACATCTGTAGGTTCACGGTGTGTAGCATCCTGGTGTACATATGCTTCGGCGCTAAAATTCCCGACGAGTGGATCAAAGACATTGATAGCGTGACAAAAGATGTGATGTTAATAACAATGCCACACCTTCCGGACTTCTTGCCAATTCTCACTCCGTTGTTTCGCAAACAAATGAAGAGAGCCAAAGAGTTGAGAAAGACTCAAATGGAGTGCATGGTTCCGTTGATAAGAAAAAGACGAGCTTTTGTGGAGAAACGTGAAAGCCCTAACGAAGAGATGGTTAGTCCAGTGGGTGCAGCCTATGTGGACTCTCTCTTCAGCCTACAAGCACCCGGGCGTGGTCATCTTGGTGAAGAAGAGCTCGTCACGGTTTGCTCGGAGCTGTTTGTTGCTGGGATTGACACTACTACAAGCGTGCTCCAATGGATTTTCTACGAACTTGTAGTGAACCAAGACATTCAAGAGAAGTTATACAAGGAAGTTGTTGATTGTGCAGGAAAAGATGGGTTTATCACAGAAGAACAAGTAGACAAAATGAAGTACCTCCACGCGATAGTTAAGGAGACTCTCCGGGTTCATTCTCCGGCGCACTTCACGTTGTCACACGCAGCGACGGAGGAGACGGAGCTTGGCGGGTACAAGATTCCTACCGACGTATACGTCGAGTTCTACCTAGAGTGGATGACTGAAGATCCGAGCATGTGGAAAGATCCGAGTGTGTTCCGACCCGAGAGGTTTTTGGACGGCGACGGAGTTGACGTGGACGTGACCGGAACTAAAGGCGTGTTGAAAATGTTGCCGTTTGGGGCTGGGAGGAGGACTTGTCCGGGCCTATCACTTGGGCTGCTCCACGTTAACTTGATGCTTGCTCGAATGGTCCAAGCTTTCAAATGGGTACCCGTGCCCAGTTTCCCACCCGACCCGGCTGAGGCTTTTGCCTTCACAGTTGTGATGAAGAACCCTCTTAAAGCAGCACTATTGGGTAGGTGAAATAAAGAAATATTATTTATTGTGGAAATTGCATTTCTTCTAGCGTTGTTGGTTTTAGTTACCAATGAGTCGGTCTTTCTGCTACTTTTATACGGTCTTACACACCCTTTTCGTAGTTCGAAGACTTTTGGGACATAAGTTAGATAGCTTCTTAAATGTTGTCCACGTGAAATTCTGTTCCCTGTATAAATGGAATGAGTCAATTGTGGAATCATAAAAGAGAGGCGTGAACATACAAAGCATCCCAAATTATCTTTTTCTTATTTTACTCCAATATTAATTTATTTTTTTTAAAAAAAAGTCAAGCAATAACTTCAAGGCGTAAGTGAGTTGATAAGAAACTTTCCTGATTTAAATGAGGTCGCGAGTTCGAACCGTCCTCATATATACAACCATTTAAAACTTGAAGTCAGAGTTTTATCTTTCGCAAGGGACCTATCCGGCTCGAGCAAAAATTAATCTATGAGTGGATGACTTAAAGGTACCTTCCTATAATTAATATCCTTCTAAAATATCTCGTTAGTAAAAAAAAAAAAGAGAGAGTCGAACAATAGAAAACAAAAAAAAGAAAAAAGAAAAAGAGAGTCCAAGAATAGAAAATCATATGAAGTTTTATGTTTGAGCTTGTCGCGTTTGTCATCCCTCAGTGAGCTCTTCCTATGAAGTTTCCATCTCTTAGTAAGACGACTCACCCGAATGTGTAATACTACAATGCTTTCTTTCATCCTTGAAGATTGAGACATATCTATCAATCTCATTACTACCTTTCTCATTAGGACATAGATTCTACGTTGTAATTTTCCTTTCATCATAATTAAAGCATCTTTTACCACCTTAAGATGTTTATTATCACTTGAAAACTTATACCATTGACTAGTAAGAGTACTTATATAAATTAGATTCTTCGGAAGCTCATAAATATGCCAGACATTTAATGTTCTAACAATTGTATCATGCACTTTGATTTCCATGAATTACTTAGAATTATATTCATTTATTTTAATTAATTATTTAATTAAAGTTTAACTATCTCTTTGAACATTTTAAATGTCATATTAATCACTTTTATTTTGTTTTAAGTATAAATTGAGTTTCACTTTTACTTAAAACTAATTTCAATTAGTGATTTAATAAATTTGTCAGAGTCCAAATTTAATTTTAAAATATTTATTATGACATATTTTCATAATCTTTTAGTTAAAAGGTAATAATATTCATATTTATTTGCATGTACCTTAAACATTTCAATTTCTCTAAAATGATTAATCAATGTACTATTTATTAGTAAAGCTAATTCAAACTAGGATAAGGAATACAAATTTTAATTTTCATCTAAACAAATATTTTAATTATGTTTGTATTTATTTTGGTTGAGATAAGATAAAGGAGATGATTTTTCCCTATCACTTTCCAATTGGTTATAAAAACATAAAAGGAGAATAAATTTCTTAGCTATTAATCGAATTCTAGGTATTAAAAATTTGGTTAATTTAAATGACCAACATATGGGCATAGGTTCTATATAACTTTGAAATATTAAGTAAGAGAATGACTATCAAAGATAGAATATTTAAATTTTATGTAACAATTATACGTATGTAGATTTATCTAAAATTATGAAATGCCATTTTCTTATATTAATATCTTTTAAATTAAAGCATGACATAATAAAAGAGAAAGAGGAAAAACTTTGAATGTGTTAATACATTTAGCAAGTTGCTAGTTCTTCTTGATGTTGATTTAAGCATTATTTTAATCGAATTTCAATATTTAGTATACCTACAACATTTATTCTACTACAAATAATTCTTTTCTTATTTTATATTGGACTAATAGGAAAAAATATCGAAAGATCTATATGTTAAAAGCTTGGTAAGACAAATAGAGAGAGTCTTCCTAAAGTATAAAACCAGAAAACACATAATGCCATAAACCAAGAAACAGATACAAAGATTAAGGCTCAAGCATTAGATATTCCAGTGGCTTGCTAATGATATTATATATTATAGTTCCTTCAAAAATTGTGTGCCAAGTCGTATAACTTTGTGGGAGCATTGGACCTAATTGCAAATAATCATATAGAGTTAATCCTTGCAAGCAATGAGCTGGACATACCTTATTTTGGGCTTTAATAAGTTAATTTATTTCTAATTTTGTTATTTATTTTCTTAATTCCAATAGGAGTGTAGATGTTTTCCTAATTAGAGTATGATTAAACTTTCTTAATTCCAATGGGAGTTTGGTATTTTCTTAATTAGAGTAGGATTAAACTTTCTTAATTCTAATAAGAATGTGGTTGTATTCATAATTAGATTTGGTTATTGTCTTAATTAGAGTACGATTAAGCTTTGTTAATTCTAATAGGAGTGTGGTTGTTTTATATTTAGAGCGGAATTAAGCTTTGTTATTCCTATGCCTTTATAAACCAATTACAACATGTAATTTTCATCATATTTCATAATAGAATTCATGTGATTTAGATGAAAGAAATTGAGTATTTTTGTCCTCAAATATTAATTATTGATGGTGTTCATTTAGAGACTTAAGTGGGCTAGTCCTTAAACTTGTTGGTTCTCTTTTATAGTTACAGATTGGTTCTTTGTCTTTCAATCCTTTATCTTTTATTAAGTTTTGATTATTCAAAGAAAAAAAAACTAAAAAAAATAATGTTCTTTAAACAAGGTTCTCTCAGGATTATGCACTATCCAATCTTTATTAATTCACATGCATCAAATTGGTATTAAAGCAAGGGATCAAGGTTTTCCTAAGCCTTAATGGTCCGAGAATAAATAAAAAGCATGGGAAAACTTTTTGTTTGACATGACTAGTGGTGACGAATTTATGAAGAAGATGGAAGAGCTGATTGCAAAGCAACCTGAAAATTTTACACTCCGCTTGGATCATCATGAAAAAGGGCTTAAGGCATAAAAAGATAATATAGAAAGCACGATGCGAATAGCATCATCCTTTGGGTAGGATAAGGCATGGGTTGAATTTTGATGGAGGAAGATCTTGTAATGAATAAGAAGCATTTTAAAAAGAATTAGAAGCTCCAAGAAGTGGCCACGAAGATGGGAGATGGTGCCAAACACGTGATCCTTTTGTTTAGGGTCCAAGAACATATCAAGAAGGTGGTGAAAATCGTAGGAGACATTCAAGAATCCATAATGAACACATGCAATCTCCTCTTAGGCGTTTAAGACGTGACGACGTTTGGGAGAGGCATTTTGAGATGGATATATAACCACTTTAAGAAAAATATCCCTTTTGTCACGTCTCAAATGATCAATAAACATCGTAGAATCTTATTTGTGATATTTTTAAAAACGTCACAAAAACCATTATTAAAGGTAAAGTAGAAACGGTTTCAGCAATGTTTTATGGAAAACGTCGCGAAAAACCTGTTGATTCAATGACGTTTTGGAAAACATCATAAAAAGGTGATGGAATGGGCGACATCTGAAAAAAACATCGTAAAAACCGTGAAGTTATATGCGACGTTTAGTAAACGTCGAAATATGTTCACAATCGACGACATTTGGGAATAAACGTCGTCGATTAGTAGTTAATTAATTTGTTTAAATATATTAAATAAATTTATTTTAATTAATTTTCAAATTTAAATAATTAAATTTTTCATTCATCCGAAAATAAAATTAAATATGAGAATTATTAAAATTTAATTTGAATTTTTCTTTAAATCCTGATATGGTTTTAAAATTTAATTTTAATTGAATTATTATTATGATTTAATAATTAATATTTGAAAACAAATTTATTAAATCTTATTTAATAACTATTTAATATTATATATGGAATTTATTTATTTAATAATTCTTCAATTTGTTGAGTATATCATTAATTTGCAAATGATTAATCATGTACAACAAGAATTTAATACATGTAGACAATGAATTATATAATTTCAATTCCCAAACATGTCATAATATAGTAATTAATATAAACAATATATCATAAGTGTTTAATTTATCAATATGAGTACTTATCTATTCTAAATGAATATTATGTGTAGAACATAAAAGTTCCAAGACCTTTTTTTGCTGTTCGACTTCGGTAGTTAATTTATCCTGCATTTCTTCAAATTTTTTGGTCAATTCATCGACTTTAGACTTTATGCTCTCATTAACCTTCTTCGATCGGCTTCGGTAGTTAATTTATCCTGCATTTCTTCAAATTTTTTGGTCAATTCATCGACTTTAGACTGTAAGCGCTTATTAACCTTCTTTGACTTCTCTAATTCATCTTAAAGTCTCTTTCTGACCGAAGTCTTCCCTTGTGATCGAGGCCCCATTTTCATACCAACAATGTAATCTGATCTAGTGCTTAAGACTTTGTTGCACACTTCATCCACTGTCATCGGATAACCTGGTTCTCTTAAATGTGTCAATTCGTGACACATTAAGTCCTGAAAAAGTAAAGAATTAATTACATACACAATCTTATTTAATAAATATTTATAAATAAACTATGTACTCACCCATTTTTCTTTGCATTCAGGAGTTGTCTATTGACCTTACTTTCATCATAATAAGTGTGATACCATAACTTCATCCAGTCACACTCTTCTCCATCTCTGTCACTCTATTGTATAGAAATATATAAATAGTAATATTTATTATAAAACTTGAAATGTCAATAAAGGTAAAATATAATTAAAAAGATAATAACTCACAATCTCATGCCGTATCACTACAAAGGCCTTGGAGCCGGAGTTTGGTTGACATTTTACTTGACTGCTAGCCAATTTTATTTTTTGACTTTTTTCCTAATCGTACACGTAAAAAACTCTATTATAACATCTATAAATCACAATTCATAAATACTAAAATATAATAAGTTGTCAAAAAAGTAGTGAAATTAAGTTTTTTGATCAAATAAACTAACCTTTGTAGTCTATTGCTCCCAATATTTGCATAATTCCATCCACTCTGCTACTGTGACATTATGCGGCTTAACATCATTTCTGTGCTTGGTAAAATGCTTTTTTAAACTATATCTTTGATCTTTGATCTTTGGACCTTAAAGCAAGAAATTTCTTCACAGTAGCATGTACTTTGTTGTCAGTCCTCATTCCCTTGACTTCCAACTTTTGCTGCAAAAAATTATAAATTATTGATAAATGCTTTAAGCATATGGAAAACACATACAAATTAGATTGGTTTAGAATACTTACGTCTATCTTATCAAATGCAATGTCCAATTTCTCATTAGTAATTTTTGAAAATTTTGTTCTTACAGGTAAGGAAGTTCAGGATAACACACCAATCTCACTCGAGAATTTAGCAGATTGTACAGAGTTGGTTGGTCGTGCTTTAGTAGGGGAGATCTCTATCTCCAATCTCTTACCTATCGCCTTGTTAATCTTTTCCAATCCGTGTCCTTTTATGATACCCCTTATTTCGTGGATCCTAAAATAACAAAGGAATAATTTATAATGAGCATATAACATACTCTTAATTGGTTAGATAAGCAAAATAATTAAACTTAATAAATTTCACCAATGTGATGTGAAAGATCAAACCTGCAGTGCTTGCAGAAGAAGAGCCCACAGTGGGAATAATAGTCTGATTTACTGGTGTGTGATAAGCAGAAGCTAGAGGTATCTCTTAAGAAGTGGATGGAGAACTAATATTGCGTCACATATTTATAATTTGTTCATACTTATCTCTAGGATGAGTAATAGGCATAGATGTGTCTTCTCTTGGTTTTGGAGTAGGCTCACAAGGTGCAGATGTCTGATTTTGTGGTTGTGTACAAGCAGATAGCTCATTAGCTACGCTTCCAAGAAGTTGACGATTCCGTGACTACAATTTTGTCGGTACTAAACTACTTGGTGCAGCCTTATTTTTCTTCTTGAGTTAACCAGGTCCCATGTGAATCACCTGCATTCAATTTAACATTAGATTTCAAAGTACATATGCATAAACCATATTTAAAGACAACAGCTGGTGATGCTGTCGCCTGCAGTCAAATCTAAAAGAATTCACTTCCGTTAAAACAAATTAATGTAGTAGCGGTAAGCGGATATCGTTTTCATGAGAAATCTTTACGGTAAGGACCTGCGAATTCTAACGAAAAAACTAACAAAAATAAAAAGGGGGGTTTTGTTTAATCACGGCAATATAAAAAAATCAAAGGAAAAATCTCAAATTAAAGCAATCATTAAATCTGAAAAATTAATGAGAAAATATCTTGGTTTCGGGTCACCAACGTTATCAGGCTATTATGGATCCTCGACATAAAATTGAAATCATTAACAAACATTCATTGGGGAAATTTCTCTTATGGGTAATGACTAGAAACATGTATTCTAGCATTCTTATTAAACACTAGCCTAGATACGATCATAGGCATATTTGAATAATAGCATTAAGAATCAAGAACCAATGAGCAAGCGAAATACATGTACGACATGCAATCAATCATGAGAATATCTTCTTGGAATTTCCGACTCTAACGTAGAGAAGCCAATTCTACTTGCTACTTATGATTACCAAAATTGAACGTCATATTTCGTTAATCTAGCAGTTGAACCAATTAATCTCTAGTTGCGCGCCTAGAAACCAACGAATTCAACTATAAAAAATGGATCCGAAGATATCCAATGTTTATTAACAACATAAAAAGTATCCGAAATATCTCACCATAATGACATGTAACATCGATCCCCTACACCAAGACAAAAGATTTAGTTACTTATAATTAAATTGAAAACAAAACAAATAACAAAGTGATAAGTCTCCATCCATGGTTCTTTAATGGAAAATATGAAAACACTAATTGAAATTGTGCAAAAAACGTGAAAAACAAAACCAGAAAAGTGCAACAGCCAAAAGATTGCTGAAAACCTTATTCTAAGACCTAATATATACATATACGGCAATCACCCCAATCTCCTTCTTTAAGTTAATCTCTTCGTTATCTTCTCTTGATTTTGTCCAGATAAGGTGCTCTCCTATTTTCGGTAGGTAACTCATTTGAAAGATACCACGGTTGTAACATCCCATCACCGATGGGAAGGGTAATTTGGTCATTTGGAACGGGTTAGGCGAGTGTAAATATACCTCGGCATGTTCACGCATCATATAGCCTCTATATTTATCTGAATTGTAATTTTTGTATATGCACATGATTGTACATGATTCATGACATTTCCCGGCATATGTGTTATTGTGAGAAACATATGATTTAGTACTTGAAAATCAAATTGGAGTGGATTTTTGTGTATTTTTCATTTTTGTGAAATTTTAGAAATTTTTCTGAAAATTTTTCGGGATACTTTTTCGGACCGGAAAATTTGCAAGTGATAGACTGATTTGATTTCCGGTACCGAAAATGACTGTCCAATGGCACTGAAAAAAATTGATACATGATTTTAGAATTTATTACTTTGAGCCATTGGAATTTGGAGAGAAATTGGACTAGAAATTAATTATTTTGGAAAGGAAATAAATGAACCCTTAAAAGCATGACAAGTGGCAAGTGACACATGTCACTTGCCTACTTAATCTTATGAGTAAGTGATTTATATAAATATCTTACATAAGGCAAAGCTTCAACGACTTTCTCAAATTGATAGAGTGAAAGATGATTTTTTTGGACTCTCTTCCTCCTCTCACCCGTAGCTTCCATTTCCTCTCCTTCCTCTTTGGTTTTCTCCTTCTTATTAAGTGTTTCTCCTCTCCACCTTCTCAAGCCCTCATATACTACGTTGTTCCTCTTCTTTTATTGTCAAAAAAAAAAATACAAACCTAAGCTTCAAGGATGATGGTCGTGAGTGGTAGGAAAGGTTGGGAGAATTGTGAACCTTGGCAAAATTGAAGATTTGAAGTTTGTTTAGGTAAGAATTAAGGTGTATGTTCTTTAATTAGTAGTTAGAAGCCATTATTGTGTTTAATTGTGCATTAATTTCAGGAAGTTTATGTGTTAATTGTATGGGCATAAGTCATATTTGTGTGAGGATGAATGATGTTTAACATGTATAGTATGTGAATTGTGTGTTTTGAAGTGTTTTAAATGATGTTAGATGAGTAATGCTTAAAAGGAAATGATTGAGTATTTGTGCTAGAATTTTGTGGGGATATGTTCAAGTGAATGTCTTGATGATTTTGAGGCTGAATTAGAGACTAAATTGGAGGCTTCTTGATGTAGGATTGATGTTGGAATGAAAGAAGTTGAGTTGGATATGAAATCTGGAAAATGTTACTTTGTGTAGGTTTCAGATTTTTGCTCATAACTTTTGATATGGTTGTGCGATTGAGTTGAGGTTTGGCTTGAATGAAACTTGAGAAGTTTTTCTAGATTTCATATGAAGGAAGTTCTGTCCAATTCGGACTTTAAGGGTTTTAAATTTGGCTTGGAAAGTAAGTTGTAGGTGTTATATGAGCAGTAATCCGAACTTTGTGACCTAAAACTTTGATGATTTTTTTAAGGTTGATTTGGATTGAATTTGCTAATTTGGTCTTCATAAAAGTTGAAGATTTTTGTGTTAGCTTTCTAACGCCATGAAGTATGAATTTTTTTGAGGAGTAGATTGAAAGTTATGGTCTGTAAAAGTTCAGGTGGTAATTCAGCTCAAAATGTGTTTTGTGTGCAAGTGACTCTAAGTGCATAGGTTTTGTGTTTTTGTGTTCTGATATTAATTTTGGACTGTTAAGGGTGAAATTGGCTCAATTGACCTTCTGAAAAGTTGTAGAGGATTGTTGTAGCTTTCTATTGAGGTATTATTTGCAAATTTTGGATGTAAGAATTGTAAGATACAAATTTGTAAAGTTTTGGTTATGGTTAGGTCATGTGTTGTTTCAACCATCCTTAACAGGACAGCCATATTAATGTGAGGATTTGACCTAATTAGAGATGGAATTTGATTTTGAGTCCTCTTGAGAATTGTATTATATTGTCTGAGCTTTTTATTACTATATGGTATGAAATTTTTCGCCAAGAGGATGTGGAGTTATGAATTTTGAAAGATTGAGTTATTGTTGAAAATAATTTGGGTAGGCTGAAACTTTGTTTGAGAATTTGATTTGGTTAGAGGTGGAATTGACTTCCAAGTTGTTATGAAAGTTGTAGAATTTGTTTTTCTCTTTTGATTGATATAAAATTTGTTATTTTTGGCAAAGGGGATGAAAAGTTATGATTTTTACAAAAGTGTTGTACTGTTGTAGTAAATGTGTGATTAGGCAGTGTCTTCGAGTGCATTTTTGACACCCTTAGGGGTGAAATTGGATTTTTTGCTCTTCATGAAACTTGTAGGATTTTCTGAGATCTTTCCAACGAGACCTTAATTGTGATTTTTGGATACTTGGGTGAAAAGATAGGAATTTGGAAATGAGAGAGGGTGTTTTAGTGGAAAAAGGAAAAATGGAAAATTGGTTAAAAAAATGAAAAATTTAAAATTCGGAACCTCGCGAAAAATCGCGAGGGCGAGACCCATATTATTTTTTTAATTATTTTATTTGTTTTATTTTTTTATTTGATTACTAATTAGTTTGAATTATTAAATGCTATTTCTTTTGTCAATAACTTTTGCATCTGACATCCGATTGACCTGATTATTGAGGTATCAGATTCGTGTAATATTTAATTTCATTTATTTGTGAAATTGGGAATTTTTAGAGCTGAAATTGTCGGGTATTGGTTAGGTCGAAGTGAGGGGACCAAGTAATGATTTTTCAGGTCCGTCTTTTATTTATAATTGGACCTATAGAGGTCCGAATTGAGTGATTTTAGTGTCTATGGGTTTCTAAATGTTAGAAGAACACTTTGTGACGGGAAATTGTGAAATAGTGCCAAGAATGTCACGAACATGCATTGTACACATCTAAATTGCTACATGTACATTATTTAATATTTCTGATTGTGCATTTGGTAATGTGTGAATATTTTGAATGTTATAGAGGCACAGTTGGAACGTCATCCCACGGACGTTGTCAAGACTTCCAGGCTTTTGCTTCGGGAGCTATTGATGAGTAACCTAGATGGTTTCTCAATTATTAATTGTTTATAATTTTGTACTTATAACACTGTGGAGAATAATGGTGGGCTTGTGCATTTGTTTATGACTGAATTCCAGACCAAAGGTGTCCAATGTATTGGAAGATTATGACATAGAAGTGTTATTTGTTTGAAAATGTGAGACCTTCGTGTTTTCAATGTGAAAAATTGTGACTGTGATTTTAATGTGAATAATTGTGAATTAATTGTTTGAATGCGATAATTTGGGTTTGATTGTAATGTGATATTGCTCAATTGCGAGATATGCATTCCATGCATGAATGCATGATCAGTTAATGATAGTTGTGACCGGAGCAGCCACCGAGAACTACAAGCTCAACGTTTATATTTGGGCCTCGAGCCCTACAGTGATTCAGAGCCTTAGGCTCAACGATTAATGCGCCCATAATGGGACAGTTCAGAGCCTCAGGTTCAACGATTAATGCACCCATATTGAGACAGTTCAGGCGCTCGGTCACAACATCGAAATAAATTAGAAAAGTGTCACATGTGCATGTCATATGCATCTGATTTTTAATCTCTTTGATTGAGTGTAAGGCTTATGTTTCTGTGGTACCAATCCTTCCGACTGTGAATTATGAAACAATTGGCTTATGCTTGAGTATTTTATGAATTCAATTGGTTATGGATATCAAATAGAATGAAATGTATCAAATTGTCTATGTTCACGTGAAATTGTGCAATGTGGTTAAATATGCAACAATGTGAATATAGGTTATGTGAAACGATGTGTTGCATGAATTGAGTGAACCATCTCGTGAAACTCACCCAAAATTTGCAATTATTTTTCAGGACCCAGAAGAATACCCCGTTAGGCAACGGGCGTATAGCAATCGCATGCGAGTGAGAGAAGAGGTTGGGATCAGTTCGCGTCTGCATTAGTGTTTAATAAAAATTGTACTTTATGAATTTTTGTACAAATGAATAGGTCATGTTGTAAAGTTAACAAATTGGATGAAATTGTATATACAAAAAGGCCCCCGTGGTCATTGAATTCACCGATGATTATTTATGTTAATTGTTTTTTGCATAATATATAAAGTATGTGTATGTTTAAAAAAAAAATTATACTGAGTGTTGACTGAGTGATGTAGAATGCTACCCTCACAGGGCACGGACTCGGATATCACCATCGATGTCGGGTTCGGGTCATGCGGGAGTGGGGTGTTACATTTAGGATGTATCAGAGCCCAGAATTACGAACTTCTATGGGCATTTACTGAAACATGGGTAAAGTCACCTACATTAAAGTCATGTCATAGCAGATTGTAGCAACTGATCCCTAGTCTGAGT
Organism: Erythroxylum novogranatense; assembly: GCA_029891385.1. Taxonomy (NCBI): domain Eukaryota; kingdom Viridiplantae; phylum Streptophyta; class Magnoliopsida; order Malpighiales; family Erythroxylaceae; genus Erythroxylum; species Erythroxylum novogranatense. Next base: position 78,894,242 of record CM057229.1, on the reverse strand, counting down.
CGTATGGATATGGGTCCTACACATGAATATGTGTTAAGTGATGAAGTCTGAGAAAAGGGGTGATATGTCAGAATATGAGCCAATGAAAGTTTATGGGCAACTGGAAATGGGAAAGGAATAATGAAAAATGACATTCATATTGTACTGTTATTAAAAACCCTCGAATGTGATCTATATGTGAATACATTGGCAAGGGCTGATTTAGAAAGAAGTGATATCAAAATAAATAATGAGATTTAAAGAGTATAAATAAATCGAGTTGAACGAAGAAAACGAAATGTGTGATAGTCTGAGAGGTCAAATATGGACATGAGAAGAACATTGGTTAAAAGTGATGGGAGTTATGATTTAGCTTAAGAATATGTGAATATATCTATGAGAGATCAAAAGCTCAGGATGACTAGGTCGTTATGATTTGGACTTGTATGTTCGATAAAATGGGGATAATTAGAAATGAGAAAAAGTACTTGGTTCGATACGGTAGATAAAGATTTACTACAGTTGTGGTGATTTGTGTATTATGGAATATAGTGTATCGTAAGTGAAAATATTGTTTTTTTAAAAAAAAGCAGAAACGATGAGATTAAAGTGTGCAAGCCCGGTCAAAAGAAATAACTTTCTATGACTGTGAAAGGATAGATTTGGATTTGAAGTGGGATAAAAGTTATGATTTGGCGTAATAATATGTCTGAGATACTAAGATGACACTTCTTGATGCTTCTGCGTCTATAATTTGAAATAGATTGAGAATATACATATGGACAATGAAATAATAGAAATATGGCCTTATTAGTGCTTAAAATGCGCCTGAGTTTGGGTTGCAAGTGTGTATGCAATTATAGAAAATGTGATAAAGCAAAGGAGTAGAGTGAATGCACTCAAAATGTAAATTCTATAATTATGATAAGATGTGCATACGAAGAAGAGGTAAATACTGGAAAACTGGCGCAGAATCGCTGTCAATATGTGGGGTAATATGAGGTAAAAGTGCAGCCACGATATGGGCCTACAAAAATAGGTTTTTGCTATGATCAAATAGCAACCTCCAGTTATGGACAGGAACAAGGATAGAAATGTTATCTTGAGTTAATTGGAATGTAAGTAGCAGTAGCGAATTTGAGTACGTGGCTATATGATATAAAGACATCTTTCAATAAGATGTCAGAATTTTGAATGGTATCAGCCAAGGTGTAAGTGTAAATGAAATTGTTTAATATCTCATTGAGCCTTAGTATCAAGGATACATTGACCATAGAAGTCATGAGACAAATTGATCTTGTGAAATGTTGTAATTGATTTTTCTTGAGCTATTAGAAATGACATGGATAATAGGTGAGTGACAATATCGAGGTTTGTACCAAGAATCACTGATATAGGGTCAGAAAGTCGGGTAATTTAATTTATGACCAATGAAGACAGGCTTTCCATGACCAGTAGCCGGGATCGTAAGCTCTTCTCTCGATTCAACAATGGAATCGAGTAATTCTTCCATATTGGGCCAAGGCCCCTCGCTTGAGTCAATCGGGCTTGCTTCAGAAAGGAATTGACAGACGCAATGGAGGGAATTTTGAAATAAGATGACAGGTCTCCCGGAAAAGTTGTGATGTACTGTCTCATTTATAAAAAATGAAAATGAGAATATTGGAGTTATTTTCATAGCAAAGATTCAAGCATAAGGGTTAGAAAAGGCTATCGGGAGTGTATATATATTTTTGTTGATGTAAAATATCCAACAATTCGAGGAGACATTCTTGTTCATGTGAGGTGAAATTTGGTCCACATCATAGGCTGTGTTTTTAAATCTATTTGGGAACCATAAATTATCTTTGATGAAGGGGTTTTCAACACAGGAGATTATGGTTGGAGATAGATTGAAATGTGTGGAGCAACAGGTATAAATGAACAGACATTAGCATAAGTCAATGTATAATCATTGGGAAAGTGATAGAACTGCTGAAATCCGTTGAGAAAAAGGAAGTTCAATGAAAAATTAAGGATAGCATGTAATCATACTACTGCATTGAGGAATTAGTTACTTAAGGAATTACAAGAACTAACTATAAGCACAATGAGTTTGAGGTTATATCTATTGGAGTTAACCATACCCCGATAGGATTATGATATTAAAGGTTAATGTGAGCCAAGCAACATGATAACAATGAGCAACTATGATCATATTGACAAATGAAGATGAAAGTTTAATGGTTTGAGGGAAAAAGATGTAAGCCACGTCAGTGATAAATGAAAACAAAATAATTATGGTGTTAAGTATGCCATTCGGATTTGGAGCCTTTGTCGTATCTACAATAGAGGTTTTCAATCGCGATCAAGAGGGAATTTGTTGTAATGTATAAGGTGATTTTGTATACCTAGAGAGAAATATAACTGCATGAGCTAAATTTAGATACATGACTTAAAAATCCCTGCAATAGTAGCTGGTTTGAAAGCGTGGAGTCATGATATGGACAGAAACATATGAGAGATACATATGACTAGACAGATTTGGAATTGGAAAAGATTGAAAGAACTGTGCTGAGGGAAACTGTCCTAATAAAGTTAATGTTTCAATCAAAGGTATCGAATAGAACATTTCATAGCAGAGTGCCACATATGTGGATACTAGGTTATTCATTCTAGTGTAATAAAGAGTGTATAGTGATGAGTTAAGAAATAATGGTAAAGGAACATCAGATTTGAAAAAAAGGGATTAAATTGAGGATTTGATAAAAATTGATGGGATAAAATATGTGTATTACCTGATAAAGAGAGGTCCTAGTAAGTGTACCTCAAAAGAGCAATTGGCGGCTAAGAATATCGAACTGAGTAATTATCTGTCTGGTTTCCTTGTAAACTATTGGAGACAGGTATAAAGCTGATATGTCTGGAATGCTTCAGCATATAAGATTAAAGTATAGTGTGTAATGACTCCAGGAAAAGTCATCATTTTCTGGGTGAGACGACAAAAAGAGTCGATCACCCTAAGTAAAAGATTGAACAAATATGAGATATATCTGAATAAAAGTGGTTTTGATTGATGAATGGATTTTGGTGGATTACCTCGAAGATGTGACTATATGAAGAAAGATGTGAAGGTTCAGTGTACTAATACCGATGAGAACTACTTGAGTGTATCACCTATGCTAAGGTATAGTTAGATGAGATATAAGGGTGCTTAGGGAAGCTAAGTGTGAGATAAAGTGGTCCGTATAAAACTATGGCAAATATGGGACTAAGATATTATGAGTGATTTTATGATTAGTATTGTTATCATTCGAAATATGTGGTTTTGGAACTGAAAGGAAAGAACTGAAAGGAAAGAATTGAGTACTTTGAAACTCATCAAGGATATAAGTGAGGCAGAATGATAGCTAAATAAAGAATTGATAGGAACCGATTGAGTGTAGGCTAACAGTACCCCTACCTTATTCAGTATCAAAAATGAATTTCGAGGACGAAATTTTTATTAGGAGGGGAGAATTATAACATCCCATCACCGATGGGAAGGGTAATTTGGTCATTTGGGACGGGTTAGGCGAGTGTAAATATACCTCGGCATGTTCACGTATCATATAGCCTCTATATTTATCTAAATTGTAATTTTTGTATATGCACATGATTGTACATACATTCATGACATTTTTCGGTATATGTGTTATTGTGAGAAACATATGATTTAGTACTTGAAAATCAAATTGGAGTGGATTTTTGAGTGTTTTTCATTTTTGTGAAATTTTAGAAATTTTTCTGAAAATTTTTCGGGATACTTTTTCAGACCAGAAAATTTACAAGTGACAGACTGATTTGGTTTTCGGTACCGAAAATGACTGTCCAATGACACTGGAAAAAATTGATACATGATTTTAGGATTTATTACTTTGAGCCATTGGAATTTGGAGAGAAATTGGACTAGAAATTAATTATTTTGAAAAGGAAATAAATGAACCCTTAAAAGCATGACAAGTGGCAAGTGACACATGTCACTTGCCTACTTAATCTTATGAGTAAGTGATTTATATAAATATCTTACATAAGGCAAAGCTTCCACGACTTTCTCAAATTGATAGAGTGAAAGATGATTTTTTTGGACTCTCTTCCTCCTCTAACCCGTAGCTTCCATTTCCTCTCCTTCTTCTTTGGTTTTCTCCTTCTTATAAAGTGTTTATCCTCTCCACCTTCTCAAGCCCTCATATACTACGTTGTTCCTCTTCTTTTATTGTCAAAAAAAAAAACAAACCTAAGCTTCAAGGATGATGGTCGTGAGTGGTAGGAAAGGTTGGGAGAATTGTGAACCTTGGCAAAATTGAAGATTTGAAGTTTGTTTAGGTAAGAATTAAGGTGTATGTTCTTTAATTAGTAGTTAGAAGCAATTATTGTGTTTAACTGTGCATTAATTTCAGGAAGTTGATGTGTTAATTGTATAAGCATAAGTCATGTTTATGTGAGGATGAATGATGTTTAACATGTATAATGTGTGAATTGTGTGTTTTGAAGTGTTTTAAATGATGTTAGATGAGTAATGCTTAAAAGGAAATGATTGAGTATTTGTTCTGGAATTTTGTGGGGATATGTTCAAGTGAATGTTTTGATGATTTTGAGGTTGAATTAGAGACTAAATTGGAGGCTTCTTGATTTAGGATTGGTGTTGGAATGAAAGAAGTTGAGTTGGATATGAAATCTGGAAAATGTTACTTTGTGTAGATTTCAGATTTTTGCTCATAACTTTTGATATGGTTATGCGATTGAGTTGAGGTTTGGCTTGAATGAAACTTGAGAAGTTTGGCTTGATTTCATATGAAGGAAGTTCTGTCCAATTCTGAATTTAAGGGTTTTAAATTTGGCTTGGAAAGTAAGTTGTAGGTGCTGTATGAACAGTAATCCGAACCTTGTGACCTGAAACTTTGATGATTTTTTATAGGTTGATTTGGATTGAATTTGCTAACTTGGTCTTCATGAAATTTGAATATTTTTGTGTTAGCTTTCTAACGCCATGAAGTATGAATTTTTTTGATGAGTAGATTGAAAGTTATGGTCTGTAAAAGTTCAGGTGGTAATTCAGCCCAAAATGTGTTTTGTGTGCAAGTGACTCTAAGTTCATAGGTTTTGTGTTTTTGTGTTCTGATATTAATTTTGAAATGTTAAGGGTGAAATTGGCTTAAGTGACCTTCTGGAAAGTTGTAGAGGATTGTTGTAGCTTTCTATTAAGGTATTATTTGCGAATTTTGGATGTAAGGATTGTAAGATACAAATTTGTAAAGTTTTGGGTTTGGTTAGGTCATGTGCTGTTTCCCTCCTTAATAGGACAGCCACATTAATGTGAGGATTTGACCTAATTAGAGATGGAATTTGGTTTTGAGTCCTTGAGAATTGTATTATATTGTCTGAGCTTTTTATTACTATATGGTATGGAATTTGTCGCCAAGGGGATGTGGAGTTATGAATTTTGAAAGATTGAGTTATTGTTGAGAATAATTTAGGTAGGCTGAAACTTTGCTTGAGAATTTGATTTGGTTAGAGGTGGAATTGACTTCCAAGTTGTTTATGAAAGTTGTAGAATTTGTGTTTCTCTTTTGATTGATATAAAATTTGTAATTTTTCGCAAAGGGGATGAAAAGTTATGATTTTTACAAAAGTGTTATACTGTTGTAGTAAATGTGTGATTAGGCAGTGTTTTTGAGTGCATTTTTGACACCCTTAGGGGTGAAATTGGATTTTTCGCTCTTCATGAAACTTGTAGGATTTTCTGAGATCTTTCCAACGAAACCTTAATTGTGATTTTTGGGTACTTGGGTGAAAAGATAGGAATTTGGAAATGAGAGAGGGTGTTTTAGTGGAAAAAGGAAAAATGGAAAATTGGTTAAAAAAATGAAAAATTTAAAATTCGGAACCTCACATCTCGCGAGGGCGATGGATTGCCCTCGTGAGACCGAGGGCGAGACCCATATCATTTTTTATTATTTTATTTGTTTTATTTTTTTATTTGATTACTAATTAGTTTGAATTATTAAATGCTATTTCTTTTGTCAATAACTTTTGCATCCGACATCCGATTGACCTGATTCTTGAGGCATCGGATTTGTGAAATATTTAATTTTATTTATTTGTGAAATTGGGAATTTTTGAAGCTGAAATTGTCGGGGATTGGTTAGGTCGAAGTGAGGGGACCGGGTAATGATTTTTCAGGTCCGTCTTTTATTTATAATTGGACCTATAGAGGTCCGAATTGAGTGATTTTAGTGTCTATGGGTTTCCAAATGTTAGAAGAACACTTTGTGACGGGAAATTGTGGAATAGTGCCAGGAATGTCACGAACATGCATTGTACACATCTAAATTGCTACATGTGCATTATTTAATATTTCTGATTGTGCATTTGGTAATGTGTGAATATTTTGAATGTTATAGAGGCACAGTTGGAACGTCATCCCACGGACGTTGCCAAGACTTCCAGGCTTTTACTTCGGGAGCTATTGGTGAGTAACCTAGATGGTTTCTCAATTATTAATTGTTTATAATTTTGCACTTATAACACTGTGGAGAATAATGGTGGGCTTGTGTGTTTGTTTATGACTGGATTTCGGACCGAAGGTGTCCGATGTATTGGGAGATTATGACATAGAAGTGTTATTTGTCTGAAAATGTGAGACCTTCGTGTTTTCAATGTGATAAATTATGACCGTGATTTTAATGTGAATAATTGTGAATTAATTGTTTAAATGCGATAATTTGGGTTTGATTGTAATGTGATATTGCTCAATTACGAGATATGCATTCCATGCATGAATGCATGATCAATTAATGAATGTTGTGACCAGAGCAGCCACAGAGAGCTACAAGCTCAACGTTTATATTTGAGCCTCGAGCTCCACAGTGATTCAGAGCCTCAAGCTCAACGATTAATGCACCCATAATGAGACAGTTCAGAGCCTCAGGCTCAACGATTAATGCGCCCATAATGGGACAGTTCAGAGCCTTAGGCTTAACGATTAATGCGCCCATATTGGGACATTTCAGGCGCTCGGTCACAATACCAAAATAAATTAGAAAAGTGTCACATGCGCATGTCATATGCATATGATTTTTAATCTCTTTGATTGAGTGAAAGGCTTATGTTTCTTTGGTACCAATCCTTCCGAATGTGAATTATGAAACAATTGGCTTATGCTTAAGTATTTTATGAATTCAATTGGTTATGGATGTCAAATAGAATGAAATGTATCAAATTGTCTAGGTTCACGTGAAATTGTGCAATGTGGTTAAATATGCAACAATGTGAATATAGGTTATGTGAAACGATGTGTTGCATGAATTGAGTGAACCATCAATGATGGTTCCTCACTGAGTTCGCAAAACTCACCCAAAATTTGCAATAATTCTGCAGAAGAATACCCCGTTAGGCAACGGGCGTATAGCAACCGCATGCGAGTGAGAAAAGAGGTCGGGTTCAGTTTGCGTCTGCATTAGAGTTTAATAAAAATTGTACTTTCTAAATTTTTGTACAAATGAATAGGTGATGTCGTAAAGTCAACGAACTGAATGAAATTGTATTTACAAAAAGGCCCCTATGGTCATTGAATTCACCGATAATTATTTATGTAAATTGTTTTCCGCATAATATATAAAGTATGTGTATGTTTCAAAAAAAAATTTATACTGAGTTTTGACTGAGTGATGTAGCACGCCACCCTCACAAGGCACGGACTCGGATATCACCATCGATGTCAGGTTCGGGTCATGCGGGAGTGGGGTGTTACAACGGTAATCTTTAAAGATTGTGTTTTGTTTGAAATTGACTTTTAGAATTTTATCTGCAGAATTATTCCATCCTTAGGAGTGCCCACGCTTAATCTTTGATTTTCTGTCAATTTGGGAATTTTTGGTTTTTTTTCCTTCTTTCGCATCTTTTTGGTTCCAACTCGTCTCTAAGGTGTTGAAAACCATCTGTAAACAATTATAAAACAATTCCATTAAATTCGGATAATAATTTCAACACCTTAACAATAATTAATTCCAAAATAAGTGTAATTTAAATGACTTAACAACAGCAAAAACTGCATGCTCTCAATAATGGAATTGTTTGTAGTCAATTATCAGCAGTTCAACAATGATAAGAAGTTATTCAAAACCAAATGCATTTGACTGTTCACTTGAAAGACAACAAGAAAATGTTGCTTAAATTCCTAAATGTTGAAGAATTACATTCCTAAACACTACAAGTGACTTCTAGAAATCTATTAGTTTAATTTATGTGTTTGTTTCAAATCCTAGATGTTTCATTTACTTTCATTCTACTTTTTATTTTCGCTCTCAATTCAAAGTTGCAGTAGCCCCTATTTTCAGTTTATAGTACTCCTATGTAAGTTCTACACCATTATGTGCCTCTCTTGTAAACAAATTGGTGATGATTAGCTTCTAAAAGGGCAGTGAACCAAAAACAACAAATATATATTTTCTATCATTTATAAGATAAATGTGAGATAAATGTGAGATAACATAAATAATTGAAGAGATAAAGGAAGACAAAAATTTATGATGTATAATAGTTCAATCGTTTTTCTTTATATAGGTTTACTTCAAAATTTCACTTGGAAATATGAAATTTAGTATTGTCCTTTTTCAATAAGTGAAAATTAAACTTATCTTTTACAGATGGTGAAAATGAAACCTCATTGTAGTACATTTCTACCAATGGTGAAAATTCACAGATTCATATGAAAGTTCACAGGTTCATAATCAGCCCAAACTAATAGGTTTAATTGCTTAGATTACTTTTATGTGATTTGTCTTCAGAATAAAACTTGAAACTGGTCCTTTCAAAGCAAATAGAAACAAAAAACAAATCCTACTGATTTACCTTATTAAACTTTAACAATCTAAAACAACATATTAGCTGAAGACTAGCATTGGGACTGGCACAGAAAATCAAGCTTCATATACAATTATCATCTTATCAATCTAAAACCTCTGGATAATTAATGATAAACTGCAGATGAATTAGGTAGAATGTACTACCTAAATGCATTTATCTATGTCAACATATGCAGATGAATTAGGCAGAATGAATTAGGAAAACATATGGAGATAGCACATCACATATCCATTTATAGAGCATGATGAAAGATATGTAATTTTTCACCAAAAACCACAAATGCTCTTCCCTTCCCTCTGGGACCAAATAAGTGGCAATTTGCCACCATGTCTAATGGGAAATACGAATGCTTTTCTATTGTTTCTAAAAAGTCAGTTTTCTTTTCCCTGTTTCATTGTCTTCCCATCTTAAGTGTATAAGATGGAGTTTTTAAGGTTTTGATTGTCTTTCTCTTCAAGGTTTTGATTATCCTAACATGTCACTATATTTTATAGAGTTGTTCAATGTAAATTGCCGTAGAATAAAAAGGGAAATTAGGTTTTGTTAATGAAAAATGTAAAATACTTAATGAAACTTCCACATATTTTGAAAAATAAAAGAGAGATGACTGTATGATTATTTTGTGAATATTGAACTTAATTTCAAAAGACATAGTTGATGCCTCTCTACTTATAACCAACACTAAAGATCTTTGATGAACTTAAGGAAGATCTTTGTGAATCTGTAAAGGTAATGGATGAAAGAAATTATGATAACAACCTAGAGCAATTCTTTATAAGGTTAAATGATGTTTATGATAATGTCAGGAATCATATATTAGTTAGGGAACCTTTACCTAATGATAGTAAGGCATACTTTATAGTTTTTATAGTTGAGAAGTAGGAGTTTATACAACCTATATGAAGGCAATTGACAAAGTACAATGCTAGTTAGGACATAATTTGAGAAAAGAAAAGGTTATTCAAAGAAAAGAGAATCAACTAGTACGAAATTAGATTTAAAGTGTGAATTTTATAATATGGAAGGCATACTAAGGATATCTATTTTAAAATACATGGTTATGTATATTGGTGGAAGGGATCAAAAGAATAAAAAAGCAAAAATAATGGGAAGTCTTTTGCAAATACGACTACAAAACCTTTAATACAACATGCTTAGCAAATCAATTTTGCAGCAGATAAATTAAACACTATGCTAGCAAACATGTTACATCAAGAGCTTAGAAAATTCATCAAAGGCAATAGGAAGATGACATCAAATGAGTGAGACCTGATCAACTTTACTCAGCCTATTATATGTAGATATCACACTTTTAGATATAGTTAAGCCTATTATAAGATTCACCTAGTTTATCTACTAAATGGAGTAATTAAGCTTATTTAAGATACAAGATATGTGATGTTAACCGATAAACTAGTTCTTACTGATTGCTTGTACGTTCATAGTGTCAAATTTAATCTTCTTTTTGTGAATAAACTTGCTGAATATGCCTTAATAAAATTTCCTTTTTTCTTGATTTTTATATCCTTCATGAGCTAGTGATTGATGAAATGCAATGGGAAAGGTAGTAGGGAGATTTTACGTTCTCAATCAAACCACCTTTATTATTGAGAAAATCAAATACCATGCTTAATATATTGTAAATCTTCATTACATCTTGCAATTCAAGGTTTTTATATCCTAGAACATAAACAAAGTTCCTATTTTAGATTATGTTATACAACATTAAAGATTAGGTCACCTTTCAACTTTTATAACGATGTATTTTCATACAATAAATGGTTCTATTTCAAATGATTTTAACATTTATGATTTATGTCCTTTAGTAAAACAACAAAGACTTGTTTTTCCCATAATTTATACCTAAACTTCTACCTATTTTGAAATAGTTTATATTGACGTATGAGGTCCTTATAATCATTCCACTATTAATGGAGCAAATTATATCCTAAATATACTTGATAATTTCAGTAAGTGCACACGGACTTACTGAAATGTAAATCTCAAACCATATCTATTCTTGTCTTCTTCTTTAAAATGCTTAAATTTTAATTTAAATTATCTGCTAAGGTGATTAGAATAGATAATAGAATTGAATTAAAATTTTTTGCTTATTATTCCCTCTATCCTAATTTGGTATCATTAAAGTTCTTGTGTTTAAACTCTTAAGCAAAATGACATTGTGGAATGTAAACATAAACACCTTTCACAAATAGCCAAAGCCTTATGTTTCACTTAGGAATGCGTAAGAACTTTTGGAGATACACTATAATGGCTGCCACTTGTAATACAATCTTTAGTCTCCTTATTCTTATTAATCTCTTTAGTCACAAATAGCCAAATAGACATTGTGGAATTAATACAATCTCTGGAAAACTACCGAGAATTCTTATCAATCTCCTACCTATCCCTCTTCACTCGTAAACTATACTTTTTAGTCTCCTTATTCTAACTAACTACTATGATTATCTATCCCTTGCTAACAACCTGATATAGGGCTATAAGCTATCTATTTGTACGAGACAGTTAGAGCATATCAAGAATGAACTTAATTGCCTTAACAATACCATATTGTTTTACACTTGGCTAACACTCAGTACCTTAACAACCAAATAGCTATAACTAACATTTCCCTTATCAAAAGCCAACTTATTTCATAAATCATACTCTTTAGAAGAAACACAAATAGTCTAGTTTCTTTAAGAAATTACCTTAAACAATTACCTTTAACTAAAATAAAGTTCAGCAGCCTTTTAAAACAATTACCTTTTAATTTTTTTGAAGATGTCAACTGAAATTAATATAACTGCAAAACAAGTTACAATAGCAAAAAAGGAAGAAGATGTAACAATATAGTGCTGAATTTAATAATGCTAAATTCATTTCTCCAATATCTTCAACAAAAGAATACATAAGAAAGACATTCCTAAACTATGAGCCAACATAAAAATTCTTCTTAATGGTATAACCCCCACAAGTATCCAACTTTCTTGTTGGGTCCGTGTTTTGTGTACCGAGGCGAACTAGGCCCAGCGTACCTCAAGTTGGCACGCGACCACAACTTTCAAAGGTATTGTCCTCTCTGGTACTCGAACTTAAGACCTCAAAGTTTTGTTGCATTTAAATGCACACCTCTTACCATTGAGCTAGTCTTTTAAGGTTGGGTCCGTGTTTTGTGTAACGAGGTGAACTGGGCCCAGCGTACCCCAAGTTGGCACGCGACCACAACTTTCAAAGGTATTGTCCTCTCTGGTACTCGAACTCGAGACCTCAAGGTTTTGTTGCATTTTAAATGCACGCCTCTTACCATTGAGCTAGTAATGTTGGACCCCGATTTTTAAGTAAAATTTAGAAATAAGAAATGAAATTAATTGAGTATTTTTGTATATGAACTTTATTAGAGATGTATTGCACAATGAGAAAAAGAATTGATAGTGTTGATGAATTTAAAAATTGAGTGGATTAGAAAGGGTTATAAAAGTTTAAGTGAATGAGTTGTTTGAAAGGGAAGTTTAAAAATCAAGAAATGAAAAGAAAAGGGTGAAAATTTGAAGAATTAAGAAAGTTGACTTTTGGAGAGAAAGTTTGACTTGATAGTTGACTTTGTGATTTAGGCATAATTTGAGAAAATGATCTACATGAAACTTGTAGATTATGTTGAGAGCTTTCTGTTTACATAAAGTTTGCAATTTTTCGATATCAGGAGTGAAAGTTATGGTCAGTCAAAGTTAAGGTTATTCTACTTTGACTTTTAAAAATATTTTTAAGTGTAGTTTTGTGCATGCTGTGTTTTGAGAGAAATTCTGACCTAGTTTGAGGTTGTTTTAACCTTTAAGTTCTTCAAGAAAGTTGAAGATTTTGAAATGATCTTTAGTTTGATATAAATTATGGAATTTTTAGATCAAGGAAAAATAAGTTATGATTTTTTTACAAGTTTTTGTTATGGTTTTAGCATGATTATTAGAGGACATAACTTTTGATGGGAAAATTGACTGCCTTAGAGATCAAATTAACTTTTATGTCTTGCATGAAAGTTGTAGGTGACTTTTTGATCTTTGCAGTGATATAAAATATGACATGTTTGGACTTTGGAGTTGAAAGATAGAAATTTTCAAAATTTAGTTATTGTTTAGAGATTTATTATTTGGGCAGAATCTTTGATTAAAAATTTGATCACTTTAGAGATGGAATCAGTTTTTTAGTTCTTCATAGAAGTTGTAGAGCTTCCCTTAAGCTTTCTATTGATACCAAATTTGTCAAATTTGAAATTCGGAATCAAGAGCTACGATTTTTGAAAAATTCAGATATATATATATATATATATATATTAAAAAGATTTTGGAAGCTCTATCGCGAGGGCGACGTATCACCCTCGCGAGGAGGGTATTTGTATGTAAATTGTTTTTATTAATTTTTATTAATTTTTTAATTATTATTTTCATATTACAGGAAATATAACCCTGTTTCGATCTTTTGCCTCTAACTTTTCCGTCCGACATCCGATTGACTTAATTTTCAAAGCGTTGGATTCCTAAGACAATGAATTTCATTTTTATGGGAAATTTGTGAATTTTTGAGATTAAATTGAGGTTGATTTAATTAATCAAAGTGAGTAAGGAAATTTTCTGAATATAGTTCAGTATTTTGAGAAATTCGGGATCTGTGGTGATCCGATTGAAGTGGTTCTTGAGGACAAATAAAATTAAGAAATGGGGCTACAAGTTATATGAAAAAAGTAAATTTCAATTTAGCCCTTAAGATTTTCAATTTCTAAATTGAAGTTCAGATTAGTGTGCAGTCATGGATTAGGAACATCTGAAAGTATTTTGGAAATAACTTTTTCTCTAGTAATCCAAATGAAGTGATTCTTAATTTGGATTAAACTAGAGATTTATTATTTGGGCAGAATTTTTGATTAGAAATTTGATCACTTTAGAGATGGAATTAGTTTTTGAGTTCTTCATGGAAGTTGTAGAGCTTTTCTTAAACTTTCTATTGACACCAAATTTGTCAAATTTGGAATTCGGAATCAAGAGCTACGATTTTTGAAAAATTCAGATATATATATATATATATATATTTAAAAAAAGATTTCGAAAACTCTCTTGCGAGGGCGACGTATGACCCTCGCGAGGAGGGTATTTGTATGTAAATTTTTTTTATTAATTATTATTTTTTAAAATTATTTAATTATTATTTTCATATTATAGGAAATATAACCCTCTTCCGATCTTTTGCTTCTAACTTTTCCGTCCGACATCCGATTGACTTGGTTTTCGAAGCGTTGGATTCCTAAGACAACGAATTTCATTTTTATGAGAAATTTGTGAATTTTTGAGATTAAATTGAGGTTGATTACATTAATCAAAGTGAGTCGGAAAATTTTCTGAACATAGTTCAGTATTTTGAGAAATTCGGGATCTGTGGTAATTCGATTGAAGTGATTCTTGAGGCAAAATAAAATTAAGAAATGGGGATACAAGTCATATGAAGAAAGTGAATTTCAATTTAGCCCCTAAGATTTTCAATTTCTAAATTGAAGTTCGGATTAGTGTGCAGTCATGGATTAGGAACATCTGAAAGTATTTTTGACATAACTTTTGCTCTAGTAATCTAAATGAAGTGATTCTTGATTTGGATTAAAATAGAGAAATAGAGCTACAATAGTTATGAAGAAATCGAGTTTCAATTTTTTCTTTAAGGACATCAATTTTTGAATGGAAATAATTGTGCTGGAAAATGATTTAGCATAAGGCATATCTGAAATGTCTTAAGGACATAGCTTAACTTTTGATGTAGTGCTCCAAATTAGACGATTTTTGTGGCATTATGAAATAAGACAATAAGGAACAATTATCGAGAATGAAGTTTTAGCAAATTCCTTCAAATTGTTAATGCGAAACATATCCGAAAGTAAGCATGAACTAAAGTAAAGTGCAGGGGCATATTGGGAAGTCCACTTAAGGACATAAGTTAAAGGCTTTGAATGGAGGGGCAATTAAGTCATTTTCTCCCTCATTTAATGACATGGCATTTTAAATACAAGGGGCTGTCGTTTGGAGAAGAGGAGCATGATTCCTTAGAGGAAAAGAAGAGAAAAATAAAAGAAGAGAGGAGAGGAAGAGACTTTCGGCTATGGAGAAGAAGATGGAAGCTTGGGGTGTCGATTTTATGGGCCTTCAAGCTAGTTTTTAAGTTTATTTCAAGAAAAAAGGATGAAAGCTTTCCATGGGGCTTAACAAATCCGAAATTGGAAGAGAAAGAGGTAAGTGTCGATTTTTTATCTTTGATCTTTTAGAGAGTTTTTGGTTTAGAAACCTTGGAAATGATATGGGTATGTGATTTATGAAGTCAATTCTGATGTTTATGCCTTAGGTTGTGTTTAATTTTGGATGAAAATTAATTAGGGTTTATGCCTAATATTGTGATTGGGGTTTTTGGAAATTATTGGCTTAGAATCATGGAAAATCTTATGGATTGGTGAAATATGATACCAATTTTGAAGAATTTGTGATTTATGATATTGAATTTGGGTAAATTGGTTTAGGTAAATTTTTTGAATTGGTGGTTTTGAAAATTTGTGATTTAGATGGCTTGATTAAATGTGAAATTTGTGTTTTCTAAGTTCAATTTGAGGATTATGTCATTTATGAAGTTGATTTTGGGTTAAATTAATTTAGGAAATTTTCAATTGGAAGAAAGAAAGAAGCAATGGTCAAATTGATGCTAAGGACAAGCTTCTAGCATCGATTTGAGGTAAGTAGTATATTTATTTATTGAATTTTAAGCTCATTATGTATTTGTGAAAAATCAAGAAAGTGAAAGAACGGATTTCCGAATTTTATGGTTTCTGAATGATTTTGAAAAATTGTTACAAAGATTAAATCCATTGTTTTCAATGATTTCGTTAAATTGATGAAATTTTTGAAAATTTGTTATTTATGAATGATTTAATCAATTATGAAAATTTTTCATTCATTGATTTTGAATGATTTGATAAAGTTGAAATTTTTGTTAAGTTTATTGTGTTTGAATGTGTTAATAGTTTCTGAAATTCATAAATTTTCGATGTTGATTAATTATGAAAAATTGCATTCCTTGTTGTGAATGATTGCACATTGAATAATGTGAGATCGTGACTTTGTGGGTGACTTTATGTTTGCATATGGCATGGCATGAAAGATTGAATTTTCGAAATGTGCCTTCGGGCAATCCGAATTTCCGTTTTCGATTATGTGTTATGTGGGTTTGGTCAGGTCCAATAAGTGGGACAAGTGCGCACTTGTCTATTTTTTTAAGCCTTCTCCCGGCTGCCCACTAGAGGCACTGGAGTTCTGATCTCGGACTCCCATAAGTCACGGCTACACCGGACTGCTATGCAGAAAGGCATAGTACGTTCCGTTCAAGGCTACACAGAACCACTATGCGGGAATGTGCAGTACGTTCTGTTTTGGACCGAACCAAACCATCTGATGTGTTATGTGTTTTGTTTTGTTTATAAGTGTGATGCATTGCATGATTTGAAAGAAATATGAAAGAAATTAAGTTTTACACGATTTTGATTTTGTTCATGAAAAGTGAAAAATGTGAGAAAATTTGAGAAATAAGCTCTTTGGGGATTTTCAGTAGTGATAATATTTGAAATTATCTTAGAAATGTTTCAAAAAGATTGAGAAAAAAGAAATTTGAAAAATTTTCTACTGGGGAACTTTTGAAAGAAATGGCAAAAAAAATTACAATTGTTTTCACTTATCATTCAATTTGTAAATATATTATCCACGAGCAATAAGGTCACCCCCTTCATTCCCATCCACAGGTGATGAGAAGAAGATCGGGTGAAAGAAAATGAAGGTTTCCGTTTGTATGTGTTCATATGGTAAATTTGTTTAGCTTAGTGATTGCTAAGAAATTTAGAATTGTTGTGTATTTTGGATTAGGGTTTTGGGTATTGTAAATGGTTTGCAATGCCATTAAAGTGTGTTTTGTTTTCATTTTGAAAATGTATTATGAATTCTGGACATATGTATTGGATTAAGTTATGGATTGGATTGTGTATGGATTATTCTGATTAAAGACTGAGGCTTATTGAAATGTTTTTGATATTGGAGTGAATTTGTTTATGCTGAGATCCCGGACGGAGGGTCCGGTAGATTTTGATAGTTGTGTGACTGTTTGGGAATTTTAGAAGTGTATATTTGCCATTTGCAGGTTTTGGGTTCTTACAAATGCAGTCGTTATGCTGCCGAAATTTTGGTAAAATGGGTATAAAAATAAGTTTTGGGATTTATGTGAATGTATAAAAAAATGATTACAAATTGATAATTTGATTGAGGATAATTTCCAAGACAAGGGAAATTGTATGGATTTGCATGAGTTTGAATAAAGATGGCTATAAGAAAAAAAATTCATACCGGATTCGGATAGTTTAGTCTAGGTTTCCAATGCGATCGCTTTTCTAAGATTCATGCTTCGGATGTCGGAAATTCATATTTCGATTCATTTTCGTTTGCTTTGATCAGTTTGTTTATTCGCTTTCCGATTTCGTTTTCGTATTCTGTGCTTCGCTTTCTGTTTCTGTTTCCGCTTCGTCTTCGTATCCGTTTGATTCATATTCATTTGATTGCTTTGTTTTCCGCAATTCGGATTTAATTCAATTTCGTTTTGCTTTCGATTTATGCTTCGCTTTAATTTTTAATGTTCGATTTACTTTCGATCTTTTGTATTTGCTTCCGTTCTCCGAATTCGATTCGCTTCTGAGAAAATTCTGTTTCGGATTCCTTCGATTTTTCGGTTCGTTTTTCGGTCTTCGGATCGGGTTCCAACAGTTATAGTATCAGAGCACAGTAATAGGATCTTACTTGGGCGTATGTGTGTAAATGGCTTATATGAGCAATTGATAAAAGTTTGTAAGGATATGATTAAATTAGTGAGAATATGCTAAGTGATCATTTGATTTTGATGACAAGAAGTATGATTGACTTTAGGAATGTGAAATTGATGTGCATGACTATTTGAAGAATTAAAGTGATTGGTTTGATTCGGGTGACAAGAATTATGATTGATTTCAATGATGAGTTAATGAAATTGAGGTTTTAATTTTTTTGATGAATAGGGATGAAGTGAAATATATATTTGTGAGATGAAGTGAGAAATTTTGAAAGATGAGGTGCATTATAGAGGCATATGTATCGAAGTGTAAAAGGTTGTTTCTAAATGAAGATTGGTTCATAATTATGGTTATTAAGAAGCAAGTACTTGGAGATTTGCTTAAGTTAGAATTTCGAGGATGAAATTTTTTTTAAGGGGGGGAGAAATGTTGGACCCCGATTTTTAAGTAGAATTTAGAAATAAAAATAAAATTAATTGAGTAATTTGGTATATGAACTTTGTTAGAGATGTATTGCATAATGAGAAAAAGAATTGATAGTGTTGATGAATTTAAAAATTGAGTGGATTAGAAAGGGTTATAAAAGTTAAAGTGAATGAGTTGTTTAAAAGGGAAGTTTAAAAATCAAGAAATGAAAAGAAAAGGGTGAAAATTTGAAGAATTAAGAAAGTTGCCTTTTGGAGATAGAAAGTTAGACTTGAGAGTTAACTTTGTGATTTAGGCACAATTTGAGAAAATGATCTTTTATGAAACTTGTAGATTATGTTGAGAGCTTTCTTTTTCCATAAAGTTTGCAATTTTTCGATATCGGGAGTGAAAGTTATGGTCAGTCAAAGTTAAGGTTATTCTACTTTGACTTTTAAAAATGTTTTTAAGCGTAATTTTGTGCATGCTGTGTTTTGAGAGAAATTCTGACCTAATTAGAGGTTGTTTTAGCCTTTAAGTTCTTCACAAAAGTTGAAGATTTTAAAATGATCTTTAGTTTGATATAAATTATGCAATTTTAATATCAAGGAATAATAAGTTATGAATTTTTTACAAGTTTCTGTTATGGTTTTAGCATGATTATTAGAGGACAGAACTTTTGATGGGAAAATTGACTGCCTTAGAGGTCAAATTGACTTTTATGTCCTTCATGAAAGTTGTAGGTGACTTTTTGATCTTTGCAGTGATATAAAATATGACATGTTTGGACTTTGGAGTTGAAAGATAGAAATTTTCAAAATTTAGTTATTGTTTAGAGATTTATTATTTGGGCAGAATCTTTGATTAGAAATTTGATCACTTTAGAGATGGAATTAGTTTTTAAGTTCTTCATGGAAGTTGTAGAGCTTCCCTTAAGCTTTCTATTGATACCAAATTTGTCAAATTTGGAATTCGGAATCAAGAGCTACGATTTTTGAAATATTCGGATATATATATATATACATATATTAAAAAAAAAGATTTTGGAAGCTCTCTCGCGAGGGCGACGTATCACCCTCGCGAGGAGGGTATTTGTATGTAAAATTTTTTTTATTAATTTTTAATTTTTTTATTAATTTAATTATTATTTTCATATTATAGGAAATATAACCCTCTTCCGATCTTTTGCTTCTAACTTTTCCGTCCAACATCCGATTGACTTGGTTTTCGAAGCATTGGATTCCTAAGACAATGAATTTCATTTTTATGGGAAATTTGTGAATTTTTGAGATTAAATTGAGGTTGATTAAATTAATCAAAGTGAGTAGGAAAGTTTTCTGAACATAGTTCAATATTTTGAGAAATTCGGGATCTGTGGTAATATGATTGAATTGATTCTTGAGGCAACATAAAATTAAGAAATGGGGCTACAAATCATATGAAGAAAGTGAATTTAAATTTAGCCCCTAAGATTTTCAGTTTCTAAATTGAAGTTCGAATTAGTGTGCAATCATGGATTAGGAACATCTGAAAGTATTTTTGACATAACTTTTGCTCTAGTAATCCAAATGAAGAATTTGGATTAAACTAGGGAAATAGAGCTACAATTGTTATGAAGAAATCGAGTTTCCATTTTGTCTTTAAGGACATCAATTTTTGAATGGAAATAATCGTGTTGGAAAATGATTTAGCATAAGACATATCTGAAATGTTTTGAGCATAACTTTTGATGTAGTGCTCCAAATTAGACGATTTTTGTGGCATTATGAAATTAAGACAATAAGGAATAATTATTGAGAAGGAAGTTTTAGCAAATTCATTCAAATTGATAGTACGAAACATATCCGAATGAGTTTGAATAAGGATGGCTATAAGAAAAAAAATTCATACCGGATTCGGATAGTTTAGTCTAGGTTTCCAATGCGATCGCTTTTCTAAGATTCATGCTTCGGATGTCGGAAATTCATATTTCGATTCATTTTCGTTTGCTTTGATCAGTTTGTTTATTCGCTTTCCGATTTCATTTCCGTATTTTGTGCTTCGCTTTCTGTTTCCGCTTCGTCTTCGTATCCGTTTGATTCATATTCGTTTGATTGCTTTGTTCCGCGATTCAGATTTAATTCGATTCCGTTTTGTTTTCGATTTATGCTTCGCTTTAATTTTCGATATTCGATTTACTTTCGATCTTTTGTATTCGCTTTCGTTCTCGGAATTCGTTTCGCTTATGAGAAAATTCTATTTTGGATTCCTTCGATTTTTCGGTTCGTTTTCCGATTGGGATCCGGTCTTTAGATCGGGTTCCAACATTTCTTTTGAGAATATGATCTTTAACTATAACAACAGATTTTCTAGTTTTGACTATTACTAAGGTTGAGAGTAACAATGATAACATAATACATCCAAGACATGATGAATATATATATATATATATATATATATATATATATATACATATATATACATATATATGTCCATATATATATATATATATATATATATACATACATACATACATATATATATACATACATATGTATGTATGTATATATGTATATATATATATATATATATGTATATATATATATATATATATATGTATATATATATATATATGTATATATATATATATATATATATATATATATATATATACATACATACATATATATATATATATACACATACATATATTCACACACACACACACACACACACACACACACACACATATCACGAAGGCATTGCTTCCATCCACAAGTTCCATATATATGCATTTCATTTACTAGCTATCCAAACAATAACCACAAACTTCAATCGAACCCCAAGTTTGGCATTGAATAAAGAAGAGGGTACCAAGAATTTTCAATTCTATAACTCATGAAGTCTTTTGTGATATCATAAAACTATAAATTATCAACATTTTTAGCAAATATGCATTTATTTTGTCACTAAAACATCCTAATTTTGTAGAGACATTAGCTACCTTTTTCCTTTCAAGTATGTTTGAGTTAATAGCATGCTAAGATAATCAGAAGACTAAAATAATTAAATGCTATAAGAAATTGTAGCAATTGAGCAAGCTATTATGGAAACCACATCCATTCCCTTTATAGCTCAATTAATGTTGATAACAAATAATCACCTTCTTAGCACCTAGGTTATGTAATATGTGTCTACAACTTCATTTTCCATTATAGTTAATAGATAATGTGGAAACACCTTAAGAATTTTAAAGCAACAAAATCACCTCTAGATATTGCACCACGGGAAATGACACCACAGTTGAAAGATCTTTTGAACTCTTAGGCAAAACTACCTGAAATGTAACAATAAATTGTACTGTTAAATTTTTCAATAGTTACGGATAGAGGGATATAGGAACAAAATTTGTAAACATAAAGTGTAACTATATGAAGCGAAGAGAGTGGAATAAATATTGGTTGCATTTAACTTTGATCTACAAATGGAATTAAATGGATAATCCAATTATACGATGTGGGAAAGCAGATAAAGAGGATGTATACATTGCACAGTGCAGACAAGTTCCTTGAGAAGTTAAAGAATAAGGGTTATAAAGTGCTCTATATGGTTGATGACATGGATAAGTATGTGGTTGGTCAGTTTAAGGAATTTGAAGGTAAGAATACTGTATATCAATCAACATTGGCATCCACTCATATAAATGTATTCCAAAGCAACAAAATCACCTTTCAATTTTCACAGTTATTAAATTAACATTTGCTCAAAAATAGGATGCAAGCTCATAGCTTAACAATAGCAAACAAAAAAGGTACAATTGCATAATAAGAATTTATTCATCATCATCGTCAGTCGACTCTTCGAATACAATATCACATTCATTCTCACTACTACTTTTCTCTAACTCATCCAAATCGTCATACAAACGTTGCTCGGAATTCAATACAACATCATTTATTACATCAAATGCAATATCATTTCGATCTAAAAACTCTAAGGAACATTCCTCAACTTCTACTGGAACTTCATTAGACTCTTTAATGTCATTTGAAACATCTTCATTACCATGCAAAGGAATATCATATGCACGTCTAACTTCACATTCTTGAACAATCTGCCAATTTGAACTGAGTATCAAATCTTCCATAAAAAAACTTGCTTCGTTTGGTTTGCCAAAATAAATGGGTCATCCTTGAACCAAAACTTAGTAACATCGATGCTTTTTACAATGCCATTGACCCTCATATTCAAATTTTCAAGATCGTATCATTTGCATTTGAAAAGAACAACACTTTTACCCTTAATATATTCAAACCTGATAATATCTGTCAGCATCCTATAAAATGTTATGTTGTCTTCCCCATAATTTCCTAACACTGTAACACCACAATTTTGTGTAATCTTACGCAGATCATGGGCTTCAGTGTGAAATCACATCCTATTAGTATTGCATACAGTATACTTCTGCACCAAACTATGAGGTCCATATGTTAATATATAAAAGACTCAAAGTTATTTCCTTCACGGGATCTAGCTAATGTCATCATCTATAACAAAAAAGGAAAATTAGTTAATAATATATAATTATTAGTGAACACCACGTTCAAACCTTCTTCTCACCCGATGCTTAAACCATGAAGAAAATTGTTCTTTATGTCTCTTGTCAACATATAATGGACTTTGTTGCCTCAACTCATCCATGTGCTCACTATGGATCATTAAAAATTCAATCAAATTGATATGAAATATCTCAACTTATTACATATATTAATTTCACAGTAGGTTAGAAAAACTTAATAAACTACCTAATCTCATGACAATTCATAAGCACATATCAATGTGCAATCTCTAGCTCATTTGTAGGAAGAACAATTATTTTGCCAGCACCAGTTGGTTTACATTGTTGGAAGAACACTGATATGTTACTAGCATCAACCATATCATTGATTCGGTCTGGAACGTTGAAGTTGGTTTCAATTCCTTTTAGATACATTGAATAGAATGATGTGCACTCTTTAACAACATATGCTTCAGCAACTGACCCTTCTGGACATGCTTTATTTCTATCAAATCCCTTTAGTGTACCTAGGAATCTTAACAAATGATTAGCCATAATTAGATACGCCACTATTTAGTTAAATTTTAAGAGTAATAGGATAAATTTAAATAATGCCTCTCAATTGGATAGATCCATCTATACGCAACTGGTCCACCAAGTAAGGCTTCATTTGGCAAATGAATAGCCAAATGTACCATGACATTGAAGAATGCCAGTGGGTATATCATTTCAAGTTTGCATAAGATTAAAGTAATCTCATGACACAACTTCTGTACGTCATCCTTATTCAAACTTCGTTTATAAATTCGATGAAAGAAGTCCCCTCCATTAAAACACCTATCACATCTTTATTCAAGATGCCACGCGTGCCTAATGGAAAAATGCTTTGTAACAATATATGACAATCATGAGACTTAAGTCCACTAATGTTCCTTTCATCAACATTAACACATCTAGATATATTCGATGCATAATTATCTGGAAACTTCACCTGCTTGACAAACTCACAAAACTTCTTCTCATCGAAAGACATTGTATAGCATGATGGAGGTTTTCCCATAATATTTCCATCAGCTGCTCTTATCAAGTATAATTCTTTTCGAATATTCATATCTTCCAAATCAAGCCGAGCCTTGATTGTATCTATGGTTTTACCTTCAACATTCATCAAAGTACCAAGGATATTGTCACAAATATTCTTTTCTATATGCATGACATCAAGGTTATGCCTTAATCTTAACTTATGCCAATATGGTAGATTAAAAAGAATGGTTTTTTTAATTCCAATTAAACTCTCCTTCTAATCTCCTTCTCCTCTTATTGCTAGGGTGCTTTCCATAACATATATTCTCCACATGACATAATTGTTCCACAATAGCATCTCCAACTGGTAAGTTAGGTATAGGTCGATGATCACTCTTGCCATCAAACTTCTTACTTTTTCTCCATGGATGATCGTAAGGGAGAGAACGACAATGACCTAAGTAACCAATCTTACTTCTTAACTTACAAGAAGGAGTGTGTTTGTTACAAATAGGGCACGCCTTATAGCCTTTTGTGCTCCACCCAGAAATAGTACCATAGACTGGAAAGTCATTGATAGTCCACACTAAAGCTGCATGCATTCGAAAATTTTCTCCCTTTGAAACATCAAATACATTAAAACCATCTTCCCATAACTCATTTAACTCATCTACTAGTGGTCTCATATAGACATCAATGTCTCGACCAATCGCTTTGGACCTGGAATAACCAACGATAGCATAAAAAAGACTCATCCATACAAATCTAAGGGGGTAAATTGTATGCTAAGAGAACAACAGGCCACATGCTATATGAAAGTGACAAATTGCCATGTAGATTGAATCCATCTGTTGCTAAGCCTAGTCTAACATTACGTGGTTCTCTAGCAAACTTAGGATATAGCTCATCAAAGCTCTTCCAAGCTTCTCCATTAGAAGGATGAACTATGGTATAACCGTTACCTTTAGGCCTATCATTATGCCAAGTAATTTGTTTAGCGGTCTTACTTTACATAAATAATCATTGTAGTCTGGACGTTAATGGAAAGTACTGCAATACTTTATGAGGTATCTTCTTACCTCTGCCATCATTAATTCTCCATCTTGATGTTCCAAACTTAGGACAACTTTGCAAGTCCCCATACTCTTTGCAAAATAGGGAACAATCGTATTTACATGCATGTATCGACACATAAACCAATCCCAGGCTCTGTAGAAATTGATTTGCTTCATAATAGGACTTCAACAAAGTTTCACAATTAGGTAATACATCCCTCAGCAAAGCAAGTAACATGTCAAATGACTTATTGCTCCACTTATTATATACTTTCAAGTGAAAAAACTTTATTAAAAACGATAACTTTGAAAAGTTTGTACATTTGGGGTACAACTCTTCAGTTGCTTTATTCAATAATTCATGAAAGCCTCGTCCTATAGAATCTCCAACGCCTGTAGGACAACTCCTTCCGTCCTTATCAATTGGACAATCATTTAAGAAAGCACCCACATCATGAAGCAAATCTTGCATGCCATCATCCTCCTCATCACCATCACCCTCATTAATATCATTGCCCATCCCATCAATGTCTGCATTTGCATAGTCAAGCCTTTTTTTTCCTAGAGATAAATCTATATTCTGGCATTTCATCGTGTAAAACCCAACGACTGTTTGATTGTTCCATGCCGAATCTCAATAAATGGTCAAAAATATTCATTTGAGACCTTATATAACAATTCATGCAATGAGTATAAGGGTATGAAATTTGACAATCTTTACCCTTTTCTTCCACCACAAAATTCATAAACATTCTCACTTCATCAATGTATTCGCGGGAAACCCTAACACTGTTCATCCAACTCTTATCCATTGCTAAAAAATACCTATTAATTTAACATAAGAATATGTATTAGAAGTGCAAAAGGCTCTTTTATAGTTATATGAAAATATGATAGCTTTTAAGAAGGACAATATGACTCAACATAGGAAATTGTGTGGCATATAACACATGTAAAAGAAGAACTCTTTGGCTTATACAACATATATGATGATGTTACACTAAAGATTAAGAGGTATGACCTTGCCAAAGACATATGGTCCTTTATGGTAACTTGTTATGGTGACACCTTTGTGACCATAAAATGATCACTTATTATTATGTTTAATATGTATATATACATAAACCATAATAAATAAATAAAGAATATATGAGAATCCAATGTTAAGGCATATGAAACTAATGTCAAACATAGTGAATCAAGGAATTTTAGTCATATCTCATCTTATTTTGAGATGGTGTATGTTGTTACACAATCTTACCTCCATGCTAGGAATATATGAAAATTCATTTAACCCATAATATAAATATCAAGATGATATAGGATGTTACGAGGCACTTATCAATAAATATCATAAGGCTTTTAAGCCATATACTAAGACATATATGGCTAAGTTATACTCACACGGACTTCTATGAAGAGGAAGTACTATGAAGAATTTAAGTGAAAAGAGGAAAGGAGGCCTTCCATAATTATTAGGATTCCAAGAAGAACTAAGTCCAATTAAATTGGGAAAGGAAAAGAACCTCCCATAGATAACAAATCTTGCCTATATCTTGTTTAGTCTTCGATATGGTGTTAATTTCCACAATGGTGGAAAGGACGATTTTCTATAGTTTTATCTTTAATAGTTTTGAAATTTTAGATGTTATTTATTAAAAAATATTTTTTTGTTTAATAACATCATCTAGTTCTTATAATATCTATGCCAATTTGTGGCATGCTAGACATGGTCATATTGGATAAAATTTATTAAATTGATTGATCAAGCATATTTTCTTTAGAAGACATACATAAAGTAAAATAGTGTATTTGTGAATATTGTCTGACTAACAAAATAATGGGAGAAAAATGAACATTTGCCTATTACTTTTTGGGGTCATGTGTCATTGATGATCAAATATACACTTGATAAGGTGCCTATGAAATGATATATTAAAGCAATTTGAGATATAAATATGTAAGAGAACTAATTAACCATGTTTGATTTCTTGAGAATGTGCTTGTTACCTATATTTATAACACGCTTTATAATAATAAGAATTTAGGTTCCAAAAGAAGAAGAGTATCTTTAAAATATTTTTTATCATTCTGAAGAATATATGCTCAAAGGTGAATAAGATAATAAAAAGTATTTGAATTTGTATTATAAGTTATCTTATTCTTAAAGAATGAATTTCCAAAGCAAAAAAGATAGTTCAAAACTTATTTCTATATGAGAAACTAAATTAGAATGATCTTGTAAGAATTAAATGGTATTGATCTAAGTGTTAGCAATTTAGAAGATGATGAATTGGTTTCGATCAATGAAAATTACAACTTAGTGGGAGCTTTTTACCACTATCTAATTCAAGTGGGAATAATATGTATGTAAATAGATTTGTTTCTCAAATTTTTATTATAGCCATATTGTGAGAAAATTACCCATATAATTTTGAACTTAAAAGGAATAACCTTTGTGGTAATTTCAAAAGAAAGTAATAAGGAGAGGAATATGAAAAGGCTCCAACTATTCTTGCTAAGGATGAATAAGTTACAGTAATTAAAGAAGAATGAACTTTTGAGTTTAAACTGAGTATAAGACTTGGATAATCTTCTGAAAAGATGTGTATCATAAAAAAATGTGTTATTTAAATATTAAATAAAATAATGATGGCAGTTTTGAAAGATGTAAAGTGTGTCTAGTGATCAAAAGATATAATCGAAGAGATTGATCATGAGAAGAATTATCATTTGTTGTGAGGTTTACATCAGTTTGATTGATTCTAGCTTTAGTAATTGGAATGGACCTTGACATACATCAAATGGATATAAAGACTCTATTCTTAAATAAAGAACTAGAAGAAGGAATATATATGGTACAACCACTGGGTTTCATTCAGAAGGGACGAGAGCATTATATGCTTATATTTTTTAAGTCAATCTATTGTCTAATAGAGTCTCAAACTAAGTGACATATTACATCTGTAATATAATCATATTATATAATAGTAATATAATTTAACAACAGAAGAACATATGCTCACATAAATGTAAAGGCAATGAGAACACAAAGTTGTTGAGCATAAACATAGAAATTGCAGGCGCTTAACCCATATTCAATTCCATCTTCAATTATAAACATAACAGTAGAAATTGCATGTGCTTAACCTATGACTCTCCTCTGTCAATGTTCAATGCTCAACCAATTCAAGCCTGCATATGAAATAATCGAAATTTGGTTTAATCAACGAATTAAGACAAGATTTATACAAAATTTGAAAATCAAAACAGAAAATCAAAAATATTAATGTTAAACTTGGTGTTCCATCTATGGAACAACTAAGGCATAAAAATGGATAAATAATATATATGGAAGAAGCCTTTAGTGCTTGGACTTGATTTACTTTTCAGATTTGGCCTAGCAAATCCTTGGAAGACAAGTTTAAGTGACCTAGAAATGTCAAAGGGTAGACAGGTTGGAAGATAAGTTTTAGTGGTTATTTCATTAATGTGCTTCGAAAAACCAAGACTCACCAGAGAAAGGTTTGCAATTTTGCAAATTAAATAGGAATAACAGAATGCATGGGCATTAGAGTGTACTTTAGGAATCTAGTCGTGAGCGCCAAGGACGTGTGATTTTGAGAGGGAGAATTTAATCGCACTGTTGAAGGAAAAGGGAAAGAGCTAGATACCCAAACATTGAAGGAAAAGAGAAAGAGAATTAAAGCTATTGACGACAGGTGATTCTGCATGCAAGGGCAGTGACGTTGAGAGGGAGATTTCAAGTCATCTGTAGATGTTGAGAGAGCGCAGAGAGTAGGAGTGGGAGGCGTGCGAGATTGAAGAAAGCTTTGAAACCCAAATGTTAAATGACTGAGTTTTAATTTCTTTACCCACATTTTCGGATGTATTTTTCATAAAAACATCGTGATATTTATTTGACCACGTTTAAATAATAAAACGTCTCAATTACTTCTCCAAATCTACATCGTTTTAATACAACGTCACCAAAAATTAAACTTTTCCTGACGTTTAAAAAATGTAACGAAAGGTCTATACAATCTGTGATGTTTCCCCAATCAAATGTCGCAGATTCTATACTTTTTTTGTAGTGAATATGATGATGGAATAAGTAAGGAAGATAAGTGGTATGGGGGTGTATGGATAATGATGTACATAAAGATAAAAGCTTGAAGTTGGAACTTCTAAATTTTAAAGGTAAAATTGATCTTGTGGTTACACTTGATTATATTAGATGTGTTAATCGAATCTTTGAGTTTAAAGATGGTTGAAACATAATTGTTATCAATGTGCCACCTTTAAACTCGCCAAATGTCTGGCAACTTTATAAAATGAGATTTACGTGAGAGAAGGTCATAAGTGTAATGCCCTCTCATGTGTGTGTGTGTGTGTGTCTATATATATATATATATATATATATATATATATATATTCCACCCCCATCTTTTCTATTTTTCATTCCCCTAAAGGGTTATTATTCATAAAACCATCTTATTCCTCTATTCTTCACCGCCATCTACTCGAAGCAAGCAACCACATATACTAATCAACTACTATCTTTGAGCCCATCACAACCATACCAATTTTATATCTCAACAGTGTTAGAATCAACACAAAAATTGAGAAGAAAAATTGAAGCAAAACTTAAATCTTCAATCTGTAGCCTCCAATAAGTGTTGCTGACCACTACCACCACTATTGGACTTCTCTTGACATCAGGAGCAAAGGACCTATGGTCTTATCACTAATCACCATTTGTATCACCATTGATTGAAGAAAATAGAGGTTAGTTCTCTGAAATAATTTTTCTTTGATTTGTTGAGATTGATTTAGAATTTGAGTTTCTTGCAATTATAAAATTTGTTCTCCTCATCAAAAGCTTTCATTTGGTATAAAAATAATTGAATTATGAGACTTAAAATTTTTAGTCACGAAGGAATATTTTGATGATATGAGGAATACTTTGATATTCGAAGATATTATTCTAATGACATTTTTCAAAAAGTTTTTGAAAAAGTATATAAATTATGTCGATCTTTTTTCCGTTAAGAACTATAGTAAAATTCTTGACCAATTATGAATTAAAAATCAGGAGAGAATATGATAAAGGGTCGAATTGCATAATTGGACCGTCTTAAGAAACCTAATAAGTATTAGGTTGTTAATTAAGCTCAATAACCTATACATGACACTGATTAGGATATTTCCTTTCCTATTTTATTGGTACATCAAAAGTGGGAACCATATTAAGATTTAGATAGACAAGTACATCATTTAAGTAAGTTCATATCTATCTATTGATATTGAATCCATATCAGCTATTGAATATGGTTCTATACTTATATGAACATTAATGTGTTAAGCTAAAATAGATGTTGATATCCTTATGCATGTGGATATATATATATATATATATAGGTGCGTAAAAGTATATAATTGTAAATATATAATTTATATAGTCGTTAACATGATGCCTAAGCCAATATTACTACAATATCTAAGTATATGCATACGAGTTTGGGTACCTATGATACACCGCATGCATTTATAATGGTTCTCAAATGACTAAGTACTTGTCCTAAGAAATCACATGATTGATATTTGGATTGTGAGTTGATGTGTTTGATTGTGAATATAGAGGAGAAAAAATATGTAGTACATATCACCTGATGGGTATGCATCAGGAGCAAATGCACACTAGTTTGGTTAAGAGAGATTATTGTGAAATGATATTGAAATGTGATATAGAACAATCGTAGTTGTTGATTAGCTCCCAATCAAGTCCTTCTCTGATATGTATATTATTAATGTCATTGTGACTTTGGAGTATTGAGTGAGGGATAGTATGTTAGTGATGCTTAGCTCCTCACAACCCCTTTAGACTAAACAAGCCTTACTACTATATACGTATAGTGTATGGCTGGGCCATTGGTGATGTTTAGATCCACAACCATTTGGGATGTAGTATTATAAGGATTTACACTTAAAGACTAGGGTCTAATATATATTCCTTTTGTAAGATTTATTGTACATTGCATCTGATTTGTCATGCATCATATAAGTGTGTTTGTCTTAGTATAAATTGTATTTTGTGTTAATCTAACTCTAAGTATGCCTTCCATTTATTTTCACTTGTACTTATACTCTAGCAATTGCAATGAATTGGTTTAGTATATTAAAAAAATTTCTTATGATGCACATTAACATTATTGTACTTTATTGTGTTTGTACTTATGCATACCTATATTTTTATGTATTTTTTAGGATTTTGTATTTATTTATGTCACTAGTAGTTAGGCTTATATGTGATATGAGGGCTTTGGCTTTTACGTTTCACGTGCAGGTCATATGCCAATTCAATTCATGAAAAAGTTGTAATTACAGCTTAGGTTAAAATATTTAAAGCCTCATTTTACTTATTGATATGAACATGCATGAATTTAATCCATCTTTTAAATAGGTTACTTACTTAGAATACTCTTATGTTTTTATCACTAGGATTGACCATTCCTTTGCTTCCTTGATTAATATTAAAAAATAGGAGTGATTTGTTACTGACTTGACCAGGAAGCCCATGATGAGGCCTTGATGAAGGATAAGACACTTACCCTCCTTAGTTCAGTTGGAAGGCGTGATAGATGCAAGATGAATAGGACTTGAGAGGCATCTATATAAGAGCTAAAGATGTCACAGGGAGTTCTTGAGGTAACTGCATTCAAAAAGTAAGCGTTTTTAGCTAGAATAGAAGTTAATATTGCCATGTCCTGAGATATGATGATGATGATAATGATACAATAAATGTTGATGATGCAAAAAAACAACAAGTCGTGCCACTAGTTTTAGCCGTTAAGTAAGAGAGGTCAAGTATGCAATTATTAATGTCATATTCAAGGTTCCATGCCATAGAGTTCAATAGGACTAAACCCAAGGAGTACATTAATTTCCTCGATAAGGTGGAAATGTAAGGTACAAGGTTGCACTGTTCTAATGCCCACCTGGTGGGTTTGATATAGATCTTTATAGGGAGTGGCGAAGAACTAGTACTAAGACCACTTCCTTTCATACTTGGGAGTAGTGACATGGTCGTAGTTTAGAGGAAGGTTAATTGACAATTTCCTCTCCTTTATAGATTAAGATGTACTTAATCGGAGTTATTGAATCTATGTTGGCAAGATAGGATGGTGGATGAGTACACCACTAACTTCATTCTATTAACTCAATATGTCTTAGAGATTTTTTCAAACAAGTTAAGGAAGAACAACCAATATGTATTAAGGTTGGGACCCCCTTTCTTTAGTATAACTATAATTGTTAGGAGAAGTTCTCTACTATGGTAAAGACAAGGATCCTCCTAGAGTAGGATGTTTTATCTATTAGAGCTTAAAGTAGAAGGACTTTAACAGAAACCCTAGTTTTTAGCAATGGTAACAGCAACAAACAAACATTTTGTTAGGGTATAGTCAAAGTGGGAGCTCTTGATAAAGGGCAGTTAAATCATATAATAAGGCGAGATCTGGTCATAGATATTTGGAAGAATTTAGTTTCACACCTGGGGTAGGTAGTAGTAGTAGTGAGCAAAGCTTTGAATATAGTAGTTCAGGTTCGACATCCTTTGTTTGTCAGCAGTGTAGCAAGGCACACTAAGGCCTATAGTGCATACTACCAAGAGGTTGTTATAGATATGGCCACTATGATCATTTGATTAGGGACTATCTAATAATGAGATATCAATATACCTCTTCTAGTGTGATGCAGCCTCCATTTTAATAGCCATAAGTGGGACCATAATTTGGTGTCTAGTAAGGGTGAGGTTTTAAAGGGAGGCATTTGGGAGGTAGGCTTGGAGGCTGCAATCAAGGACAATCTTCTAGCTCTCAACGTGTAGGTCTTAGTTAGGCCAGGGTGTTCACACTCACCCTTCAAGATGCACATAATGTGAATATGGTGATATTTAGTATTCTTCTCATCTTTGGAATTAGAAGATAAAGTTCTAATATATCCAAACGAAACTCATTTTTTTTAATGTTGCCCATCTTTGCTATGAGACTGGAAATAGTACTAGATAGGATGGAGGAATCCTTGTCTATATCCATGCCTCTTAGTGATGTATAAAGGTGAATTTGATCTACTACTTGTTTCTTGTGGAGATTGATATTAGCAATGAATCTTATGGTGCTATCAGTTATGGGTTTGGACTTAATATTAGGGAAGGACTAACTGTTTAGTCTTTATTCCACAAATTGTAGAGACAAGAAAGTGGTGTTTTAGATTCCACTTTTAAGAGAGATAAGATGACCATTGCATTAAATATAGTTTCAACATTAGTAGCCAACAAGATGCTCATACAGGGGTGTTAAGGATTCTTGAACTTAGTCAGGGACACCTCCTTAGAAATTAATAACCCCCAAAGTGTTCTAATTATTTTAAAGTTTTTAGACGTATTTCCTAAAGAATTATCAGGGCAATCTCTAAAGAAAAACATCAAATTCTACATTGATCTAGTACCTAGTATGGCTCTAATTTCTATGCCTTCATATATAATAGAACCTATAGAGTTAAAATAATTAAAATAACAATTGCATGATTTATTCGATAAGGGCTTCATTAGGCCTAACATATCATCATGGGGTGAACTGATACTATTTGTAAAGGAAAAAGATTGTTATCTTTGGTTGTGTGTTGACTATAGGCAGTTGAATACGATGACCATTTGTAACAACTATCCACTATCCTAAATCGACAATCTACTTGGTCAACTTCTAAATGCTAAGTATTTTTCTAAGCTCGATCTTATGTCTAAATATCATTAGCTAAGGATCAAAGGAGAGTATGTAACTAAAATCACCTTCACGACTCGATGTGGCCATTCTAAATTCCTAGTAATGTCATTTGGCCTTATAAATGCTTCAACAACTTTTGTGGATCTAATGAATAGAGTGCTTAAACAATTCTTGGATAGGTTCCAAATTGAGTTTATCAACAACATTTTAGTGTATTCATAAACAAATAAGGAGTATGTCCAACATTTGAGAGTGGTGTTGCAGACACATCAAAAATATCAATTATATGCTAAGTTCTTAAAGTGTGAATTTTGGCTTGAGAGTGTCACATAATTAGGACATATGGTATCTTAGGAGAGGATACAAGTGGATTCAAAGAAGGTAGAAGTAAAGAATCTGGAAAGGCCAAAGAAAATGACAAAAGTGTGAAGCTTTTTAGGATTGGCAGGTTACTATCTGAGATTTTTCCAAGACTTTTCCAAGATAGCAACCCCATTGACACGTTTAAAGCAAAAGAATGTCAGTTCATTCAGTTTGATAATTATAAAAAGAGCTTTCAAAAGCTAAAAGAGTGTTTAACTGGCTTTATCAATTAAAGGTCGACAATTTTAATTATACAATGATGCTTCAAGAATTAGCCTAGGTTATGTGTTAATGCAAATGGAAAGGTGATTGTTTATACTTCTAGTTAATTGAAAAGGCATAAACAAAATTACCCTAATAGTGATTTAGAGATAGCAACAGGTATCTTGTCTTAAAGATTTGAAGACATTATCTATATAGAGAGATGTGTGAAATTTACATATATCATAAGAGTCTAAAATATATATTTCATTAGGACTTAAATTTGAGGCAAACAAGGTTAATGGAACTACTAGAAGATTATGTCTACACTATTCAGTATCATTTTGGAAAGGGAAATGTTGTAAAAAATGCATTAACTAGGAACTCCTCAGGTATTTTGGCATATATCGTAATAAAAAAGAGAGCTTTGACTAAGGATTTATATGATTTTATGGATCAAGGTGCTTAGTTTCATATTTCAAATTTAAGAGTACTATTGGAGAGTGTATTGTTGGACAAGATCAAAGTCGCTAAAGGCTATAACTCTAAGCTTCAAAAGCTTATGTATGAAGTTCGGAAAGGATGTCACACAGATTTTGAGATCGATGGGGGAGGTATGCCAAAGATGAATGGGAGACTGTATGTTCTAGATGAAAAGAACTCGAAGAAGGAAATTTTGGAGGAAGGGCATTACATATCATACAATGTACATCCAAGTTCCACCAAAATATATCATAACATTAGAGACATATATTGGTGGGTTAGTATAAAAAAGGATGTGGCTGAATATGTCTTTAAGTTCTTGACTTGTTAAGAAGTAAAAGCTAAGCATCAGAGACCCTCGGGTAAGCTACAACCATTACAAATTCCAAAATGGAAATGGGAAAATATGGTGATGGATTTCATGGTTGGCTTACCTTATAGAACGACTTAATATGATTTAATTTGGGTGATTGTAGATAGGTTGACAAAGTCAACCCATTTCTTATATGTGAAAACCACCTACTCAATGAATAAGCTTGAGCAATTGAATAATGAGTAAATAGTGTGTGCCTATAAGGTCCCGTGTCAATAGTCTCTAACTGAGGATCACCATTTGCATCTCGATTCTGGAGGAAATTATAGGAGGCATTGGGTACTAAATTGGATACATCATTCCATCCTTAAGATAGTGGCCAATTTGAAAGGAAGATTTAGGCCTTATAAGATATATTGAGGATGAGCATGATGGACTTTGGTGGCAGTTGGGATTTGTACTTGCCTTTGACTAAGTTTTCTTATAATAATAACTACTATAGTAGTATTAGGATGGCGCGTTATGTGGCATTACACAGATGAAAATTTAGATCATTGATGTGATGGGAGAAGGTAGGAGGGAAAGGAAAATGGAGGTCCTAAAACTAATCAAGATCACATCTAAGAAGATTCCATTTATCAAGAAAAGAGTAGAGATAACATCCAATAGACAAAAGATTTATGTAGACCTGAAGGTAAGAATATGGAATTCCAAGTCGAGGATTTTATATTTCTAAAGGTATCTCTAATGAAGGGTGTGATGAGGTTTAAAAGAAAGGGAAACTATTTCCAAGATATATTAGATCGTATGAGATAACATATAAGAGTTAGAAACATGACATATTAATTGTTGTTACCTTCAAATATGTAGCCATTATACCCAGTATTCCACATTTTTAAGCTTCACAAGTACATTTTTGATCCTTCTCAAGTATTCCAATTACAAAGCGTGGAGGTGAACAAAAACTTGACCTACGAAGAGGAGCCAATAGCTATTTTAGATTCTCAAGTGTCCTAATTATGGTCAAAGCAAGCCCTGGACGTTAAAGTGATATGGAGGAATGGTAATGCCAAGAAGATCACTTGGGAGACAAAGCGAGAGATGTGAGAGTTTTATCCATACTTGTTTCCTAAATAGAACATTGTTTTAAAATGTGAGGACAAATTTTCTTTTGTAAGGAGGGGAGACTATAATACCCTCCCTTATATTTATATTATATATATATATATCATTCCCATCTTTTTTATTTTTTATTTTCTCCCCCTAAAGGATACTATTCACAAAACCATCATCTTCCTATGTTCTTCACTATTAGCGACTCTAATTAGTCAACCATATATACCAATCAACTCCAATCTTTAAGTCTGTCATAACCATACCCATTTTATCTTATAACAAAGTCAAAATCATTATAAAAATTAAGAAGAAAATTTGATTTTGATCTATCGCCCCTAATGAGTATTGCTGACCACCCCACCATACTGGATGCCTCTCAAATTCAGGAGCAAAAGCTCAATGGTCTTGCTCCAATTACCTTTTGTACCACTGTCGATTAAAGAACGTAGATAATTTTTCTTGAATTTGTTCAAATTAGTTATGATTTGAGTTTCTTATAGTTGTAAAAGTTGTCCTACTCGTCAAGAGATTTCATTAGGTGAGAATAAGATTAAGTGTTGAATTGCATAATTGGAACATCCTAGTAGTCTAAAGGTTCCTAGGTTGTTAATTGAGCCCAGTAACCTGTAAATGTCAGTAATTAGGATATTTTCTTTCCTATTTTGTAGGTATATTAGGAGTAGGACCCACATTGCAAGATTCATATAGACAAGTACATCAATCAAGTTCATATCTATCTAATGATACTGAATCTATACCAACTATTGAATATAGCTCTTTATTGATATGAATATAGCTCTCTCTCTCTCTCTCTCTCTCTCTCTCTATATATATATATATATATATATATATATATATATATATATATATATATATATATATATATATATACCTATAAGTATATACATGTACACATTTTTTTTTTAAAAAAAGGGGGGATTTTTTATTAATATGATGGTTTACAAAAGTATGTAAATTGTAATACAAAAGCCATGTAAAGATAATATGTGAGGCTCATGGTTTACACCAGATGTATGGAACAAAGAGTTGTTCCATACGCAAGGTTTTCAGTAGAGGAAGAGGTAAAGTAGTTTTCGTCGCGAATTGTGTGGAAGTACCACCCGATGCTAACTTTGCTAAATAATCGGCAAAGCTATTAACCTCCCGATAAACATGAATAATGGACGACGTCGAGACAGAAAGTAAACGACGAATATCTGCAATTTTTGTTTCATATCTCCATGGCCAAGAGTCTAAATTATGGTTCAATAGCTGCACAATGCTCAGATTGTCTGTTTGAACCTGTATTTTCTGGAAGCCACTGGCAATACAATACCGAAGGCCACAAACTATGGCTTCTATTTCCATGGCAAAGCTAACATTCAAGTTATAGTATCGACACTCAGCAAACAAGAAAGGACCACTGGCATTACGTACCACAAATCCCAAACCTGAAGGACCGGGACATCTGAGCGAGGAGCCATCTGTGTTAAGAACAAAGTCACAATCATCTGGCGGTCTCCAACACAACGTCATAATCACCGGTTTGCGAGGCAATTGAAAGTTACAGTGAAAGGATCTGGATAGATCAACCATTTCCTGTTGAGTCTTTGGAAATAATTTATGAACTCGCACCATGGAGGAAACATGTTGTGTAATCGAAAGAAACAAAGAGGAGGCCGTGGTGGATTTATTCTCATACACAAATAGGTTGCGCATTTTCCAGATTTCCCAAAGGATGAAATAAGGTATGACCGAAATGATCACTTTCCTAGTAGTGTCCCCCCATCCAAAAATGGACCACTCCCGGATAAATAACCCAATATCAGGTGGGAAAGATAAGTGTATGTGTAACAGTGTTGAAAAATGACTCCAGATCAGTCTAACCGAGGGACACTCATAAAAAGTATGCTGCACACTGTCTGCTGCCAAGGAACAAAAATTACATTTCGATGGATTGAGAATGAAACCTAACTTGTTTAATATTTTCGGAAAAGGAAGAATGGAGTTATAGAGACGCCACACAAAGAATGATATCCGCTTTGGCAGAAACTTATTCCAGGCTTGGCGAAGAGAGTCATTGATAGGGTTACGAGAGCGTACCAATTCATATGCCGAGAAAAGGCTAAATTTACTGGTAACAGTTGGCTTCCAAAGTTGCCGATCGGGACCATAAGAAAACTGTTGCAAATGAGAATTTATAAATGCGGCATGGTCAAGTTGCAAGATTGGTACTATACAGCTCAACAACTCCTCGCGTTGAGTATAGAAATCTCGGACAATGAGTTGTGGGAGAGGAAGGTGCTGAACCTGATCCAGTGGAGAAAAAGCTCCAAGTCCTGACCAGTTATCTATCCAGAATGATACCAAACCAGTGTGGATAGAAATATACTCATGGTCCTGTGCAATCCGATCAACTTTAGCAACTCGCCGCCAATGTATCCTACATCGTGCAGTTGGTGATAGAGAGGTAACAAATTTAGCCCATAGACCCACTTGGTTCTTGACCTTCCACCACAACTTAATCGAATAGGCAACAACAATATCCTCCAATTTCCGGAATCCCAACCCATTCTCATCCACCAGAAATGAGAGACGATCCCATGAACGCCAATGGTGTTTGGTATCTTCAAAATAGCTTCCCCATAAAAACTGTTGGAAGACCTTCTCCATTTTGCGTAGGATGGACTTAGGGGGTTCAATAGCAGTGAAAACGTGTTGTGGGATGGAAGATAAAACATGTTTGATCAAAATCATCCAAGCTGCAGGGGATAACCATTTATTCTTCCAGCTGCAAACACGGTTCTCAATTGCCTCGACTAGGTGAGTGAACATACGCTCTGTCTTCCTGCCTTAAAATAGTCGACAACCCAAATATTGCAATGGGAAAGAGCCATGGGCCATGTGCAGGAGCTGCAGAACATCTCTTTTAGGATTGTGAGGCACACTTGTCGATAATAGAAAATAACTTTTGTGTTTGTTTACCTTTTATCTCGTGGCTGTTTCATAGTCGACAAGCAAGAGATTTAGTTGAGCTAGTGAGCGTTTATCACTCCGGATAAAGATAATTAAATCGTTTGCAAAACATAGATGAGATGCTGCTGTCGAGCTAGAAGGTACACCATAAGGCATTATCCGGCCTTACAGCACAAAAGATTGCATGGAGCGAGTCAAAGCCTCCGAGACTAAAAGAAACAAGTAAAGGGAAAATGGGTCTCCTTGTTTAATGCCTCGGGACGATTGGAAGAAACCCACCGGACTGCCATTCACTAAAATTGAAAACTAGCTGGATTGAAGGGTCCCAATAATCAGCTTGATAATCCCACCATTGAAACCAAAGGCCACCATTATACGGGAGAGGAATGACCAAGAAACACGGTCAAAAGCTTTCATCATATCCAGTTTGAGTATAATATTGCCACCTCGAGCATAGTAATCAATAAATTGGCATAAATCCTGAGCCATCAGTATGTTGTCCACAATGTCCCGCCTAGATAAAAAGGCTGACTGCTCAGGGGATATCAACTTTGGTAAAACAAGTTTCAACCGTTCTGTGATTATCTTCGTGAATATTTTTTTCAGGAAGGTACAAAGACTGATTGGTCTAAAGTCAGAGAAGGAATTGACATGAAGCGTTTTCAGAAAAAGAGTAATCAGTGTACTACTGACTACACGTGGAACTGGAACTCCTGACATAAATTCAGTACAGGCATCAAAGAGATCATGGTAGATGATGTCCCAACAATTATGATAAAAAGCTCCACAATATCCATCAACTCTGGGCGCACTAGTAGACGATAAACTCCTGACTGCTTGCTGAACCTCCTCCATTGTAACCGGTTGTAGCAACATAACATTGTCTTCATCCTCAATAAGCCTCGGTATATAACTTAACAGCCTAGATGTCGCCTCCTCCTCATCATCAACTACCTCCTTTAATAGGAGGGATTGAAAAAATCTAACCGCTTCAAGTTCAATGTATGCCGGGTCGGTCAACCATTGCCCGTTACCATCTCGAATTTTATGAATCCCCAACCGCGTTCGTTTCTCCACAGAGAAGCGTGAAAATATGCGGTGTTAGCATCGCCCTCCTTAAGCCATTTCAATCTCATCTTTTGTAGCATAAAATCCTCTTGTTCGTGAAGCCTTAGCAATAGTTCAGCTTTGGATTTATTCAGCTTCATCAGAATATTAGTTGTCCCAGATTCTTCAAACTCCCGTTTCTACTGCATCACAGCAATCTCTGCCAATTTCAGATTAAGAAAGACATCTCCAAATTTCTCCTTGGTCCACAATCTCAGGCAGGATTTAAGGCGACGAAGCTTTAGGGAAAACTGTAGCATACCATAACATGCTAATGGTTGATCCCAATTGAGTTTCACCGTGTGGAGGAAATCAGAACGACATAGCCACATCCGCTGGAAACGGAATAGTCATGGACGGGAAACTTGCTCCGTGTTAAAGTGGCACAACATCGGACAATGATCAGACCCCGTTCGATTTAAGTTCTGGATTGTACAGATTGGAAACAAATCTGCCCACTTGGAAGTTACCAATGTCCGATCCAACTTTTTCATAACCCGACCGTTGGATCTATTGCCAACCCAAGTAAATTCGACACCTTGCGTCGGGAGTTCCAAAAGATTGCAAGAGGTTATGAAGGAGTTGAAATCATCAATAGATGCAAGCTCAGGAGATCCAAGACCATTATATTCATCAAGGCTGCGGATGACATTAAAATCGCCCCCCCAATAACCATGGTGTATTAGCATGAGCAGCTCGAAAATCACATAATTTAGACCACAAAGCAAAACGATCCCGTCTTGTCGATTTCGCATAGACGACAGAGATATAAAAAACTGTTGGCACAGTTACATGGGTTAATTGCAAGTGCATAACTTGTTCGGTACCACTTAATAGCGTAGCAGAATAGGCATTGGAAAAGAGGGCCCAGATTTGTGTCATATAATTTGTGTCATTGTTGTCATAATGCCTGTGTGAATATTATTGTGATATCTAAGTATATACATATGGGGGTTTGGGTACCTAAGACATGCTACATGCATTTATGATGGTCCTCATATGACTAAGTGCTTGTTTTATGAAATTGCATGATTGATATTTGAATTTTTTGTTGATGTGTTTGATGGTAATTGTGGAGGAATATAAAATTGTAGGATGTGCCATATAATGGATATACATCAGGACCAGATGCACATTGTTTTGATTATGAGAGATAATTGTGATATGATATTAAGATATCACCCGATCTTGTGATATGATATTATATGACCCGATCTTGGTTGATGTTTGGCTACTGGTCGAGTCCTTATTTGATATGTGTATTATTGATATGATTGTGACTTTGGATGTATTAAGTGAGGATTGGTTTGGTCTAAGAGAGCCTTATGATTATATAAGGATAGGTGTGTGGCTAAGCTGTTGGTGATGTTTAGCTCTCCATAACCATTTAAGGTATAGTATAATGAGGATTTACCCTTGTAGACTAGGGTCTTACAGATATTCCTTCTCTATGTTTTATTATTCATTACATGTGATTTTTCATGTCACATATGTGTGTTTATACTAGGATAAATTGTATATTATGTGAGCATAAAAATGGGTATCATAGGGTGATATAGACTTACTCAATAAGGTTTAACTCCCTTCAACTCTATTTTCAGGTCAGTTACCATCAACTTTGTTGAATTGACTTTGAGGAGCGTCAATTGTAACATATCTTCCTCTACGTATGCTTTTCTTTTCTTTTTTACCTTTAATTGTACTATAGCATCTGTAATGATATGGTTTACTATTTTGAAAATTTTTATTCTTATGTATGATAACATTATTGTACTTTATTGTTTTTATACTTATATGTGCCCATATTATTATTTATTTTTCTTCAAGAGTTTGTATTTATTTCTGTCACTAGTAGTCATACTTATAGGTGATCTAAAGGCTTGGATTTTTAGGTTTCATATTTCGATTACATGCCCATTTAAGTCTTGATAATAAGATTCAAACTTCGTTAAGGATGAAATGTGAGATTCAAGCCAAGTTTGGGCTCGATAATTATCACCAAGAGAATTATATTAATGTTGCGACTTTGAAGCAATTAGAACAATCCATGATAGATTATACCTAGGAATTTGAGAAGTTGGCAATGTTTAGCAATATTAAGAAGGATCAATATTAAAAGATGACTTGGTATCTCAAACGATTAAACCTTAATATTCAAGATAAGGTTAAGTTGTAGCCTTATTTCTCCTTTAGTAAATTGGTTACACTCACTCTTAAAATGGAAAAACAAGACTAATATAGATTGGATATGAAACCAAGATATGTCCATGGTTCTTTCTTCTGGGTTTATATTTAAGTACCACTTCTTAAAATTTCAAGGATATGGATGAGAAAGCAAAAAGAAGGAGTAATTGAATGCTCTTAAAGGCAATGCTAAGATGCACAACAAGGAAGATGAGAAGTGCTTCTGTTGTGGGGGTTATATACATTTTGAAAACAAGTGTCCTATAAAAAACAATATGGATCTTCATGACAAGCACTAGATAGACGAATTTACACTGGAAGGAATGTTTGAGAACAAAGAGAAGGAGGTCTTAAAAGAGGAATGGGAGATGGATGTCTTGTATGCAATGTTATGAATACCGTACCAATACTAGTATCAGATTTGGTTCTAGTACGGTACTATACTGGTACCGGTCAATATCAAGTATCGTTTCAGATAATTTTTTAAATTTATAAAGTAGTCCCTTGATTTTTTTAAAATTACCAAATATTCCTTCAATATATTGTGTTGTGTAATTTATAATTTTACATCAACCATATTTTCAAAAATCATATATTATAATTAATTTAAAATAACTTGTAAATATATATCCCAATTTATGAATTAAAATAATCCGTACAAGAATAAATACTAAGCTCTCTCCTAGATAAATCAAATAATAGTCACTAACATGTCTGGACCAATAAACAGAATAAAGAATTATATATATATATATATATATATATATATATATGACTCTAGAGATTATCTTATCCTTATTGTATGGAAACTTTATCCAAAAATTTAAAAAAATTAAGTAAGCAAAGGACATGCACAACATTTGCTAACATCCACCAGATTAATGCATCGTTTCAGTTTTCACATTCTTCTTCTTCTTCTTTCTTAGTTTCTGCTTTTGTTTTTCCTTTTTAGTGTGAAAAATTGTTTATTTTGTTTGTTGTTTTGGAAATAAACTCTGTTCTTGTCTTCCTTTGACTGTCGTTCTTTTGAAAAGGCTTTGACCACATGAAGGTGTCAATATGTTTTCTTTTTTGTGTGCTTCACTTTGTTCTTACATGTTTTTACTAAATCTGCAATCTTTGCTTTTGGTATTGCACAAAAATGGTGACTGGTGTGGGTAGCGATAAGGAGAGAGAGTAAAGAGATTGGAGATGAATCTGGGTGGGCAAAAAGTGGAGAGAGATTTTTTAGTTTTTTTCAAAAAGGTCCTTTAATTTTTTAAAGTTTAAGTACCAAACGGTACTAACAACTAGTACCAATGAGGTAAGGTTTGTACCATTTTTTAGCTAGTACAGTACCTTCTAGACGGTACGGTATGGTATGAAACTCAAACCTTTGCTTGTATGCAGGGCAACAATCTTTTGAAGTTAAATCATAGATTAAAGGTAAATATTTAATGATTCGAGGTGCTTTTAATCATCAATCAGTTCCACATAAAGAACGATAATGAGAATTGATCTTTTAAACTAGAGCTAAGGTGAACGAGAAGCTTTGCAAAATGATAACTAATGGGGGTAGCTGCATAAATGTTACTTGGATGGAGTTGATTGATAAGTTAGGTCTTTCTACTTTCAAGCATCCTCAACCATATTCTTTTAAGTGGTTGAGCAAGGGGAATGGGCTTAAGGTAACAAAAAAGCCCCTTATTTCATTTAATATTGGTAATTATTGTGATGAAGTATTGTATGATGTTTTCTTAATAGATGAATGCCATATATTGTTGGTTAAACCCTGGCAATTTAATCGTAATGGTAACTACAAAGAACATAAAAATACTTATAAAGATAATTGCAATTTCACTTTCAAGTCGTTATCACTGACCTAATTAGAATGTATGCAGCTAATAAAAGTTTAAAATTGAGTATGATTGCTACTAAGGATAAATTTATATATGAAGTGGCTGACTTTAAAGGAGGGTATGTTGTGGTTGTTTGAGAAGTTTTAGAGAGTTCAAAGGAAGCTTTTGTTGATTAAATGATGGAGCTTCTTTTGTGTGAATGTATTGATGTATTTTTGGATGATTTACCCCTACGTTTACCTCTTATTCAGGATATTGAACGTTAAATTGACTTAATTTTGAGAGCTCTATTACCAAACAGGCTAGTTTATAACGAGGAATGTAGTATATAAGGAATATAATAGTTATTCTTAGGAATGTAATAGTTATTCGTAGGAATAAAAAAGATGAGGAATATAATAGAATAGGTATTACTTTGTTAGGTTAAAGGAATGGAATAGATAAAGAATTT
The DNA here is from genome assembly GCA_029891385.1 of Erythroxylum novogranatense. Classification (NCBI taxonomy): domain Eukaryota; kingdom Viridiplantae; phylum Streptophyta; class Magnoliopsida; order Malpighiales; family Erythroxylaceae; genus Erythroxylum; species Erythroxylum novogranatense. The sequence goes on along the minus strand of CM057229.1, from coordinate 78,849,655 downwards.
CTAAGTCAATGTTTGGTTTGAAAATATAAAATTGGAATGACAAAGGAATAACTAACAAAAGACTAAAATATCCTTATTATTATTATTATTATTATTATTATTATTATTATTATTATTATTATTATTATTATTATTATTATTATTATTATTATTATTATTATTATTCTTATTCTTATCATTATTAATTATTAATTATCTTTGCCAAATTTTCTACTTATAATTCTTATTATTATTAATTTTATCAATTATTTTATTCTTATTTTTACTATTAAAATCCTTATTATTATTAATTTTCTACTTCTTCTATTTATTATTATTATTATTATACAAAATAATTTTCTTAATAATAATAATAATAATAAGAATAATAATAGTAATAATAACAATATACAAAATTAATTTTCTTCTTCTTCTTCTTATTATTATTATCTAAGAGGGTGCTTAGTTGATGGTTTTGGGAAGGAGTTAATAGGTAAGGAATGAAAAGTGAATGGTTAGTAAAGGAATGAAACTCATTAATTAATTTAGTAAAGGAATGAAACTCATTCCTCAATAGTGGCTCTTTTCTAAAAATTAATTAAAATATAATTCATTAATTAATTTAAATATTGTAATTAATTAATTACAATATAATTAATTAAAATATAATTATTTTATTTCTTAATATTTTTACAAACCGACTAGTATCAATAGTAATGGTAATCATTGCTTCCTTTTAACCAACTATTATAATTATAATGATAATATCTATTCTCATTCCTCACTACATTCATTCTCATTTATATTATCATTCTCTCATGTGAACCAATTGCTCCCTAAAGTTTTACAATCCTCTATTTCTGATCCACATAGGAAATAAATAGAACAATGAGTCTTATTTTACCCTCTTAATTGTTATTGACTTCCTTTTTATCCCATATTATTCCTTTTATATCCTTTAAATTGAGTGGAGGTCACTTAACAATAATTTTCCCTTTTTTGTATTTGTGTCTTTCATCTAATTAAAAATATCTAAATGGCACAATGCTAATTGAAGATTGCCATATGACAAAACTCATGCTTAACTTCACAAGTTAAAGACTTATTCAATTGTAAATGAATAATATTGTCGAATTGTTTAGGAGAGAAGGATTAGGATAGAAATGTATCATAATTATATTGCAGCCCCATTAGTTCTTCCATATTAAGACCACTTAAAAACATCAATAAAATTCAAGACACCTCAAAGTTTTGCCAATATAATAAGTTTATAATAAACATAGTGACGTTCACAAGATATCAAGATCAAGAGGGAATAGTCTTAAGGTCGTAAAAGGGTCAGATTTACTCTTTAATATAAACACATGTAGAAAATAAGGATTCAAATTAGTTTTGACAAGACAATTAGACTAATCATAATCCATTAATCTCTAGAGAAAAACTAAACTACTTACAATGAGAATTACTTTTAAATCCAATTAAGAATATCTATATGGCACAATGCTAATTGAAGATTGCCATATGACAAAACTCATGCTTAACATCACAAGTTAAAGACTTATTCAATTGTAAATGAATAATATTTTTGAATCATTTAGGAGAGAAGGATTAGGATAGAAATGTCTCGTAATTATATTGCAGCCCCATTAGTTCTGCCATATTAAGGCCACTTAAAAACATCAATAAAATTTAAGACACCTCAAAGTTTTGCCAATATCAATACGCTTAAGTCCTTAATGAGTTTATAATAAACATAGTGACGTTCACAAGAGATCAAATCAAGAAGGAACAGTCTTAGGGTCTTAAAAGGGTCAGATTTACTCTTTAATATAAACACATGTAGAAAATAAGGATTCAAATTAGTTTTGACAAGACAATTAGACTAATCACAATCCATTATTCTTTAGAGAAAAACTGAACTACTTAAAATGAGAATTACTTTTAAATCCAATTAAAAATATCTAAATGGCACAATGCTAATTGAAGATTTCCATATGACAAAACTCATGCTTAACTTCACAAGTTAAAGACTTATTCAATTGTAAATGAATAATATTGTCGAATCTTTTAGAAGAGAAGGATTAGGATAGAAATTTCTCATAATTATATTGCAGCCCCATTAGTTCTTCCATATTAAGGCCACTTTAAAACATCAATAAAATTTAAGACACCTCAAAGTTTTGCCAACATCAATACTCTTAAGTCCTTAATGAGTTTATAATAAACATAGTGACGTTCACAAGAGATCAAGATCAAGAGGGATCAGTCTTAGGGTCTTAAAAGGGTCGGATTTACTCTTTAATATAAACACATGTAGAAAATAAGGATTCAAATTATTTTTGACAAGACAATTCGAATAATCACAATCCATTAATCTCTAGAGAAAAACTGAAATACTTAAAATGAGAATTACTTTTAAATCCAAAGTTAATATTAGCACAAATACACAAAACTCTAAATGATCAACAAAATATTAGTGACAAGAAAGAACTCTTCAAGTTGCAGCAATAGAAAAATATGAGAATAACAAATTAAACGATGAAATAAGCACCAACATTAACATTCCAGTATAGAGGGAAAAACCATAGGGAAACTGACAATTAAACCTACTAATCTTAATAAGAATTTGCAAAAAATTGATCTCTCACCCTCAAAATAGTAAGTTGTCTCTCAAAGTTTTAGGATTAAAATCAAAATTGATATCACAACCAACAATCACTCAAATAAATCCTCAAAACAATCAAACAAGGATAAGAATACAACACTCTTTGCCCTCTTTCTATTTTTTCTCACTTTTAAACGTTGTGGTTTCACTCTCTATAAAAGCCTGTCTTTTTTTCTTTTGTATCACGAAATAAATTTTTTTGTAATTTACACATTCACTTACACAGCCACATAAGTAACCATATATCTTTCCAACAGTTTCTCATTCGTAAACATACATGATTATAAAGAGTTACACAATCTCCACACACGGTCGTGTATCTTCACATGTTTATAGAGACTTATATGGTTGATTTACATGATCACGTAAGTCAATAAACGAATCAAAAATTTGTTTACGATCGTTGAATGTCTTAAAATAGTGCTGGACACTCAACAATCTCCCCCTCTAGCCTAACTATTGGGAAGACGCATTATGCTCCATCATCTGCTTAAGATACAACCTGACAAGCTTATAAAAAAGCTTATGCTTGTTTTTAGGAACCACTGTAGTCAGCATATCAGTACCATTCAAATCCGTATGAACCTTCTTCAACATTAATTATTGCTTTTTTATCATGGGAATGATACATTGTATTTTTGCTCAAGTCAATAGCACTTTGATTATCATAAAACACTAAATAGTCTTCTTATTTCACATCTAACTCCTAAAGGAAACTTTTTAGCTTTAGCATTTCCTTACGAGCTTCCACTGCAACTACATATTTTGCTTTAGTCGTAGATAAAGTCACACACTTTTTTAGTTTGGATTTCCATAAGATGACTTCCCTTGCAAACTTGAACAAAAAACCTAAAGTGGATTTTATTCCATTAAGATCTCTATTCGTATCTATATCTATAAAAGCTTCTAGAGTTGACTCACCATTACCAAAGTACAAAGTGTACTTTGATGTTACTCTCAAGTATCTCATAATCCATTTCACCACTTCTTAGGGAATTTTCTCTAAATTTGATAAGAATTTCTTTACCATCCCAATAGCTTGAGCAATTTCTAGCATCGTGCACACTATTGCATACATCAAAGATGCCATTGCAGATGGTATGGAATAAAGGACATATAATATTTGTCCTTTTTCTGTTAAGGGACATGCATGCTTACATAACTTATAGCTTAATGCTAGTGGCGTGCTAATTGGCTTGGGATGCTACATATTGAACCTTTTTAGCACTCATCTAATATATCTATCTTAAGACGACCATAATCACTTGTTCTTACTATCTCGAGTTATCTTCATACCCAAAATCTCTTTTCAAGTCCCAAATCTTTCATATCAAATAATTTGGACAAGTCCTCCTCCAAATTTTGGATTCTATCAATGTCTTGACCCACAATCAACATATCATCAACATAAAGAAGAAGAATGATGCAGTTCTCATCTAAGTACTTCTTGAAATACACACAGGCCTCGTCATATGTTTGCTTGAAACAATGATTCGTCATAAAGAAATCAAACTTTCGATATCATTGCCTTAGAGCTTGTTTTAAACTATACGGACTTTTCTTTAAGTTACATACCAAATTTTCCTTGCCTTTAGATTTAAAACCGTTTGGCTACTCTATGTATATCTCCTTTTTCAAATTGTCATAAAAGATGGTTGTTTTAAATCCAGTTGTTCGAGTTTAAGATCCAAATAAATAGTTAGACCCCAAATTGTTCAAATTAAGGTCATCTTGATTACTGATGAAAAGATTTCATCAAAGTCAACAACCTTTCTTGGATCGAATCCTTTTACTACCATCAATGCCTTGTGTTTTACCAATTACTATCTCTCTTTATCTTGAACACCTAGTTGTTTTTCAATGCCTTTTTACTTTTTGGAAGTGTAATAAGCTTGTATGTATTATTCTTCTTCAAAGAATCCATCCCTTCTTTTATAGCTACAATTCAGATATCTTTGTTTTCATAAAATGCAACCTCTTGTACATTCTTAGACCCCCCATCAGTAGTAAGTAACAGGTATTCAGAACTTAGATACCTTGTGGAAGGTCTTTTCTCTCTTGTTGACCTTCAAAGTTGTGTTTCATTAGCTATTGGATCCATTTGCTCCCTTACTTATTATCCTCAATAGATTTATCTATGGTGTTATCTAGATGTGGTTCATGTAGCTTATCATTATTAGATTGTATCTGATCAACACCAAGGTGTGTTTAGTCACACGCTTCACCTTCTGCACTTATAGCTGCTCAATAGTTGAAAGAATTGGCAAAGAATTAATATTGCCATCTAATAAGCTGTACTTAATGATTTATCTCCACTCAGAAGATCAACACCTCTCTTGTGCTCTTGGAAACATCCCAAATCCTAACCACCTTTTTCTTCTCTAGTTCATAAAGTTTAAAGCTAAACTGAACACCACCATATACAGCAAAGATGCAAGGTATCAACTTTGAGTCAAGCTTTTTGCTATGATCCTTAAGTACGTGTTTGAATAAGACACACATATAAAATTATGTTAGGGTCGTGTTCCAAGGTGAATCATTATATTTATTTTTTCTACCCTTCATACCCCTCTATTCCACCTTTGATCAAGCAATATGAACTATACATGTCTCTATTTTGGTCCACTATTTTATGTAAGTTACATAATAGGGCAAAGGATAATGTATTATATATATAGACCCCTATTATGGCATGTTTAGGGTTTTAAATTATTATAGGAATGAAAGAGGGAGAACAGAGAGATTTTGGCCTCGAGAGAGTTTGAAAGCAAAAAAGAGTCACTTAGAAGCCATTTTAACTACTGATTAAATAGAAGTCAATCTTGGAAGAAGAAAAAGAATTCATAAGATTCACTAAGGATTCAAGATTCATGATGATGACTTCTTTTTTATTTATTTTTTATTTATTGTCATTTCGTATTTGATTATAAACTAATTGGAATATAGATTTAGGCGAGATGAAACCTAGGATGTGAAATGTTCAATTGATTGAGTTTTTGTTTTAATGAACTTCTAGTTTTATTAATATTTACTTATGTTCTTATAATTGATTAAATTGAAGGAATTGAAGTTAAAGGTTCAATTATTTGATTCATATATTAAAACCAAGAGATAATTTATATAAAAGGATCATAATATGGATAAAGAAGATTGAGTGTGAGTTACTTGAGAAACCATGAGATCTTCCTAGTTTAGGTTTAAACCTACCATGAGAATTTAAAAAATGAATTAATCCATTCTTAGGTTATCTTGGTTACAAAGAGATTTTAAATAATCTAATTTAAGGATGCAGGTTATGCTACAAATGGCTGACAATAGGTGGATGCCCAATATAGGGGTCAGTTCCCATTAATTCTCCAATAATAAGTCTTTTAAAAAAACCTTCAGACTGGTTTCTTAATGAACAAAAGTTGCTTTATCTACCTAAAGTCATGTAAATGAAAAATGAATTAACAAATATAAAGAAAGCTGTTAAGACTGATTATTCGTTCTACATCATTGGTTACTCGAGAGAGACTGTAATCTAAATTAGAAATTCTTACTGGTCAAAGAAACTAGAATTGTTCATACCTAAATTTAGCTTAATCTTATATTACTTTCTTCTTGATTATTGCTTTGTTTTAGTATTTTAAGTGGTTATTTTATTTTCCTTTTCATATAATCATAATTGTTAGCCTAGATGGTTAATTTTGTCAATAGTTTGGGATTATTTTCCTCTTGAAATTCTCCTAAAATCAACTTATTATATATTATAGGATTTCTAGAATAACATTAAATTCATTAATGCCCTCCTTTATAGAATTTAAAACTTGTAACATGAGATATCTTATATTGTAAGCTCATGTTTTTGTTATCATCTATAGTTAACATGTAAGATAAGTCATAGCATCTCTCCCATATTTTAGATAAAATCTTATTGATGAATTAATGGAAGGAATAGATGTCATTTTTTAACCTCGTCGCCTTGGATGGTGAAAAGTATTTAGTAAGAAATTTCTCCTCGGCAATATCTTATATAGTAATGACTCAATAAGGAATGCTTTTAGCTATTATTTCTTTCGATCCATCAATGTAAATGGGAATAACCTCAAGCTAATGGCGTCCTTAGTGGTCCCATTGATCTTGAACATGTTATAGGAAATTAGTAATATATGCATTAGGATCCTTATCTTGTTATCTATCAACTTGTACATAATTCTGTAACATTTGGATTATATTTGGTTTGATCCTAAGCAATTAACATTAATCTCTAACATTGAAATACTATAAAGCATCCCCATAAGAGATAATTTGGTCATCATTATTTTGTGCTCTCCTGTTATAGATTTAGGCTATAAGTCTAGTATATCTTAGATTTATTTTTAATATGTTCCCTTCAATTTTGATGAAGTGTTCTTTCAAGATCTGGTCTTCTTTTAGGAAAATAGAATGTCAGCTTGTTGTCATACATCAAGGATACCCTTGAAATCAAAGTAAAATAAATTATGACCTTAATAAGAGGAGGTAGAGTCAAAGATTCGCCAGGTGTGAAATCCCATTGTATTCGAGGAGTCAAGGATTTGCTGGGAATTTCGGATCGAAGAAGAGGCAGATCAAAATATGGTGCTGAAAAACCCAAATCGATATGAATGGAGGATGCCTATGGAACTTGTTTTTCTCGGTCAGTTGAGGCGCCCTAAAATAGAACTATACGAAGCCCTTCCCTTCCGAATGACTTCACATTCCGTCTACTACACTCTTTCTTGGCTAGTCTTGCCATTTTTTTCATAGTTGTTATCAGCCTTATCCGTATCTCTAGGGCAAACTCTTCTTCAACCTAAAATCTCGAAAAAAGGGCTGCCCTCCAAACAGTATGGGAGCCTTTCAGCTCGTACATCTCACACTCCTAGATCTTCAAGGACCTCCTCCTCCATAGTGTAAGCTGGGAACAACTCCAAAAAGCGAGGTCTACTTCCAAATTAGCTTTCAACATCACAAAAAAGTCAACTATGGTTGCCCACTGATATGATCATAGGTGAAATAAAATCCCTTAGTGCTGCCTGTACGATCACATGTGAATTCGTTGGCGTAGCACTTCATTTTCATACTACTTTTGTTGTTGTGCGAGTGCTTCCAATTCTGCATGAAACCGGCTCGCGCTCTCTTCTAAGGCAGCGGCCTCCTGCCTTGCTTTTTCTTCCCTGACCACTTGAAGAAAAAGACTATTTTCATCCCCTAAAAAAGTCAGAACTTTGAATTCAATTAATAAGATTTTTGAATCATCAAAACGACTTTGATATCTATTTTTGACTTTCTATCCACACAAAGTTTTTGTGAATTCACGCACTTTTTTGTTTTTCCATTTCTTTATTTATGTCGAAGCATTCTTTGAATTCGAACTCTTCGTTCTTTTTCTTGATTGAATCTCTTTATTCCATATTCAATTCATAATTCCAAATGAAAAGAAATGGCTCTTATCTTATTCTTATTGGAATTCCTATCTTTATTCTCATTATTAGTTTTTCATTATTAGTAGGGCAGATTAGATATCTCTTTTATCTCATCTTTTATCTCATATATAACGAGTTAATACCTAATATTACATATACATGTTTTTCTTCCATAATGTAAACCCACTATTCGTATCTTAGATTCAACAGGATTCCCAAATTCAAATCATTTTTCGAAACATCCACAAAGGAAAGTTTGCTTCTATCCATTATATATACTAATATTCAATTTCCATTATATATATATATATATATATTCTAATAGAATTCTATTCCATATAATTAGTTTGATCCCCCTCTCCAAAACAACCCCCTTTTTTTGAATTCCCCAATATCGTAATCTTTTTTACTATTCCTCTAGAGCGTATAGACCTTTTTTCTGTCTATTGATGTGTATATTTATGTTTACTAAGTAGATTCTCTTGAGCAAGGCCTAGATTGCTGTGCACTAAGCTAAAAAGCAAAAAAGATGATTTTTAAAATTAGTCAATGATGCCCCACTATGGATTCGCCTATATAAGCCGCAGCTAAGGTTGCAAAAATAAAAGCTTGAATACCGCTTGTAAATAAGCCAAGGAATATGACAGGTATAGGAACCACTAAAGGTACTAAAGAAACAAGAATAACAACTACTAATTCATCTGCTAATATGTTTTCGAAAAGTCGAAAGCTAAGGGATAAGGGTTTTGTGAAATCTTCTAAAATATTAATGGGTAAAAGGATTGGAGTTGGTTGAATGTATTTACCGAAATAACCTAATCTTTTTTTTGATAAAAATATGCTCTTGATGTAAGTAAAGCTAACGCAACAGTAGTATTTATATCATTCATAGGTGCGGGTAACTCCCCGAGGTAATCAGATGATTTTTCAAGGCCCTGCACCAATTAGAAACAAAAAGAAATAGAAACATAGTTCCAATAAAGGGAACCCACGGACCGTATTCTTCTCCAATCTGAGTTTTGCTTATAGAAATACCTATTGATGTCTTATTAACACTCGTTCGAACACAACTGGTACATTCCAAAATTACCCTTACTCGGTTCTCTTTACCCCCGGCCATGAACCTCCTTTGGATTTTTTATTCATTCAACTATTTTATTTTCCGAGTCGAATCCAAGAAAAAAAGGAAGGAAAAAAAATCAAAGTTGCTAACTCGAAAGCAAATTATGAAAGATTTTGTTGCAACCAATTGCAACCAATATAGTAATAAACGAATAAAATGAGTATTAAACTGGATTTAGATTCTATTCAACTGTATTTAGATTAGAAGTATAGATTCAAATCATAGGACAGTATTTCATTTGAACATCTTATATGATATTGTTGCCCTAGCCTTATTTCCCCTTTCGTTCTCTTAATTTCTATTTTATATAATTTAATTTCTCTTAATTTAATTGGAGCTAATTTATTTGAAGAATGAGGACGAGTTCCCAGTTCACGAAGTTTGAATCCATTTTTATTGTTTCTCTTTCTAATTTTTCTAATTAAAAAAAGAGGGAGGGGGGAATAATAATCATAGATATTGAATTGTATCTTTCAACCCCTGTATTAATAACTAAAATGAAAAAGGGAATGTCAACAAGATCTCGAAAAAACGATTGATCTCTATCAATAGACAGTTAAAGACTCGAACCATAGAGTACTTATTATCGCACCACGGATAGATATGTTTTAGATCTCGCATTTGAATCCTCCTTCTTTATTTCCTTATTGTAATTGGATTTCCTTATTGTAATAAATAATGTTTATTGTAATACGTTTATTGTGTTACATACTTCAATACATATATGATTAGATATATATGTAGTTAACGACCACTCTATTTGTTTTGTACACGAAATCCCTAATTCAAATTGAAACATATAATGATTTGATAGATAAGTTTCTTTTAGTTAATATATAATTATAAGAATTATTATTATTATTTATATGGATATGGATATGGATATGAGATCATATGATATGGATATGGATATGAGATCAACAAAAAGAAATGGTAAGATAAGCTGCGTATATCAATAGAGAAAATGAAATAAGTATGTGGAAAAACAAGACATGAATTCTCTACAATGCATCGTAGACCAAAAGGGATGTAGCGCAGCTTGGTAGCACGTTTGTTTTGGGTACAAAATGTCACGGGTTCCAATCCTGTCATCCCTACCTATTACTGACTTTGCCTGTAAGCAATAACAAGGGATCAACTGAGATCAGTTAAAACGGGACATACCTAATCTTGAATTTTTATCATATTCTGTATGATAGTAGAAGCATTCAAGATATAGTAAAAAAAAAGAATCTTTTTCCTTACAGTCTTCTTTTTGTGATAAGAAGGCGTTCTTAATTCAGTTCGGTAGAACGTGGGTCTCCAAAACCCAATGTCGTAGGTTCAAATCCTACAGAGCGTGATTCTGTCACATCCTCGCAAAGGCTCCATCTTTCTTCTTAAGTGAAAACGTGACTTTTATAGACCTCTAGGTCTTTTGCCTGAAAATATGATAATTGAGTTTTTGAGACCACTGTGATAAATGGGCTTTTGATACTCCATTTTGTTAACAACAGGTACTCTTTCTTCCTTACTTTAACAAGTAAGCAAGTAAACTACCTTCACGGGTAAGGATCGTCTGTGCTATGAGTTTCTCATAGCCTCGATAGTGGTCTAAGGCAAGAAAGTATGATCTTCTGCTAATGCTAGCATTTTTTTTATCTCTCATTTTATCTATGCTTCAGGAAAAAGTGGAACCTACCCGCTAATAATGAATAGAATAAGAATTGAGTGGTTTTTGCTTCTTTCCCTAACAACCAAAAACTTGATAGGTGTTATTTCTCTATCTAGTTACAAATATTCTTATCACTAATTTACTACATATAAACCTTCAAAAAAAATTACTATATATAAATAAAGTAAGTGCAGATTTTGTTAATAAGTAATCCCATGGTAAGTAAGAGTCAATCCCTTGAGATAGTCATATGGATTGAAAAACTTAAAACTAATAAGTAGTCTAAAGTAAATTAATAAAAGAGTGATTTGATGAATTTCGATTAAATAAATATAAAACAAAAGAAAATCTAAATTAGTAATCAAAAGAACCAATAACAAGGAAAATTATCAAAAAATTATTTCTAATATTAATGTTTAAATAAATACTTCTTAGAGTATTACCTTTAATTGTTGGAACCCGATCCGGAAATCGGATCCCAACCAGAAGACGGGACGAAAGAGGTCAAAAACAAAGCAAATGCACATCGGATAATTTGAATCCGAAGGCGACATGAATAGCAAAATGCAGAAGCTAAGAGCAAAAACGAAATTGAATCACAAATCGGAAGCGAATCGAAAACAAAATAGCGAAGCGGATCAAATACGAATCGAATAACAAACAAACGAAGCATTCGAACTGAAACACAAGTACCGACATCCGATAATATACTCTTAGGAAAAAAAACGTCGCATTGGAAACCTAGACTATCCAATCTGAAAAATCCGGTATAAATTTTTCTTTTTCTTTTCTTTCTTTTCTCATTCCTTTCTTTTTCATTTCTTTCATCTTCCTTAATCAATTTCTCAATTCATAATCATTTTCTTATACACTCATCTGAATCCCAATTCTCTTTTTTATACCCATTTTACCAAAAATTTTGGCAGCATAACAACTGCATTCTAGCTAACCCAAACCTGCAAAGTGTTCAAAAATACACTTCTATACTCCCACACAATAACCAGTACCATCGGACACCCCGTCCGGAATCCAAATCACATTCATTCTCATATAAGATACAATGTCTTAATACAATCTAAACACAACCCAATCATCCGTAAATTACACAATTCCCAAGATCACATACATCACACTCAATTTTATACGCAAATACACTTATCCAAATTTATCTTAAGCCATATACATATCAACACAAAAATCCAAATTATACATATTACAAAAATATGAAAAAGTCGGACTGATGCCTTGACCGTCTTTCATCCGATCTCCCGCTCAATTATCTGGAGATGGGGATGAAAGGGGGGTGAGCTTATAGCTCGTGGGTAACAGTTTATAACAAATAAATAAGAAAAACTTTTAAAAACACTTTTCTTTTCTTTTCTTGCAGAAACTTTGTTTGAAACCCATAAAGCATATTTTCAAAAGTTCTTTTCTCGCAGTAGTCAAAATCGCAATTTGCAAAACGTATGACTTTTAGGCTTTCAGCCATAAACCCATAGGTTACAAAACATGAATGCATCAACTTGACAATTCATAGATGCAATGGCAAATCACATATGCAATGCACAGCAAATAGCTCGAGAGTTCCATAAACACGACGGTTTTCACCGTAAACACGACGAGTCTGATTTCTCAGGATCTCGTGGCCTCAAGCGGGCAGCCGAGAGAAGGCTATAAATCTATACGTCAACGTGCACGTGACTAATTGAAATAGGTTCTTTCTCGCCCAAACACAATCAAATTTCATGCTTCAATATCATTTATCGAATTATCTTTTTCGAATATACGAAATGACATGGAATCTTTCGAGGCATAACATAAATGTATTTTGCAATTCATCAAAAGCTCATGTATTGAATCAATAATGATTTTTCAAATCAATCATACAATGATGCAACATTTATGATGCAATTGAAATCAGAAAATCTCTTTATTTAAAGAAAGCAGTAGTGGCTTATAAATTCTATTATAAACAGGTACCCACCTCGACTCGATGCTAGAAACTTGTTCCTCGCTCCAATTTGTCATTGATTCCTTCTTTCTTCCAATTTAACTTTACGTAAAGCAATTCCACCCAAATTCAACATCATAATTAACTTAATTACTCAAATTGAGCTTAGAAAACACAAAACCCTCATATTTCCTAGCTACCTACACCAAAGCTTCCAAAATTCTCAATTCACAAAAATGGCCTAAACCCTAATTAACTTACATCCAAAATTAAACCCATAGTACTTAGCAATCATCAAAATTGAATTCATACTCCACAAACCTATACCATTTTTCATAATTCTAAACCAAAACTTCAAGAGAAACTCAAATCTTAAAAATTGCTCTTACCTTATTTCTCCTCTATTTTCGGATTTTCTTGGTTCAAGATGAAGCTCTCTTCATCCTCCACCTTTTTCTCTCTTGGAATGACATCAAAATCTCTCTTCAAGTGCTAGAAAAATCGAGCCCTAGCTTTCTTCCCTTTTTCTCCACCGAAGCTTGCTCTCCCTTCTCTCTTCTCTCTTATTCTCTTATTCTTTCTTTCCTTTGATTATAAGTTTCGGGCTTCTCCTTTAAACAATGACAGCCCTCTTGCATTTATACTGCCATGTCATTTAATGAATGAGGAATGACCCATATGTCCCTCCATTTAAGCCTATAAACTTAACCCTTTAAGTAAACTTCCAAAATTGTCCCTTCATTGGTCTTTAAAACTGACATCTGGTATGATTATTTCGATCAGGTAAATGAAGCCATTTGGTAAAACTTTCTTCTTAAGAAATGTTCCTCTACAAATCCAACGCTTCAAGAATCGGATCGATTGGAGCTCTATAGCTCAAGATATCTCCAAAATACTGAAGTCTGTTCTTAAGACCCGAGACTGAACACTACGCCAAGTTTCACTCCAAAAATTGAAAGTCTTAGACGCTAAATTGTCAATCGACTCCTTCATAACATTTGTAGCCCCATGTCTCTAGTTTGATTTGCAACAAGAATCAACTCAATCTGAGCTCTAGTGATCTAGATATCTCCAAAATACTGAAGTCTGTTCCTCAGACCCGCGGCTGAACACTACACCGAGCTTCACTCCATAAATTGAAAGTCTTAGAAACTACATTGTTGATCGGTTCCTTCATAACATTTGTATCCCCATGTCTCTAGTTTAATTAGCAACAAGAATCAGCTCAATCCAAGCTCAAGCGATCGAGATATCTCCAAAGTACTGAACACTATTCAGACCATTACAACCGAGACTGAACACTATAGCTAACTTCGATCCAAAAATTGAATGCCTTAGAGGCTAAATTGTCGATCGGTTCCTTCAGATGAATTGTAGATCAATTCTTTAGTTTAATTTGCAAGAAGAATCAGATCGATCGGAGCTCTACCGATCGAGATATCCCTAAAATACTGAAAACTGTTCAAACTTTTACAACTGATCAGCATACTTTGTTTCAATGCACCTTTTTCAATTTAATGCCAAAACTGATCAATCTAGTATGGAAAGATAGAAAAATGTTTTAGAAATCCAACGCATCGAAAATCAGATCGATCAAATGTCAGACGAAAAAGTTATGGCCAAAACAAGGAAGAGAGGTCGGTCGGCCAAAGATCGATCGCAAAGGTCGCATAGCAGGTCGGCCCGCCCATGTGCGCATCGCCCAGCTGGCGATCGCTCATGCGACCAAGACGCAGAGCTTCGCCTGGCTGGCGCTTGCCTCTCAAGTGTGTGCTCGTCATACAATCCGACCTCCGAACTTCAAACGCTCATAACTTTTGACTTTGAGCTTCAAATTGGACAAACTTGGTATCTATTTCATAGAGAAAAGAGAGCTCTACAATTCTCAAGAAGGACTCAAAATCAATTGAGGTCTCTAAAGGGGTCAAAAATGCACTCAAAAATAACCGATTGATAAACTTTAAACAACACCTCAACTTGTAAACATCATAACTTTTGACCCAGAACTCCAAATTTGACAAATTTGGTGTCTATGGAAAGGTAAAAGAACCCTCTACAACTTTTATGAAGACCTTAAAAATCAGATTGACCTCTAAATGGGTCAAAAACTCTACACAAAGTGACTGGTCGATCGACTTCACACTAAACAACATCAAAACTTCTAAAAGTCATAACTTTCTACTCCCTTGTCCAATATTTTCTTGCTTTATACCAATGGAAAGATAAAAACAAGCTCTACAATATTCATGAAGAACTCCAAAGCAACTTCAACCTCTAGCTAAGTCCATTTTTTCAATCAAAGTTTCTACCCAGAAATTTCCATACTAAAGAACATTCAAACTTCACAATTTCACATCTTTCAACCACCACATCCAAAAATTGCATATTATACATCATTTTAAAGCTATTCTAATTATCTATAACTTTCACGTAAACCATTACTCCAATTCAAACCACATCAATACGGCGATCGGCCTCAAAGCACAATACACACAAATCTATACTTCATAGTATTTTTCCAAAACAACGCCAAATACACTTAACTTTGAAAACTCATAACTTTTGATTCCGATATCGAAAACTATCAAACTTTATGGCTACAGAAAGCTCTGAACATAATCTACAAATTTTATGAAGATCATTTTCTCAAGATCTGCCTAAATCAAAAAGTCAACTCTCTACTCCAAAAAGTCAAACTTTATAATTTCTTCAAAATTTTACACTTTCACATTCTATTTCTTGATTTCAACTTCCATTTCAATCAATTCATTCACTTTACTCTCATAACCCATACAAATTTACTCAAATATCTAAGCCATCAAAACAATTCGATTCTTGTCTCATTAATTTTCTTTTATCTATAACACTATTTATGTACAAAAGTACTCATTGAATTCATTTTAATATTTCTAATTTTCACCGAAAGTTCGAGGTCCAACATTAATTTCATGATTCGATTAATTTAGAATGGATTTATTAAATTGCAATAGCAAGTTCTCCTAGATATTGCAACTGCACTCTCTCCAACTACAATCACCTACTCTTCTGTTAGTTAACCCATATTTTTACCAATTCCACCCCAGTACTAAAAAGATCATATAGATCTCTCTTGATTGCCCCATTTAACCCCCTATCAACTAAATCACAGTCCATTCATAGACAACTCTCTCCAAATGCTTGCAAGTGTATTAAAACTAGATTTATTTTTTAATATAATTAAATCACAAGTTAAAATTAATCAATGGCATTTTATATAAATATATCTAATTTCATAAATTAACATAATTAATTCATCCAAAATAAATACTAGGGTTTTCCTCATATAAGTATAGAGAAGTGTTCACAATCAAAATAATGAAACAATAAAAATTAGAAAATATGATAGAAATACATTTATATGAAAATCTAGATTTCATTAATAGCTTGATCCATTAAGATGTTGTCTAAATCTTGATTTGTTGATGAAAATGAACTTAAAATTGGTCTCACGAAGATTCTTGGACCTTTTAATGTTTAACCTTAACCTTTAAAGAGATAAAATATGTCTAAAGTGTATAGTCTCTAAAAGTTATATAAAATTAGGGTTTTCTCCTTTATATATGTTTTCACATCCTTGGACTTGTTTTGGATCATAATCATGGCCTAGGCCATGGATTTATTTACTTCATTTAGGAGAGAAACACAATCTTTAACATGCTTCTACTCCTAAATCGTGGATCTTCCTATTTCTCTTTATGGATCCTCCTATTTCTCATGTGTTCAACAAATAACTCTAGCACAATCAGAACTCAATTCGTGTTACTTTATGTATTTTATTAAATGCAATGTAATTTCTCTCTAGATCATATTCCAGATAATATCTCTTACTACACTTGATCCATATAAAACTTAGTTGGCACACGGGCATGACCAAACTGTTTTCCTCTAACAATTGTGATTTTCTCCTTGATTTCTCTTGAAATAGTCTCTAATTCTTTAATAATCTAATCAAAGGTGAATTTATCACAATTACTTGAAAATAAATAAGAAAATTTAATATGAAAATAAAAAATACTTAAGAAAATATGTGCATTTTTCATGCATATTAATTAACATTAGAGACCCTTCAATAGGTCCACAATGTGCAAAAAAAATAAAACCAAAACTTTAGAACTTGGTCTAAGGTTGATTCATAAAACCCAAGAAATCAAATTGCTGCCAACTCTATCCCCCCTTCTTTGTGATTTTTCTTCAAGGAACAAAAGTGTATTTTTTATTTGATGTATGTATTTCTTTACAATTATATTTTATCTATTTTTATATGTTATTGTTTACAAATTTTCATTAGACTTCTCTAATTTTTGCCTAGATCTTCATTTATCAATATTCAGTTTAACAAGTTATTCTTTTTATCTCTTTTTTAGAGAATCATTTGTTAGTTTTCAATTGGAAAACTTAACCAAGATACTTTTTGACGTTATCAATATTTATTAGTTACTAATTCTTCTCCACCATAGTTTGTCTCTCTAATCTTCTTATTTTGTGACGATCTTTTTGATATCCAAATCTATTTATAAGAATGTTCATATTTTTCTTCCTGTCTATAAAAAATACTGTGCTGATATTTTTTCTTTAATTAAGTTCATCTATGCATAATACATTTTTGCTCATTTAGACTGTTGTAACCCTTTCTCAATAAGGATACAAAGAGATGATATCTTAACTTTGAGAGGAATCACTGCTGCATTTTCATAGACTAATGAGGAGGGTGCTGCTGCTGTCGAGATTCTTACTACTTATAGTAAGCATGAAGAGTGTACAGAAGCATTTCATTCTAGTCTTGACAAGTAACAACCATCTTTTGAATTATCACTTTGATATTTATGTTTGTAACCTCACCAACTCCATTCTTTTACAAATACTATGAAGATGAATTCAAGCTTGAATCTTAAGCTACTCATAAAGGTTCTTGATATATGTAGCATTCAAGTCTAGTGTATAGTTTATAATTAAGTTTGGTGGATTAATTATGTTAATATAGAGAAGGCCTAAGATGCGACCATATTATGTATTGATGTCGTTGGGATATATGATGATTTTTATATAATGAATGCAAGCTCTCTCTAGAGTCAACCACTAGTATCCAACTCTTAAGATCTGCAAGCCATTTTCTACCCAATAGGTTATGTGGCAAAAACCCCCTCTCATACTTCTTTTAAGCTTCAGCTTGCTTTTATGGATGCTTAAAGACCTCTATCACAAGTCTCATATTCAAAAAAGTTGTTAATTTCAGCAAATCACAATTTAATTGTTATAGGAATTTTCATAAGGAGAAATTAGTACAGCACTTATTCCACTGCCTTATATATTTACTATAACATCAAAGTACATTTTCCAAGTCTCTTTCCTATCTTCATAACTTTTTGTTAATATAACCATTAAATCCTTCTTGTTAATATCTTCTTATGCCTTAAAACAGGACTGAGATTGAACATTGAATAATATTTAATTTCTCAATAAAGTCATTATTCTATTTTATAAGCACTATATTAATTTGCCTAAGCAGTTTCTTAGCTTTACAAATTTGATTACACTCGAATTTTTACCTCCACTGATCCTTATATGTTACATTCCACCCCTTCTTGAGTTGAAAGTGTGTGCAAATTAAAAGAATTACAATTGATAGAGAATATTTGTAATCCCCATCATACAACAATCCAGATTCATAGATTTTGTATCCGCAACTGCAATTCTATCCCTGTCATACAAATAAAATTTGTATGTATATTTGATTTTGTTCTTACTCTGACCTAACGTGGGTCGACTTCTGTAATTGACTGTTCATCAACAGATACTAGTGTTGACTTACTTGTTGATTGATTTGACAGAAATCCTTTCATCATAAAACTTCCATCTGTTTCACTGCGGATAAAAAATGCGGGCTGCGTAGGCATTGGAAGAGGTACGGAGTAACTATTAAGCATCAGAACTATGTTTTCCATTGAAGGTCTGTTAGTAGGATCTTCCTGAACACACAACAACCCTATATGTATGCATCTCATAACTTCATTCGTTGAATATGTCTCTGCTAGAGTTTTATCCAACACCTGCAAAGGTGTCCCATTTTTCCAATGCTTCCACACCTGCAAAATTTCAAGCCATAATTATCATGAATCTCGGATCTTCGTCTCTTCCTTTCTTTTCTCTAAATGCCAAGCCATAATTCTTTGTGGTGCCAAAGTTCAAGTGATGTAATGACTTCAAATTCAATACTCACATAGCTCGCAATATTGACTGCAACGTCTGTTTGATAGAAAGAGCTGTTCTTCCTGCCACTTATAATCTCAAGGACTAGCACACCAAAGCTATACGCATCAGATTTCACCAAGAACTGCCCATGCATGGCATACTCCGGAGACATATAGCCACTAATTACAGACAAAAGATAGAGCAATATAAGAAGAAACTGACGAGAATATTTCATATGTAGGCAAGACTAGTCGTATGGTTTCAAACTTTAAAGCTTACTATGTGCCGACAATTCTGTTTGTGCTTCCTTCAGTCTGGTCAACTCTGAAAATTCTGGCCATGCCAAAATCTGATATTTTGGGTTTCATCTCCCCATCTAGCAAGATATTGCTGGCTTTAAGATCACGGTGTATGATTCTAAGATGAGAATCCTCGTGAAGGTAGAGAATTCCTCGAGCAATCCCTCCTATTATCTTGTATCTTTTAGACCAATCCAATAGTCCTTGCTTTTCAGGGTCTAAAAGTTGTAAAAAGAGCAACTTGAAGTTTGGATTTCTAATCAACTTTCATGGGTTTATCTTTAATACAATTGAAATTGGCATAAATATGTTGAGGTGAGGGATGTCAGAATTCAAACCAAAAAGAAAGTAGTCGAGGCTCTTGTTGGGAACAAACTCATAAACGAGAATTTTCTCTTCTCCTTCTAAACAGAAACCGAGAAGCCTCACTAAATTCCTGTGTTGCAGCTTAGCTACCAATATAACTTCATTCTTAAACTCTTCTACACCTTGTCCAGAACTTCTTGACAGTCTTTTCACAGCTATTTCTTGGCTATTCGGCAGCGTACCCTATGAAACACACAATTCACATGTGTTACAGTATGCCACAGACAATTCATAGATTCAATCCAAGTCAAATATAGTTAAATCAATTATCCAAAATGCTTACCTTGTAAACCTCACCAAAGCCACCTGTTCCTAATTTGTTATTGTCGGAGAAATTATCTGTAGCAGCTTCTAAGGTTGCAAAATCGAATTGCAAGGACTCCGCAGTTGTTATTTCGTTCCCAACTACATACTGCAAGAAGAAATTGCAGTAAGTTATATACAACGCCATTCAAACACTCTTGCACATAGAAACATCTTTGAATACATACATATTTCACCATTGTCTTGCTCCACAAAGTCATACTTCTTTCTTGCTCGCCTTCTTAAGAATAAGTAACCCATGTATAAAAGCACGACAGAGACAGAAATTGAAATTACAATGGCTACAATTGTGACAGCTGACAGGCTGCTCTTCCCTGGCAAGGCAATCAGTATGTTTCACTGAAATGCTAATATATGAAATTGCAATGTTGGATTTGTAGTCTAGCTACATAAATTGACATGAATATGTGTAAAAATAGAATGCTTTTCATATGCTCAATTCATGTTTCCTGTGAGTGCTTGAAGACTTGAAGTTAGTAACTGAAGGTGTAAAATGTAAAAACACCAAGCTCTCACATATGTTCTTTGAAGGTTAAACATATTAATGTCTCCTATGATTAGTATTTTAAAAGGATGTAATAAATTACCAGCAATTACTTTTTACCTGTGATCAATTGACAGCCATTATTTTAAAGGATGTACATACCTTGGCAAGCTCTTACAACAGCCAAACCAAATGCATCAATACATGAAAGTTAACAAAGGTTGAAACCATGCTATGTCATCAAAGGAGCTGATGATATGGAACCGAAGTCATTAATTGGAAAACATATGTGCCTTTGCCTGACCAACCGTCTTGCAATTTTTCGACATAAGGAATGGACGAGATTGGATGTAAGTGAAAGCTAACCATTTTGTTAATCTCGTTTTAATGGAGGATAGAAAAATAGATATAGGAACCGCATAAGAAAAAAGGTACACAATTAAACCACCAAAATTGAAGATCTCTATTGCCTTTTTTTCAGATATAATTGGAGTAATCGATCCCTACCACAATTTTAATATATGCATAGCAATTCTTGTAAAGCAACTAATGAATTATTTTTATAAAATAAATAAATCAAAATTTCATCACCTTCCGGTGATATCGGCGTTGGAAGTGGAGGTGAAGGAGAAGGAAGTTGCGGCGAAGGTGGTGGTGCCGGGCCAAATGTTTCATTGTAAAATGAATAAAGTTCATATCGAACGTTGCAGCTCGGTGTCAACACTCTCCCTCCCCTCGTGCCAGTGGGAATTTGGGCGATAACACTCTGAAGACATCGGTTACAGTCTGCCCCAGACAAGTCTGGCGTGCACTGGACGAGAGTGTAAAGATTTCCAAAATTAGTGCTATTTTTTGTGACAGCGAATCGTTTAGAACCTGAAGGAGCAGCAGCAGCTTCATAGGCTGCTTGGTTCAAATTGATCACCAGAGCAGTAAAACTCGTCACTTCAGAGACGTTTTTCACGTTCCACATAGTTACAGTAGTACCTCTTGAGTGCTCCACGGTGGCGAAGAAGTCATCATTTTCATAACGGAGGAGGCAATAATCATACCACACAATGGCTCCCTTTTGGACAGGGCAACTTTGGATTATATATCGAGTGGCCGTTGCAACACAATCTCTACATTCCTCAGCGCTAACATCTCCACGGCAAAGGAAGAGGCCGTAGACCTCATCAGGGTTCCGCCCCGCCGGGGTGTTGTAGAAGCCATTAAGATAATACTGGGTGGAATTGGTAGAGTTAGAGGAAAGTAAGTAGAGGATCGAGGCTATTCAGATTGGTTCTGTAGGTGCTGTTACTGGTGAAATTGGACGAGTTATCGCAAATATAATAGAGGGGATCAGCTCCATGAGTGAAATTGTTTGAGATAAGCAAGGACAGTATTAGGAACAATAGGAATTTGATGAGACAGTCCATTATTGAGAAGATGAATGAAATATGAGTGGTTTTTTTCTTCTTCTTTTTTATTATTATTATAAAGAATTAATTTTTTCTTCTTTTCTTAAATTTCTTCTTCTTCTTTTATTATTATACAAAACTAATTTTTATTATTTTATTATCATTATTATACAAAATTAATTTTCTTATTATTATTATTATTATTATTAATTTCTTCTTCTTTTATTTAATTACCATCATTATTATTATTATCAAATCATAAACAATGACCACCTGTTATAAAAGATAGAAATAATATGGTGTACCACTAATTGTAGATGCACCATTTAATAGTTAGTGTACATATGGATTGGTTTGGTTTTACCTACCACAAGAATGAAGTAGGTGGTTATTGGTTAGGTTTTACCTAACACAAGAATGAGGTAGATGGTTATTAGTTAGGTTTTACCTAACACAAGAATGAGGTAGATGGTTATTGGTTAGGTTTTACCTAACACAATAACATATATGGAGTAGGTGGTCACATGTGTATTAGGTGGTTAAAATGTACTATAAATAGAAGGGTTAACTTGATGTAAGAGATACCATTTTTTCATACGAAGAATCCTCCTCTCCCAAATATTCTTACATTTTAGTTTCAATTTTATAACACGTTATCAGCACGAAGCTCTACTGTCTACAATTCGACTTATCAACATCAAGCAATCGTAAGGTTCTTCCGTCTACTTACATCGTACAAACGTTATTCGGTTTACGTACATCAGACAAACGTAAGTTCTTCCGTTTATTTATCCTAGTTACGATGTTGTTAAAATAAAGTTCTTCTTTTATCTACATTAATTCTACTTATGATATGATTAAAACAAATTATAGATTTACTCATTTTTTTACCTTCTTTAAATAATGAAAAGTTATTACCACCTCTAAATACGTAATTTATTGTATAGTATACATCATCAATGTTAAAAAATAAAATAAAAAATGTATAACTATATATATATATAATAATATATATATATATAACGGTAAATTTATAACACTAGGTAACAAGAAAAAAAATTTATTTCTATAAATAGATACCACTCCTTCATAATTTACTTCATCCCTACACACTATTTCAGACTCAAATTTCTTACAAAAATTTTCAAATGTTGTCCGCTATTTCATTTTTTCATCATTATCATCATTATATATCTTTGTTTCATTCTTAGTATAGAGCTAAATAATTCAACAGATATATATTTCTCTTAGTAATACCATGTATTATGATCCCTATGTTGCTTCTTGGCATAGCATTTGAGCAAGGCATGTAATTTATTTAATGTAATATCGATTTGAATAACTGCCTTAATTATTTCTCTCTATTGTATAATAGTTGCCAACATGTCCAATCTTGCCAAAATTGAGTTCTTTGCTTTGATGTTGCGGGCAATAATTATATGCCGTGGATGATTGATGTCGAAATGCATCTTGAATCAATGGATCTTTTAGATACCATTAAAGAAAATAATACAACATCAAAACAAGATAAAGCCAAAGCGATGATCTTCATTCGTCGTCATCTTGATGAGGATTAAAATAGAATACCTCACAATTAAAGATCCAAGTCATTTGTGGAAAAATTTACAAGAAAGATATGACCATCAAAAGGAAGTTTTACTCCGACTTCGTGATGAATGGAGCGCTTTACGCTTCCAAGATTTTAAAAGGTCAATGAGTATAACTCTATTATGTTTAGAATTGTCTCACAACTACAATTTCAGGCAAACAATCACCGAGGAAGATATGTTAGAAAAACATACTCTACCTTCCACGCAAAGAAATGTAACATTGCAACAACAATATCGAGTCGTGGATTTAAAAATACTCGACCGATTTCATGCCTCCTTGTGAGAAGAATAATGAACTTTGATGAAAATCATCAATCCCGCCTCATCGGGCGCGACAAGATTTCGAAAGCAAATATTGCAATTGAAATGAAAATGAAAGAAAAATCATCATGGGCCTAGTCGTGGTCGCGGCGTGGCGTGGTCGTGGCTATGGTCGAATTCACATTAGTGGCGTGGTGCGTGGACGTGGCGAGAAGTTATCCATATAACTCTCTTTAAATAAATATGAGCCACCACAATAACAAGCACCATATTAATGATGTTCATGGAAGTTCTTATAGGACTTCAGGAGATTCTTGCCTTAGATGTGGTACAAACGAACATTGGACTAAAGTTTGTCGAGTTCCTGAACATCTATGTTAGTTATATAAAGCATCCTTAAAAGGGAAAGAAAAGGAAGTGAATTTTACTGAACAACACCCTTTAGGTGATTCAACTGACTTTGGTACTTTTGATTTTGATTTCATTGAGAAACATAATCCTTCAGATGACTCTACATATCTGAATGTTTCGGATTTTACTGATGATTTTGTGGATCAGGACATTGTTGGTGGCAGTAGCAATGGAAATTAAAATAATTTACTTATGTTTATGTTAAGTATTATTATGCTTATTATGTCACTCAGTTTCAATTGCTTGTTATGTTACTAGTTTCAATTACAGTATTGTTTTTAAGTTAACATAACATCTCTTTCTCTTTATTCTTGCGCAATTTTCTCATTAGATTATTTATTTTTATGCGAAGTTTTGATATGGATCGTTCTGTAAGAGGAGCGGAAAATAATGATAATTTATGCATACCAGATAGTGGCACAACGCACACTATCCTGAAAGATAAGAGGTTCTTTTCAGAATTAAAACTAACAAAAACAATTGTGAACACAATATCAGGTCCTATAGACTTGATTGAAGGAATTGGCAAGGCAAATTTCACATTACCAAATGGAACAAAGTTCACAATACATGATGCCTTATTTGCGCCAAAGTCTAAAAGAAATTTGTTGAGTTTTAATGATATATATTCTCATCAATATGATACTCGATCTGCGGGGAAATATGAAATATATGTATCTTACAACTCAGAAATCGGAAAGATAAACATATTGGAAAACTACCAATGCTCCCTACTGGATTGCATTATACATATATAAATGTGATGGAATCTAATATGGTAGTGAAAGCAAAACACATTGATCCTTCAATGATATCTATTTGGCATGATCGTCTGGGTCATCCAGGATCAACAATGATGCGAAAAATAATTGAGAATACACATGGACATCCATTGAGTAATAAAATGATTACTCAAATTGTAGCACCCCACTCCCGACGAGACCCGAACCCGATATCTATGGTGATATCCGAGCCCGTGACCCGCGAGGGTGGCGTACTAGAACATTCATTACCTTATTAACAAAAATCGTATGACATTTTTTTTTCTTTCAAAACATTAGAGTGCGATGACATTATCTTTTCTTTCAAAACATTAGAGTGCGATGACATTATCTTTTCTTTCAAAACATTAGAGTCATAAAGCAATCATTGACTTGCCCAATTATAACAAAACACTTTCAAAGATTATACCATTTCACCGATAAAACAATTTCAATCATTATTAGCACTCATTAGTGCTCAGTCACTCTATACAATTCCATGAAAATAATTGGGCCTACTAAATACCAAATTAATACACTAATGCAGATACGACGACATCGATCCCGATACCGATACTGTCTTGCTAGCGATGAGACGTACTCCGCGTGTCCAACGGGTACTCTCCATTTCTGAAAAATAGATGCAATGTTGGGTGAGTTTGCGAACTCAGTGAGAAACCATCATCGATGGTTCACCCAACTCATGCATATCCACTCAATCACACAATATTGTATATATATCAGAAATAAGAGATCACAGGCATTCAATTTCACATTTTATAAGGCAATAAGCCTTTCACACAATTCACAAGAATATTCGCTATGCGGTGTGCATGTGACTCTTTCATTTTCTTTCGTTGTTGTGACCGCGCTGAGCTCATATACGTTGAGCCATTGGCTCAAACATTGGGCTTAAAGCCCAAACGTTAGGCATAGCCCCGATCATCGAGTCGAGGCTCGAATACGTTGGGCACGAGGCCTCGTGCGTTGAGCTTAAAGCTCAAATCGGTGGCGACACCTATCACAACCGCCATTATCTCGATCATTTACTATGCATGAATGTACATGTCATTTTCCAATTTCCAATTATCGCATTTCTATTTCTAATTCCAATTAATTACTATTTCGATCATTTTCTAATGTTTTGGACTTTCATCCAGATTCATTCCATGCATTTACCTTTCGTTTCACTATCACATTTACAATCCAATTTACTAATCTATCACATTTACAATCCAATTTACTAATGCATTCTCACGCACTTATTTTCATTTGCACTTCAATATCACAATCCAATATTTCAACACCCATGGTCCAAATCAATCAAAACAATCAATTACATATATCCATCCTCGCATCCTCATGGCAATCAATGCATAAAATTAATAAACACATAAGGTTGAGAAACCAACTAGGTTACTCACCTATTACTTCCGAGCTAATGCCGGGAAGTTTTCACTCCGTCGGTCGGACGACGCTCCACTTGAGCCTCTATAAGAAACAGAGAAAAAAAACGAGTCACTACAGATACAATTTGTGCACATGTAGGTGAAATATGCATGTTCATGAATTTTTCGGCCCTAAATCCAAATTTCCCCATAATAAAATCCATCTAAAAATTAGAAACCTATTGGCGACGGCGGCGCAATTCGGACCTCTATAGGTCCCCAATTAAACAAAACAAGGATTAAAGGCTCCGCTACCCGGGGTCCCGTCAATTTCCCGTCCAAAAATTCCCAATTTCTCACAAAATGAAATTAAATATTCTACGAATCCGATGCCTCAAGAATCAGGTCAATCGAACGTCGGACGGAAAAGAAATTGCCAAATGAACTCACAAATTACCAATTAAATATAAAATAATAATAAATTAAAAAAATAAAAAATAAAAGTTCAGCCTCATTGAGGCGACGTCTCGCCCCAGTGGGGCTGAATAATCGGCTTAAATCTAGGGCGACGCGTCGCCTAGCGACGCGACCTTACGCCAAATCACTAGGGGACGCGTCACCCTAGTGACCGCCTTAATTCAATTACCCTCTTTTTTTTTTTCCTATTTTCCATCCGAATTTCCAACAACAATAATTCTTAGCACACAAATCAGAAAAATACAAACCATAGCTTGTTGGAAAGATAATGAAAAGCTCTACCATTCTCATGAAGACCATAAAAATCAATTTCCCCCCTAAGGGTGTCAAAAATCCCTTCAAAGATACTGCCTACTCAAATCCCATTAAAACAGAATAGTACATTGAAATTTCCATAACTCTCAGATTCTTCAGCCAAAAATTACCAAATAAATATGCTCAATAAGTTCACAATGTCATCTACAACTTTCATGAACAACCCAAAATCAAATTCCATTGCTAAACAAGTCAATTAATTCACTCAATGTTGCTGTCCCTGAAATCATTCAATTTGAGCAGTAAACTTATAACAAGCATAACTCCCTGTACACAAGTCAGAAAAATCTGAACTTTATATCCCTGAAAAGATAAATCCTCAAACTTGAATTTTCATGAAGAACTCAATTTCCAATTTAATTTCTAACCATTTCAAAACTGTCATGCAAGTTACTGCCATGATCAGCAATTCCTAACCTAATGCAGGATCAGTTTTTGCAAAATCATAACTCCCAACTCTGACCTCTAAAAATTATATGCCATATCTCATTTTCAAGATAATTTCTTCCTCTTTAACTTTACAGAAGATCACTCACACCAATTCAGTTCATAAAAATTGCTAAAATTGCTCCCAAGCAGAAAGCTCACAAATCAGACACTTACACTAGGTTTCATCAACATGCCCAAAACCAGTCCATAGGAATCAGTGCATATCTCCCAATATACAACTCGAAAATTAGCAAGATCAGTGGAAATGGAAAGCTAACTCAATATTCTACAACTTCCATGAAGACCATTTTCCCAAATTCCATCTCAATTTCTTTATACAAATCAATAAAGCTCATAGGTTATGGTTTCAGGTACTGTTCATAGGCAATAAAACAGTAACTTTTCATGCCAAATTTCAACCTATTAGAGTTACA
This sequence comes from Erythroxylum novogranatense, assembly GCA_029891385.1. Classification (NCBI taxonomy): domain Eukaryota; kingdom Viridiplantae; phylum Streptophyta; class Magnoliopsida; order Malpighiales; family Erythroxylaceae; genus Erythroxylum; species Erythroxylum novogranatense. Next base: position 78,821,667 of record CM057229.1, on the reverse strand, counting down.
ATTTGACCACACCTATTTCACACAAAAATGTAGCTAACATCCCAAAGTTTAATTGGGAATAAACCTCACTTCATTTACTTACCTATACAATTAGTTATGATCAAAACAGTACAATAGGTCAAATATCAATTTTTCAGCTTTACTTCTCTATTCACTTCCTTTCATTCCAACACCCTTCCTACATCCATAAGCATCTCAATTGGACACAAAATCAGTCCCTATATCATGCCTACATTCACTAGGAATAACCACCATAATTTGACAGCACTTACCTCTTACATTTCATGCTAGTTTAGTCATCAATATACAATCCAAAATCAAACTAAAACAACACTTCAATCATACAACTTTCAAGTCATACATAAACTTAGTCTTAAACCCAACAATTTAAACCATAGGTTTCATAACCTCCATGCATTATACATCATATATAATGAATAATAACTTCCCATCAATGCAACTAACTACTATGATTCATTAAATTCATAATTAAAACATCATTAAAACCTAACTTAAACACTTACCTTCTTAAGCTTTCAACCTTCAATTCTCTTCAATTCTTTCCTTACTAGTCTACCACAACCACTTCTCCACTCACTTCTAACACCATACATGTGTAGGTTCTCCATGGCAAGAACATAACTTGGTTGTAAGAAGAAGAGTTCTTGAGTTTTAGAGGAAGGAGTTCCTTAAAGAAGAAAAACGATGATGAGAAGCAAAAATGGGAGAGGATGCCTTTCGGATGAATCTTTTACACATATCAACTTGTTCTATCTTGTTTTTAAACAAGGAAAACCGATAGGATCAAGCAATGGACATTAAATGAAGGTGTTTGGTGTCAAAATTTCATTTGTCAAAGGTTTCCAAAGAAAAGTCAACATATTAATTTTTTATAATTCAGATCAAAAAATTTACCCCAATCAACTCCAATGACCCTAATTTCAATCCCAAAATAATGTATCCAATATTATAGTGCCATTGGATAAAAATTTTCGATACCGAAAATCAACCGGTTCGCCAATTGGCAATTTTTTTCCGGTCCGGGAATTGCCAGGAAATTTTTCCGAATCATTTTTTTGAAAATTACCTAAATTGCCCAAAATTGTAAAACATAAGACAGTCCACTCCCAATAATTTTTTAAACACGAAAACCACACTTTCACTACAAAAACACTTTTAGGCCATGTATCATGCGATTTTGCGGTCTGGGAATTTTCTCCGGATAATTCCAGAAAATTCCATAAATCCTAAAATGTAAAACACTCTATGGCGCACTCAAAATAATTTTTCAAATCCCATTATCACACCAATTTCACGAAAGATCACAATTAGACACTTTGGCCGAGAAATGTCATGAATGCATGTATGACTATATGCCTGTGCAAAACTCACCATTTATAGAGGCTGCATGACATATGTTCATGCCGAGATATAATTTAATACTCCTAACCCGTCCCCTTCTCAATTAACTAAAATACCCTTCCCATCGGAGATGGGATGTTACAATTCTCCCCTCCTAATAAAAATTTCGTCCTCGAAATTTCATATACGATTGATCAGGAAGGTAGGGGAGTCTTTTCGATTAATACCCTCTGTTTTCTACTGATTTCACTACACGACCAAATTCTGTCCATGAACGGAAATCAAAACAATCAATGACTCTTTTCCTTTCTCAACTTTACATGATTTTACTGCTTTCTCATGATCACGCGCAATTCGTCACTTTCAATATCAATAACATATATATATCGGATCCGAACAATAGCTATGAAACACTTTGTGAATCCGAATCATCTTTTAAGTTCTAGCCTAACTTGCCAACCCGTATTCTATTCACACCACAATCGCATGGAGGCCACTCCTCACGAATTCAATTTCCCTTAATTACACCTTTATTTCATCTAAGTACTTTTTAGCCGAGGCCATACCTTTTAAAATATTTCATTTATCACTTATCAGATTCCGTTATTATCAAAACACAAATCTCATGAGATTTATAACCTCGGTGTGAATCAATTCAAATCAATGTTACCATCTTAAATTGCTTAACCTATCACTTTATTGCCCTGATCACATAATATAGGGATAGTGACTCCTTTTTGGCAGTAAGACCCCTTATTCACTTTTCGAATGATGACACCAATATAATGATTGTCATACCACAATCACTTTGCCCTATAGATCAATCTTATATCCCAATGAAATCTAAAAACACTCGTTGGTTAATCACACATGTCATCGTTTAACCATCAATTGCTTTTCCACAATACTTTTACTAGAACATAATGCTTCGATTATTTCTTATGCTTTCTCGAACCATTTACTTATAATCATTCGTTTTTCCCATTCTCACCTTTCAATTACTCTTCCAATACGCTCATACTATAACATAAAGCTTCGATCATTCCTTACGTTTTCACTAACAGTTCCCGTAATGAATATCACCCATATTTCTTAATTCGAACTATACCTATCACTTTCCTCAACAAATGGAGTTATCTAAAGTTCTTTGATACGGTTTACAATTTCTACTTCCTCACTTCGGGTTTTGCCAATCCGTTTTGATGCACACCACCTTTGAAATTTCCATAGCTAATAATACTTTCTTTTGCCCCCTTTTTTTTTTTAGTTCGACTATTAATACGCAATAATACACCAGATTTGATCACTTTATTGCCCAACTTTTGATTTTTCTGCAATTGAATTTATTTATTTCTTTGTTCAATTCCTTGAATTGCACCATTAGCTTAGTTTGGAGTAATCAGCCACTGAATCCTTTTCAAATCATTCAACTGCACGACATAACCCAATAGTTATCGATTTGCATATTCATAGACATTTTCAAACTATTTCTGTACGATTTATGTCTCCAAGCTTTTAGGCCACACTCAGAATAACAAATTTCAAATCATTAATCATAACACCGCCCATGGAATCATATTTGTCCCAAGGTGCATAAAATCACTTTATCCAATTTCCATAGATCACATTAGAACCTTTACTGGAACACTTCAATATAGATAGTAAATTCTTCAAATGTCTCCTTTATGATCATTAGTCATAACATTCACATGTTTTCCTCAATTATTCTTGTCAATTTGCTAAAATCAGAAAATCTTTGACAATTTATGAACGCATCCAGATTCCATTAGTTCCATTAATTTCAAATTCGCTTACACATATCTTTTGAACTTTCACATTTTATCAATACCTATATCTTAATTAATTCTCCCAATATCCCATGTTCGCATCCTAATTCATCCCTTATTTCACTCTTATGAAACTTGCATGATAACCAATCTCCTCACCTATACCAATGTATCGATTTCTTATGCTTATATCTATTATCCACTGCAACACAATTGAGACATGTTCCTTTTCCGTACCCATAGTTGATTCATGTAACTTTTTAATTATCGAACGTCTCCAATAAGGAACAATTTTCGTATAATTTGTCTCATCATAACATATTCTGCCACGTGTTCCTTACCTTCATTTCTCCATACATAACTTAATTTATTCACGATAGATCACTCATTGACTTGAATACACAATCGTTATATCGATCTCGTGCTTACACAAAATATACACGATTTTTTTTAATCCCCTCAAATTCACAAATAAATATTTCCTTAATATACAGTACTTATGTAACAGAACCATCTCATTAACATAATGTACTCTTTTTTTTTGTAGCATAGTTTAGCTCTTCCGCTAGAGTCTCTGCCAGATGTAATACAAATCAGTTACTCTTGATACGTCACGAAGATAAATCTCTGCAGAGCACTTAAACAATTTCTTTTCCTCTATTATCTCGCCATAATCATCACCATAATCATCACATCTTATCTGACAATATATCTCTATAGTCCCATCAATTTGCCCATTAATAGATCATACTGCTAAGAATACCTTAATTGCATTTAATTCTCGATAACCATTCTCTTTTTGGTACCAATTCTCGATCATGGGGACCTTACTCTATTCATGTCCCTCATTTTCTTCTCTCAAGCTCATTACCGATGCTAACATCTTTAACTGTATCACTTCTTTCTCAATTAATCAGTACAAGTATTCTCATACCTTACTCTCACTCATTTTGAACTTGAGCTACCGGCATTATAATCGGAGCTTATGTAATAGGCCACCGGTTTCTTCCTATATCATAATCCCGCACATTATTCATTTATGCTTAATCATTTCACCCGTGATAGTAATCCCACTAGCAGATATACACTTACAGTGACAATATATTCTGAACTCAGCAACCTTCCTGTTTACACCCGTCCTCGCTCGTGAGGATCATATACAATCTCTATTCCTATACAACTAATCAGTATAAGCACTTTCGTTTCTTATTCTACCTCATAAAGAATTATTATTATTTTACAAGAATTCTGGCTAGCAATTATCCATTAACTCAGCAATTGCAACTGAACATTTTCATTTACCATAGGGCTCCCATAAGTAGGTGTGCATTTACTTAGACAGATCAATTAAACCCGAACAACCTTTTCATCTATCAATTTCATTGTCTTACATTTCAATCTTTTCATTATGGCATTCTACCCATATATTTCCGTACTCAAATCAAGATCACAGATGTGAAATTATTCTTGATTTTGCCCTTAATATATTTTGACTCCAAATCACCAATCCTTATATATAACTCTCATCACGGTAATCAATCCCAATTGTAGCTTTTCTATATCATAGAACACTTTATTTTCATGTACCTTATACACTGGAAATCTTCTCGTTATCACAACTCTTTTTTCTATTCATTCCCAACTATAATCTTTATTCAAATTCATATTCAAGGATATACCCAATCTAACTCCAATATTGTACTTCACAATATACCCGTCAATACCAGCACGAAGTATTCGTCTGTCTGGTCGAACCATACACTTTTTCCTATTTTGCGATATCCATATCTTCCTTTTATCACACTCTAACACATTATCATTTTTCTCACTTTTTCTAACCGCTTAAATGACTGAGACATATTTATACATACGACTCATATACTACACTGGGGATCAGTTGTCACTATCTGCCGTGACACAACTCAAATGCACATAACTAGACACACCCATTTGTTTTTTGAAAGCCCATGTAAGATTGTACTTCTGGTCTCTGATACCACAAATGTAGCACCCCACTCCCGACGAGACCCGAACCCGATATCCATGGTGATATCCGAGCCCGTGACCCGCGAGGGTGGCGTACTAGAACATTCATTACCTTATTAACAAAAATCGTATGACATTTTTTTTTCTTTCAAAAACATTAGAGTGCGCATGACATTATCTTTTCTTTTAAAATATTAGAGTCGCATGACATTATCTTTTCTTTCAAAACATTAGAGTCGCAAAGCAATCATTGACTTGGCCCAATTATAACAAAACACTTTCAAAGATTATACCATTTCACTGATAAAACAATTTCAATCATTATTAGCACTCATTAGTGCTCAGTCACTCTATACAATTCCATGAAAACAATTGGGCCTACTAAATACCAAATTAATACACTAATGCGAGATACGACGACACATCGATCCCGACCGACACTGTCTTGCTAGCGAGAGACGTACTCCCGCGTGTCCAACGGGGTACTCTCCATTTCCTAAAAAATAGATGCAATGTTGGGTGAGTTTGCGAACTCAGTGAGAAACCATCATCGATGGTTCACCCAACTCATGCATATCCACCCAATCACACAATATTGTATATATATCAGAAATAAGAGATCACAGGCATTCAATTTCACATTTTATAAGGCAATAAGCCTTTCACACAATTCACAGTAAATATTCAGTTATGCAGTGTGCATGTGACTCTTCCATTTTCTTTCGTTGTTGTGACCGTGCGCCTGAGCTCATATACGTTGAGCCATTGGCTCTGAAACATTGGGCTTAAAGCCCCGAAACGTTGGGCATAGCCCTGATCATCGAGTCGAGGCTCGGAATACGTTGGGCACGAGGCCCTGTGCGTTGAGCTTAAAGCTCTGAAATCGGTGGCGACACCGGTCACAACTGCCATTATCTGATCATTTACTATGCATGAATGTACATGTCATTTTCCAATTTCCAATTATCGCATTTCTATTTCTAATTCCAATTAATTACTATTTCTGATCATTTTCCAATGTTTTCGGACTTTCAGTCCGGTATTCATTCCCATGCATTTACCTTTCGTTTCACTATCACATTTACAATCCAATTTACTAATCTATCACATTTACAATCCAATTTACTAATGCATTCTCACGCACTTATTTTCATTTGCACTTCAATATCACAATCCAATATTTCGAACACCCATGGTCCGAAATCAATCAAAACAATCAATTACATATATCCATCCTTGCATCCTCATGGCAATCAATGCATAAAATTAATAAACACATAAGGTTGAGAAACCAACTAGGTTACTCACCTATTACTTCCGAGCAAATACCGGGAAGTTTCCTCCCCGTCGGTCGGATGACGCTCCACTTGAGCCTCTATAAGAAACAGAGAAAAAAACGAGTCACTACAGATGCAATTTGTGCACATGTAGGTGAAATATGCATGTTCATGAATTTTTCGGCCCTAAATCCAAATTTCCCATAATAAAATCCGTCTAAAATTAGAAACCTATTGGCGGCCGACGGTATGCAATTCGGACCTCTATAGGTCCCCAATTAAACAAAACAAAGATTAAAGGCTCCATTACCGGGGCCCGTCAATTTCCCGTCCAAAATTCCCAATTTCTCACAAAATGAAATTAAATATTCTACCGAATCCGATGCCTCAAGAATCAGGTCAATCGGACGTCGGACGGAAAAGAAATTGCCAAATGAACTCACAAATTACCAATTAAATATAAAATAATAATAAATTAAAAAATAAAATAAAAGTTCAGCCTCATTGAGGCGACGTCTCGCCCAGCGGGCTGAATAATCGACTTGTCATAGGCTAGGCGCGTCGCCTCTAGCGACGCTGTTTTAGATCGCCAATCACTAGAGGCGACGCGCGTCCTAGTGACCGCCTTAATTCAATTACCCTCTTTTTTTTTCCTATTTCCCATCCGAATTTCCAACAACAATAATTCTTAGCACACAAATCAGAAAAATACAAACCATAGCTTGTTGGAAAGATAATGAAAAGCTCTACCATTCTCATGAAGACCATAAAAATCAATTTCACCCTAAGGGTGTCAAAATCCTTCAAAATACTGCCTACTCAAATCCCATTAAAACAGAACAGTACATTGAAATTTCCATAACTCTCAGATTCTTCAGCCAAAAATTACCACATAAATATGCTCAATAAGTTCACAATGTCATCTACAACTTTCATGAACAACCCAAAATCAAATTCCATTGCTAAACAAGTCAATTAATTCACTCAATGTTGCTGTCCCTGAAATCATTCAATTTGAGCAGTAAACTTATAACAAGCATAACTCCCTGTACACAAGTCAGAAAATCTGAACTTTATATCCCTGAAAAGATAAATCCTCAAACTTGAATTTTCATGAAGAACTCAATTTCCAATTTAATTTCTAACCATTTCAAAACTGTCATGCAAGTTACTGCCATGATCAGCAATTCCTAACCTAATGCAGGATCAGTTTTTGCAAAATCATAACTCCCAACTCTGACCTCTAAAAATTATATGCCATATCTCATTTTCAAGATAATTTCTTCCTCTTTAACTTTTCAGAAGATCACTCACACCAATTCAGTTCATAAAAATTGCTAAAATTGCTCCCAAGCAGAAAGCTCACAAATCAGACACTTACACTAGGTTTCATCAACATGCCCAAAACCAGTCCATAGGAATCAGTGCATATCTCCCAATATACAACTCGAAAATTAGCAAGATCAGTGGAAATGGAAAGCTAACTCAATATTCTACAACTTCCATGAAGACCATTTTCCCAAATTCCATCTCAATTTCTTTATACAAATCAATAAAGCTCATAGGTTATGGTTTCGGGTACTGTTCATAGGCAATAAAACAGTAACTTTTCATGCCAAATTTCAACCTATTAGAGTTACAATTTGACCACACCTATTTCACACAAAAATGTAGCTAACATCCCAAAGTTTAATTGGGCATAAACCTCACTTCATTTACTCACCTATACAATTAGTTATGATCAAAACAGTACAGTAGGTCAAATATCAATTTTTCAGCTTTACTTCTCTATTCACTTCATTTCATTCCAACACCCTTCCTACATCCATAAGCATCTCAATTGGACACAAAATCAGTCCCTATATCATGCCTACATTCACTAGGAATAACCACCATAATTTGACAGCACTTACCTCTTACATTTCATGCTAGTTTAGTCATCAATATACAATCCAAAATCAAGCTAAAACAACACTTCAATCATACAACTTTCAAGTCATACATAAACTTAGTCTTAAACCCAACAATTTAAACCATAGGTTTCATAACCTCCATGCATTATACATCATATATAATGAATAATAACTTCCCATCAATGCAACTAACTACTATGATTCATTAAATTCATAATTAAAACATCATTAAAACCTAACTTAAACACTTACCTTCTTAAGCTTTCAACCTTCAATTCTCTTCAATTCTTTCCTTACTAGTCTACCACAACCACTTCTCCACTCACTTCTAACACCATACATGTGTAGGTTCTCCATGGCAAGAACATAACTTGGTTGTAAGAAGAAGAGTTCTTGAGTTTTAGAGGAAGGAGTTCCTTAAAGAAGAAAACGATGATGAGAAGCAAAATGGGAGAGGATGCCTTTCGGATGAATCTTTTACACATATCAACTTGTTCTATCTTGTTTTAAACAAGGAAAACCGATAGGATCAAGCAATGGACATTAAATGAAGGTGTTTGGTGTCAAAATTTCATTTGTCAAAGGTTTCCAAAGAAAAGTCAACATATTAATTTTTTATAATTCAGATCAAAAATTTACCCCAATCAACTCCAATGACCCTAATTTCAATCCCAAAATAATGTATCCAATATTATAGTGCCATTGGATAAAATTTTCGATACCGAAAATCAACCGGTTCGCCAATTGGCGATTTTTTTCCGGTCCGGGAATTGCCAGGAAATTTTTCCGAATCATTTTTTTGAAAATTACCTAAATTGCCCAAAATTGTAAAACATAAGACAGTCCACTCCCAATAATTTTTTAAACACGAAAACCACACTTTCACCACAAAAACACTTTTAGGCCATGTACCGCGATTTTGCGGTGCGGAATTTTCTCCGGATAATTCCAGAAAATTCCATAAATCCCTAAAATGTAAAACACTCTATGGCGACTCCAAATAATTTTTCAAATCCCATTATCACACCAATTTCACGAAAGATCACAATTAGACACTTAGGTAGGAAATGTCATGAATGCATGTATGACTATATGCCTGCAAAACTCACCATTTATAGAGGCTGCATGACATATGTTCATGCCGAGATATAATTTAATACTCCTAACCTGTCCCCTTCCCAATTAACTAAAATACCTTTCCCATCGGAGATGGGATGTTACAATTCTCCCCTCCTAATAAAAATTTCGTCCTCGAAATTTCATATCTGATGATCGGAAGGTAGGGGAGTCTTTTCGATTAATACCCTCTGTTTTCTACTGATTTCACTACACGACCAAATTCTGTCCATGAACGGAAATCAAAACAATCAATGACTCTTTTCCTTTCTCAACTTTACATGATTTTACTGCTTTCTCATGATCACGCGCAATTCGTCACTTTCAATATCAATAACACATATATATCGGATCCGAACAATATCTATGAAACACTTTGTGAATCCGAATCATCTTTTAAGTTCTAGCCTAACTTGCCAACCCGTGTTCTATTCACACCACAATCGCATGGAGGCCACTACTCACGAATTCAATTTCCCTTAATTACACCTTTATTTCATCTAAGTACTTTTTAGCCGAGGCCATACCTTTTAAAATATTTCATTTATCATTTATCAGATTCCGTTATTATCAAAACACAAATCTCATGAGATTTATAACCTCGGTGTGAATCAATTCAAATCAATGTTACCATCTTAAATTGCTTAACCTATCACTTTATTGCCCTGATCACATAATATAGGGATAGTGACTCCTTTTTGGCAGTAAGACCCCTTATTCACTTTTCGAATGATGACACCAATATAATGATTGTCATACCACAATCACTTTGCCCTATAGATCAATCTTATATCCCAATGAAATCTAAAAACACTTGTTGGTTAATCACACATGTCATCGTTTAACCATCAATTGCTTTTCCACAATACTTTTACTAGAACATAACGCTTCGATTATTTCTTATGCTTTCTCGAACCATTTACTTATAATCATTCGTTTTTCCCATTCTCACCTTTCAATTACTCTTCCAATACGCTCATACTATAACATAAAGCTTCGATCATTCCTTACGTTTTCACTAACAGTTCCCGTAATGAATATCACCCATATTTCTTAATTCGAACTATACCTATCACTTTCCTCAACAAATGGAGTTATCTAAAGTTCTTTGATACGGTTTACAATTTCTACTTCCTCACTTCGGGTTTTGCCAATCCGTTTTGATGCACACCACATTTGAAATTCCCATAGCTAATAATACTTTCTTTTGCCCCCTTTTTTTTTTAGTTCGACTATTAATACGCAATAATACACCAGATTTGATCACTTTATTGCCCAACTTTTGATTTTTCTGCAATTGAATTTATTTATTTCTTTGTTCAATTCCTTGAATTGCACCATTAGCTTAGTTTGGAGTAATCAGCCACTGAATCCTTTTCAAATCATTCAACCGCATTTACATAACCCAATAGTTATCGATTTGCATATTCATAGACATTTTCAAACTATTTCTGTACGATTTATGTCTCCAAGCTTTTAGGCCACACTCAGAATAACAAATTTCAAATCATTAATCATAACACCGCCCATGGAATCATATTTGTCCCAAGGTGCATAAAATCACTTTATCCAATTTCCATAGATCACATTAGAACCTTTACTGGAACACTTCAATATAGATAGTAAATTCTTCAAATGTCTCCTTTATGATCATTAGTCATAACATTCACATGTTTTCCTCAATTATTCTTGTCAATTTGCTAAAATCAGAAAATCTTTGACAATTTATGAACGCATCCAGCATTCCATTAGTTCCCATTAATTTCAAATTCCGCCTACACATATCTTTTGAACTTTCACATTTTATCAATACCTATATCTTAATTAATTCTCCCAATATCCCATGTTCGCATCCTAATTCATCCCTTATTTCACTCTTATGAAACTTGCATGATAACCAATCTCCTCACCTATACCAATGTATTGATTTCTTATGCTTATATCTATTATCCACTGCAACACAATTGAGACATGTTCCTTTTCCGTACCCATAGTTGATTCATGTAACTTTTTAATTATCGAACGTCTCCAATAAGGAACAATTTTCGTATAATTTGTCTCATCATAACATATTCTGCCACGTGTTCCTTACCTTCATTTCTCCACACATAACTTAATTTATTCACGATAGATCACTCATTGACTTGAATACACAATCGTTATATCGATCTCGTGCTTACACAAAATATACACGATTTTTTTTAATCCCTCAAATTCACAAATAAATATTTCCTTAATATCTGATACTTATGTAATGTAACCATCTCATTAACATAATGTACTCTTTTTTTTGTAGCATAGTTTAGCTCTTCCGCTAGAGTCTCTGCCAGATGTAATACAAATCAGTTACTCTTGATACGTCACGAAGATAAATCTCTGCAGAGCACTTAAACAATTTCTTTTCCTCTATTATCTCGCCATAATCATCACCATAATCATCACATCTTATCTGACAATATATCTCTATAGTCCCATCAATTTGCCCATTAATAGATCATACTGCTAAGAATACCTTAATTGCATTTAATTCTCGATAACCATTCTCTTTTTGGTACCAATTCTCGATCATGGGGACCTTACTCTATTCATGTCCCTCATTTTCTTCTCTCAAGCTCATTACCGATGCTAACATCTTTAACTGTATCACTTCTTTCTCAATTAATCAGTACAAGTATTCTCATACCTTACTCTCACTCATTTTGAACTTGAGCTACCGGCATTATAATCGGAGCTTATGTAATAGGCCACCGATTTCTTCCTATATCATAATCCCGCACATTATTCATTTATGCTTAATCATTTCACCCGTGATAGTAATCCCACTAGCAGATATACACTTACAGTGACAATATATTCTAAACTCAGCAACCTTCCTGTTTAAGCGAGTATCTATTAAAGAAAGGATATGTAAATAGTCCTATTTGCCCTTGCGTTTTTATAAAGAAAACAACATCCGGATATGTGATTATCGCTGTCTATGTTGACGATTTGAATATCATTGGTACTGCTAAAGAAATCCAAGAAACAGTGGTGTACTTAAAGAAGGAATTTGAAATGAAAGATCTTGGAAAAACTAAAAATTATCTTGGTCTGCAAATTGAACATAGACCAAGCAGAATCTTTGTGCATCAATCGACATATACAGAAAAGGTATTGAGGCGTTTTAATATGGATAAAGCAACTCCATTAAGTACACCAATGGTTGGTAGATCGCTTAATATTGAGAAGGATCCATTTCGCCCTTGCGAAGAAAACGAAGAAGTTCTTAATTCTGAAACGACATATCTAAGTACGATAGGAGCTCTCATGTATCTTGCTAATTGTACTAGACCTGATATAGCTTTTGCTGTTAATCTACTAGCAAGATTTACTTCATCTCCTACGAAAAGGCACTAGAATGGAATTAAACATCTATTCCGTTATCTTCGAGGTACAATTGATTTGGGATTATTTTACACTAAAAATGCAAAACAAGTTTTGGTTGGTTATGCAGATGCAGGTTACTTATCAAATCCGCATAAAGCCAGATCCCAAACTGGTTATGTATTTACGTATGAAGGCACTGCAATTTCTTGGCGTTCACAGAAACAAACACTTGTTGCTACTTCTTCAAATCATGCTGAAATCATTGCACTTCATGAAGCAAGCCGAGAATGTGTATGGTTAAGGTCAATGACGCACCACATTTTAACAACTTGTGGCTTATCGACCAACAAAGAAACAACAATCATATTTGAAGACAATGCAGCATGTATCGCTCAAATAAAAGAGGGTTATATCAAAAGTGATAGAACCAAACATATCCCTCCGAAATTTTTCCAATTCACCCAAGATCTCGACAAGAGCAAAGAAATCAACATCCAATATATTCAATCAAGCAACAATGATGCGGATCTTTTCACAAAGGCACTTCCTACTATACCTTTCAGGAAGCATGTCCACGAGATTGGAATGCGACATCTAAGAAATTTATGAGGAAGAGCTCATTGTGTTAAATGAGGGAGAGCTTACACAGTTGCACTCTTTTTCCCTTATCATGGTTTTTATCCCACTGGGTTTTTCCTGATAAGGTTTTTAACGAGGCAACACCAAATGCGTTTAAAGGCCAGAGAAGAGACAATTATATGGCACACCAAGGAGGAGTGTTATAAAAGATAGAAATAATATGGTGTACCACTAATTGTAGATGCACTATTTAATAGTTAGTGTACATATGGATTGGTTTGGTTTTACCTAACACAAGAATGAAGTAGGTGGTTATTGGTTAGGTTTTACCTAATACAAGAATGAGGTAGATGGTTATTGGTTAGGTTTTACCTAACACAAGAATGAGGTAGATGGTTATTGGTTAGGTTTTACCTAACACAATAACATATATGGAGTAGGTGGTCACATGTGTATTAGGTGGTTAAAATGTACTATAAATAGAAGGGTTAACTTGATGTAAGAGATACCATTTTTTCATAAGAAAAATCCTCCTCTCCCAAATATTCTTACATTTTAGTTTCGATTTTATAACACCACTTAATTTTTAAAGACATATTACTGTAGTCAAATGCATGCTCCTAAGCGCATAAAAAAGAAGAATGACATGTAGGGGTTCAAGAACCCCCGTATCAAAAGACTATTGATCAAGCACTTTCAAGATAATGTTAATGAACATGGAGAAAAAAGTCTTGGAACAGTTGACGCAAAAATAAAAAGCAACAACTGAATCCGTATAATTACTTAGAGACAACCTTGATAATCAACATTTTAGACATGCACAGACATACAGGGGAACCATCCATGCCTTCGCCACAACTGAAGAGGTTAACATTGTTGAAGACTTCATCTAAAATGCAAAATAAAGCAACATTTTGGAATCTTTGGGGCATTCCACTCTGTTTGAGGCTGCAAATTAAAGCACATGGAATAACAACAATACAGTATAAGAAGCAGAAGGAGAAAGCCAAACAATGATCTGAAGATTTATGTAGGCAATTAAACACATAAAATTAAGCTTTAAATCTGAATGTTTTACTGAGAGAACCATTTAACTTCATGCAACATAAGCAACCAACTTTAACCTAACTTTGAGCTTTTATTAATTGTTATTATAAATTTTCTACTTATTATTATTTTTATTATTATTAATTTTATCAATTAATTTTTATTTTTAGTTTTGTTATTAAATTTCTTGTTATTATTAATTTCCTTCTTCTTCTATTATTATTATTATTATTATTATTATACAAAATCAATTTTCTTCTTGTTGTTGTTGTTGTTATTATTATTATTATTATTATTATTATTATTATTATTATTATTATTATTATTATTATTATTATTGTAAAATTCCATTTTAGTATTAATTTTACGTTCCAACATTTTGCATTGGTTAATTTTTCTAGTTCGACTCATATCAACATTCATTATATAGTCGCAACAATGAAACGATATTGAAAATGAAAATAATATAGGGCTTTAAATTACTAAAAAGTTAGTTAGTTAAACAAAAAATAAGTTTCAGCTTTATTTTAAATAACTAGACAAAATAACTTCTACGTCAATATATTCTTTAGTGTGTGGCAAGAAACCTCCTCACCCACCCAAGTCTTCGAGAAAACACAAGAGTGAAAAACACAAGCATTTGTATAGGATGACTAGAAATTTTGCTTAAAGCAGCATCTCTTTCATCCTCTGTGAGTCCCTCTATCTCACTCAATGCACTATCTAACTATTCAACTCTTTGTTAAATATACGTTTCAATCCCAATACTCTTACACAATTTATCTCCAATCTGATTCATGATATCACCCAACATCTTGGCATTAACAAGAATTGAATATGTACAACTTGCTTCTCTCGTATCAATACTCCTTTTTCTCCACTTTGCTTAAATACTTTCAACTTGTCTATCAATATTTGAGGTTTGAGGTAGAGTGAAGGACTCATCTATCTCATGCAAACTATGCTCATTTTGATCTTCCCACCTTCATTTATCCCACCTACATCTTCTTGCCTTTCCATTTCCTCAAGAATATCTGCAGTAGTTCGTGCGTCATTTCCAGTTGCACTGTTGACCCCCATATTTTTTTTTCTAGTTAAGTATGATTTAAATGAATTTTAAGGTTCTGATGGATTTATTTTTTTGGAGTTATTATTATATTAATATTAGTAAAATTATATGACATGTGTTAATGGAATTAAAGTACTAAGGTAATAAGGATGTTCAAGGGCTTTTTTGGAAGACTATTTAAGGATAAAAGATACAAGGCATATAAGGAAGGGAAAAATGGACAATTTAGAATCATTAATGGCAAAATTGAAATAAGAAGTATTGGCTTGCTTTAAAGAAAGAAGCAAAAACGTGATAAGTGGGAGAGAAGAAGGAAATAATGAAAAGAAGAAAGAGAGAAGTGAGAGTTTCGGTGGTTTGAAAGAAAAGAAGAGAAAACCAAGTTAGGGTTGATTTTTTTTTAGCTTTTAAGAAAGATTTTGAAGTTATTCAAGAAGAGAAAAGGCAGAGGATGAGAAGAGCTTTCACTCAAGCCAAGAAACTCTTCATTTGGTGAAGAATCAAGGTAAGGGCGTTTCTGATTTGTTAAATTTTTAGAAGGGTTTTAGTTCAAAGAGCTTAGGAAATGCTTGGGTTTAAGTATTCTAAGGTCAATTTCATGCTTAGGTTTTTGTGAGATTTTCAATTGAAATATCTATTGATATGAGAATTTTGTCTTTGGTAAAGGAAATCAAAGGAGGCAAGAGGAGCAAGAGTAGAGGCATTTTTTAGCAATTTTAAGCAAGGAAATCAAGGTAGGTTACATATTTATAATAGAGTAAATAATCCACAAATGTGTTCTTTAAATCAAAGAAGTTAAATGTTTTAAATTGCATCATAAATGTTGCATTTGTTACTTTTTGAATGAATTAGGAATTTGTATATGTTTGATATATGAATTAGGTTGATAATTTGTGAAAAGACTTTGAAAATGATTCCTTTGAAAAGATATATGTTTATGAAATCACGTTTTGGAAATAATTTTCAAAATATCTCATGTTCATGAAAAACAAGTTTCCAAGAATGTGCCATTTGGGCAAACGGTTTTCTATTCATGAATGACATATTATGTGGGTGTGGTGTAATTCATTCAAGAATGTCACGTAAACGTTGAACAAATTAAAGGCTTCCCCCGCCTACCAGCTAGTGGCACGGAGCTTCTTTATAGACTCCATCAAGTTTATGCCTACGCAAAACCACTATCTGGGATTGCGGTAGTACACCAAGTTTACGACTACACAGGACCATTATGTGGAAATGTGTAGTTCATCATGTTCATGGATTTACCCAAACCATTTTGATGTGTTTATGTGCTCATGATATGTTGATAAGTTTGATGCATACATGATTTAAAATTGCTCATGAATTGTTTGATAAATTGAGAATTTTGAGAAATAAGTGTTTGATGATTTTTTTCTGCGAAATTACTATGGTTACGAAAATGTACAACGGCAATGAATTTTGAAAATAGTTTTTGCTTGTTTCTCGATTATAAATCTGTTACCCTCGAGCTTTAAAACTCACCCTCTTTCATTCCCATCTCCAGGTGATAATAAAAAGATCGGGTGAAAGAGAGTCAAGGCATTCATTTAATTATGCATATTTTGTATTTTAAGTTAGATTGATGTAAAAAAAGACTCCAGACACATGCCGAGAATTATGAGGTTTTTTATCTTTTGTATTTCGGATTTTTGATATTGATGATATAATGTGGCTTAGAATGCCACTAAAGCTTTGTAAACTCTTATTTTATAATGTTAATGAAATATGGATTTGTGTAGGGATGATTGTTAAGTTGAAATGCAAATTTAAGTTTGAATGATTGTTAAGCTAAACTGTGAATTTGCGTATGGATGAGATGGAGTTCAATGTAATGAGTCGTTTGAATTGAGATTTGAGAGTTTAATGAAGTCAATTTGGTAGTTGAATTATTATGAATGAAGTTGCATTAGAGGAAGTGAATTTGGAAAAATTTTCAAGTCTTTCGGTGAAAATTATGTACTTATTTCAAGGGAAAAACTAGATTAATTTAGAAAGAATTAGACAAAGTTGTCTCCATAAAAGTTATAGCTTATCTTTTTAGCTTTCCAACGGTATAAAGTATGAAATTTTTGGACGATGGAGTTGAAAGATATGGTCATTAGAAATTTGTGATGCTGTTTAAGAGGGACATTTGGGGCAGCTATATTGTTTTGAAATTTAGACCCTAATAGAGGCAGAAATTGTTTTTAAGTTTTGCATAGAAGTTGGAGATCTAGAAGTCTTCTTTAAAACGGTCTTTGAATGACCTTAATACAATAATTGTAGTGAAAGTTATGCCCTTTTTTATAAAATAGGTTTGAAGAAGAAAAGCTGGAGGAGAAAGTCGCGATCGTGACTCTATGGTGATGCGCAAAAATAGTGATTGATGCATCAACAACACATGCGCACACGTGCCCTGCAGCCTCTCCCCCTAACCTGGACTTGTTTCACTCTTTTGGCCATAACTTTGTCATCCGACCTTCGAATAACCTGATTTTTTATGCATTGGATTCATAACACATTCCTCTATCTCTTCATAAAAAATTTATAGCTTTTGGCATTGATTCAAAAAAGATTAATCCAATCAAAGTGAGGGTATTAGTTGGAAGAGCATGAATTGGATATTTTTACTAAATATGCTTCAGTATTTTGATGATATCTTGATCTGTAGATCTCCAAATGAGATAGTTCTTGTTTCTAAATAAACTAGAGACATAGAGCTAAAAAGTATCTAAAGGATTCAAATTTTAATTTAGTCTCTAAGACTATCAATTTCATGATGAAAGTTGAGTATAGTGTACTATTTTAGTCTAAGAATAACCCGAAAAGGTTTGGGCTATAACTTTTAGATTTTTGAACCAAAATGAATGATTTTGGTGTCAGTAAGAAATAAGAGAAATAAGTTTATTTTTTATGTTTGACTAGTGTGGGCACGGCACCCATGTGAGATGATGGCTAATGAGGGTTCATTGAAACAACCTTACAAGGTAATACGCACGCTCAAGTCTTATGATTTTCAGAGCAAGAGTTGGGTTTCAAAAATGGAGCCCAACAATTGTGGTATTAGAGACAGGTTTTCAGATCTTGCATGGGCATTTTAGAAATATGTATCAAGTTACATGCATTTTCTTTGACTAGTTTTAGCATGCCACAGCGGCTGATCCGTAGTCTGAGTCGTATGAGTATAAGTTACAACCAAGAGAAATTATTAAGAGTTTAAGTTGATAGAATTAGTGAGAAAAATGATACTCTTTCATAATATAGGAAAACGAAAGTTTGTGGATGGTTAGAAATAAGAAATATTATGTAGTCCAATATGATTGACATAGATTCAGTATTTGTGATTATGTTAGTAAATACGGTGATGAAATTTAATTGTGGATATGTACTTGAATTGATATGGATGTGAATATATTATCATGGATTATTTGAGGAAAATAGGGAGACAAGTAGAAATGATGAGATTAAAGTGTATAAGTAGAATGTAATGAAAATAGAAATTGTTATGATCTTAAGAAGATGAAATTGGAACCAAAGTGGTTGTTTGATTGTTGTGACAAGAGTAACAATCCACCATAAGAATGTGTTAGTGGAATTGAGATCAGAATTTTATGATAATTATACATCTATAATTTTAAATCAATGAAAAATATATGTATGTAAGATGTAATGAAGGATAATTAGAAGATGAGATGAATGATAGCTACATATGTACAAGTTCAAAAGGTTAAGTTGAAATGTTATTGTGAGTACCTATCTGATAATGGGATCATCATCACAAGTGAGAATATTGAGCGCATATGTAATATATGTGTGGAGATGATATAAGAAGCAATCTATGACTTAGTGGATATTTGTTAGTCAGAGTTCCTATAGTTTAAAGTCTAAGAGGAACTAGAGAAACACATGAAAGTGCTTATAATGATTAATCGGGGATAGATTGAGATTGTTGATGATGTTACAATGAGTAATGAATTCAAAGATAAAGAGAAGAATATCGTTTAGGATCAATGGAGATAAAAGTATCCATCGTGTAAGATATAAATTTGTGAATTGTTGGAGATAAATATGTGGATAAAAGGGGATGACTTTGATGATACGCACCTAAGCATATGCGACAGTAATTATGTTTACTACTTCATTGAGTTTTGGTAATTAGAATGTGATGAGTTTTTAAGAATGATAGAAATGGGTCTTCTCGAGGTATTAAGGATGGCTAATAATATGATGATGTTGATTGATAAACGTGACATGAACAATATAGAGGATAGTAGCAAGAAATCTTCTTTCGGAGAAGAATCTCATTGAATTGGGTTAAGCAGATTCGACAGTTTTTATTGAATGAAAGAAAAAATAGGAAATTAATATGTAATGATTCAAAAGTAAATATTGGAGTCATATCTCTAGCGGAGAGGTAAAATATACTACTGAGCATGTATGTATTTTTGTTTGCTATAAAGTATCCAACTATATGAGTGGATTTCTAAATTTGAGGAGACATAAATTACTAATATGAGGAGTATATAGGTCCACATTATATTTTGTGTAAGTATGTTCGGGAGACACAAATAAGATCTGATGAATGTGTTACCAACATAGGAAATTAAGATTGAAAATAAATTGAAATGTGTGGAGAAATTAGTATGAATGAGTAGATAGTAGAATAATTCAGTGTGAAATCAAAGGAAATCAAATGAATTGAGAAAAGCATTCGAGGAAGGAAGTCGTTTGGGAAATTGAAAATAATGTGAGAAATGAGGAATCAGTTATTTAAGGAATTATGAGAACTAATTATGGGCATATGGAGCTTTGGAAACATTTGTTCAAGTTAACAAATGCCCCGATAGTACTATGGTATTAAAGATTAAAGTGATCTAATCAAAATTGATGATATATTAAGGGTATTAGAAAAGTTGAGAAGAATAGTTTGACTACTTGAGAAAAAAAACATGTAAATCGTATAAGAAATGAAAGTAAAGAGAATTATAGAGGAATTATAAAACCGATATTAATTATATCGTCTAGATTTGGAGATTTTATAGTATACAATGATGTTATGTAAGAGAATTGGATAAAATCCAATACAGCATAATAAAGTGATTTCATATGTATAGAGACAACTAAAGTCTTATGAGTTGATCATTCGATACATGATTTAGAACAACTATAATAGTGATTGTTTTGAAAGTTTGGGGACATTATATGTATAAAAAGATCTTGGATATATATATTCATATACAGATCATTAAAGTTTGAGGTAATTATTGAGTTGAGAGAATTGAACACGAGACTGAGACAATGAATAGAATTACTGAAAGATTATGATGGCACAAATGAGTATTTTCTAATAAAGTTAGAGTCGTATATGATATATTAAGCAGAAATCCCAATAGTAGTGAAGCATGAATATAGATATTAAGGTTATAAGATCTAGTGCAAAAAGAAGCATAGATTGTGGAGTTGAATTTTGGGCAAGAAAAGTACTATTTTGCTTAGGAATAGAAGATCAATTTCGCATGAAAGGATTAACCAGGTCTAAATTGAGGATTTAGAAATTGTGAATTTTACTGAGGAATTGAAAATAGATCTAAAATTTGAGTTTTAATAGGAAGAATGATACTTTGTGATTGAAATAAGAAGTATGTGTACTGATAAAGATGGTTGAGCAAAGAGATTGATAGATAAGCATAAATAACAACCCATGATATACATTATAGTAGGAATATGCTAGAACATTGTTTACCGGCTAAGAATGTAGAATTAAGTGACTAAATGTTTGAATTGCCGACGGTCTTAACTGTCAGAGATATGTTTAAGGCTTGCAGTTTGGAGTCCATAGGAACATAAGATCAATGTATAGTTCCATTTGACTTTAAGCATCACAATCATTATCATGGTGATTTCATTGGACTACTATATGAAGAGTTAGATGAAAAAAAGAGCCATTCGCCTCTTTATTTGGATGAATAAGGCAAAAGATGGTAAAAAAACTAGAATTGATTGGGGGATGTTACTAATAAGTGAAATTGATATGTATTAGGAACTAAGTAATGCAAGAAAAAATGAATGAAATTGGTGGATCAACACCAAATGCAGTGAAATAGTCATAAGAGTTAACTGTACTGACACTATAGAGATGTGAACTATGAAAAGAAGGATAAATTGTATTTAAGAGTATCACATTCCCAAAGTGTACTTAGATTGAGTACAAAATGTGCTCAGATTAGGGAAAGAAGCAACTAAGCTTAGATTGTATTAACCTATATAAAGTTATTAAGAACTAGACCATTGACTTATGAGTTAGTATTACTAATAAGGATGTCTCTTATTCATAATGTGTTATATGCAAGTATGCTAAGAAATATCGATATGATCTAATATTGGTGTTATTGACGCAGAAAGTAGAAAAAATGTGATTAATCTGAAATATATTGAGGAACCAGTTAAGATAATGTGATATATGAATAATTCATGGAAGGATTGATCGAATCCATTAACTAGGACCATTTGAAAGAAATTATTAGAGTGAAGAAATAACTTGGAAGACTGAGGAAAATATAAGACAACATTACCTTCATTTGTTAGCATGATTTAAATGAATTTTTAGGTTCTAATGGATTTATTTTTTTGGAGTTATTATTATATTAATGTTAGTAAGATTATATGACATGGGTTAATGGAATTAAAGTACTAAGGTAATAAGGATGTTCAAAGGCATTTTTGGAAGACCACTGAAGGATAAAAGATACAAGGCATATAAGGAAGGGCAAAATGGACAATTTAGAATCATTAATGGCAAAATTGAAATAAGAAGTGATGGCTTGCTTTAAAGGAAGAAGCAATTGAAATAAGAAGTGATGGCTTGCTTTAAAGGAAGAAGCAAAAATGTGATAAGTGGGAGAGAAGAAGGAAATAACGAAAAGAAGAAAGAGAGAAGTGAGGGTTTCGGTGGCTTGAAAGAAAAGGAGAGAAAACCAAATCAAGGTTGATCTTTTCTTAGCTTTTAAGAAAGATTTTAAAGTTGTTCAAGAAGAGAAAAGGTAGAGGAAGAGAAGAGCTTTCAAAGGGCTTAGGAAATGCTTGGGTTTAAGCATTCTAAGGTCAATTTCATGCTTAAGTTTTTGTGAGATTTTCAATTGAAATGCCTATTGATATGGGAATTTTGTCTTTGATAAAGGAAATCAAAGGAGGCAAGAGGAGCAAGAGTAGACGTATTTTTGAGCAAAGTTTTAAGCAAGGAAATCAAGGTGGGTTACATATTTATAATGGAGTAAATAAGCCACAAATTTGTTCTTTAAATCAAAGAAGTTAAATGTTTTAAATTGCATCATAAATGTTGCATTTGTTACTTATTGAATGATTTGGGAATTTGCTATGTGATTGATATATGAATTGGGTTGATGATTTGTGAAAAGACTTTGAAAATGATTCCTTTGAAAAGATACATGTTTATGAAATCACGTTTTCGGAAATAGTTTTCAAAATATCTCATGTTCATCAAAAACAAGTTTCCAAGAATGTGCCATTTGGGCAAACAGTTTTTCATTCATAAGTTACATGTTATGTGGGTTTGGTGTAATCCATTCAAGAATGTCACGTGCACGTTGACCAAGTTAAAGGCTTCTCCCGCTTGCTCGCTAGTGGCACGCAGCTCCTTCATGGACTCCCTCAAGTTTATGCCTACGCAAAACTACTATGTAAGATTGCGATAGTGCGCCAAGTTTACGACTACACAGGACCATTATGTAGAAATGTATAGTTCGTCATGTTCATGGATTTACCCAAACCATTTTGATGTGCTTATGTGCTCATGATATGTTGATAAGTTCGATGCATACATGATTTAAAATTGCTCATGAATTGTTTGATAAATTGAGAATGTTGAGAAATAAGTGTTTGATGATTTTTTTTCTGCGAAATTACTATGGTTACGAAAATGTACAATGGCAATGAATTTTGAAAATAGTTTTTGCTTGTTTCTCGATTATAAATCTGTTACCTACGAGCTTTCAAGCTCACCCCCTTTCATTTCCATCTCCAGGTGATGAGAAAGAGATTGGGTGAAAGAGAGTCAAGACATTCGTTCGATTATGCATATTTTGTATTTTAAGTTAGATTGATGTAAAAACAAGACTCCAAACACATGTCGAGAATTATGGGGTTTTGTATCTTTTGTATTTTAGATTTTTGATATTGTTGATGTAATGTGGCTTAGAATGCCATTAAAGCTTTGTAAACTCTTATTCTATGATGTTAATGAAATATGGATTTGTGTAAAGATGATTCTTAAGCTGAAATGTGAATTTGAGTTTGAATGATTGTTAAGCTGAACTATGAATTTGTGTATGGATGAGATGGAGTTGAATGTGATGAACCGTATGAATTGAGATTTGAGAGTTTAATGAAATCAACTTGATAGTTGAATTGTTATGAATGAAGTTGTGTTAGAGGAAGTGAATTTGGGAAAATTTTCAAGTTTTTTGGTGAAACTTGTGTACTAATTTGAAGGGAAAAACTAGATTAATTTAGAAGAATTAACAAAGTTGTCCTTATAAAATTGTAGCTTATCTTTCTAGATTTCTAACGGTATAAAGTATGAAATTTTTGGACAATGGAGTTGAAAGATATGATCATTGGAAGTTTGTGATGCTATTTAAGAGGGACATTCGGGGCAACTATATTATTTTGAAATTTAGACCCTTATAAATGTAGAAATTGTTTTTATGTTCTTCATGGAAGTTATAGATCTAGGAGTCTTCTTTAAAATGGTCTTTAAATGACCTTAATATGATATTTGTAGTGAAAGTTATGCCCTTTTTTCTAAAACAGGTTTGAAGAAGAAAAGTTGGAGGAGAAAGACAAGTCACGACTGCGACTTTGTGGTGATGCGCGAAAGTCGCGATCGTAACACTCAACCTCTCCCCCCTAACCTGGATTTGTTTCACTATTTTTAACCATAACTTTGTCGTCCAACCTTCGAATGCCCTGATTTTTGAAGCATTAGATTTATCGCACATTCCTCTATCTCTCCATAAAAAATTTATAGCTTTTGGCATTGATTCGAAAAAGATTAATCGAATCAAAGTGAGGGTATTAGTTGGAAGAGCGTGAATTGGATATTTTTACTGAATATACTTCAGTATTGTGATGATATCTTGATCTATAGAGCTCCAAATGAGATGATTCTTATTTCTAAATAAACTAGAGACATAGAGCTACAAAGTATCTGAAGGATTCAAATTTTAATTTAGTCTCAAAGACTATTAATTTCACGATGGCAGTTAAGCATAGTGTATTGTTTTAGTCTAAGAACAACTCAAAAAGGTTTGGACTATAACTTTTATTTTTTAGAACTAAACTGAATGATTTTGGTATCAGTAGAAACTTAAGACAATGGAGAACAAATTTTATGAAGAAGTCAAATTGAAATTCTGATTTGATGTTTCCTAAAATCTATTCGAAAATAGGGGAAATGAGTTTGTTTTTGATATGTGACTGGTGTGCGCATGCCACCCATGTGGGATGATAGCTAATGAGGGTTTATTGAAACAACCCTACAAGATAATATGCATGCTCAAGTCTTATGATTTTCAGAGCAAAAGTTGGGTTCCAGAAACGAGGCCTAGCATGCACGATCTTCTCCTTAAATCCCTGTCAGTTCATGATAACAAGGAAAGCTCCTTCATCGAAATTAAGCAGCATCTTTATGGCTCTTTAACCAGATGAAAAAAAGTTAAATAAAATACTTAAAGCAAGATAAAAGTTCAATACTTACACTTATGTAAGAATCCCATATTATGATCTTCAGCAATGATGATCTTCCTTTCGTATCCCATCCAAATCCACCAATGTCTTTCCTTATCGTATCTTAAACAATGCTCCACTCTTTTTTTTAAGTCTTAATCCTAGACTCTAAGTGAGGTTTGGCTCTTAATTTTGAATTAGGAAGCTTTGCTGCTACCATTATTTGTAATTCATTGAGATATCCAGGTTTAAATCTAGTATCAACATTATCCGTTCCCACATTATGCAAATCAACCATGGTGGAAACTAGGACAACATCCTCATCATAAGTCTACTTTTATTTTGTTCGTTTTGAACTTTGAGTGTCAATAGTTGAGGGGGAATTCATCAACATGCTTATCTACCAAATTAAAGCAATATTGATAAATTAAAAATAATAATCATAATAAAGAAAAAATAAAAACATTCATAAAATTCTTCATACTAATTAACATTAAGCATCAATAGCTAACGAGAACAATATAGTCTACAATAATATAGTACAATATAAACAAAAAAGAGTACAATAACTTACATAAATGATGAGTTATAAAATAAAATGCACTCAAATCCCGATCGCAAGCGTACAGATTATTATAGTACGATTATCGTTCCCACGAGGATTTATACTAAGCACCAATCAAGTCTTTGCAGATTGTTTAAATTAGTAATAAGAAGATTGAGAAATTAAAAGGGATAAAAATAAATCAATTACATTTAAAATTTCAAGACAAAACTAAACTTTTAAGAAAAAGAATTGCTTTCACGAATTCACAAGATTAATGTTAGACCCGAACTTTTCTTGGAAGTTAGAACTATTAAATGAGAAATTGTTGGCGATTATTCATGTATAAAGAAAAGGAAAATTCTTGAATTTGAAATGAAGTAGAAAAGATGGTTTAGGTACAAGATGGGTTATATGTGAAATGTTGGAAGTTATAAGCTGGAAAATGTTGTTTAAACATGTTCATTGAGTATGCTTTGGTGTTTTAGCCACAACTTTTTCTTTGGTTATTCAAATGAGATGATTCTTAATTTGGATTAAACTAGAAAAATAGGGCTACAAATTGTCTGATGAAATAGAGTTTTAATTCAGTTTCTAAGAATTTCAATTTTTGGATAAAAATTGAGCACAAAATATTGCTTTAGTATAAGAATAGTTCGGAAATGTTTGGGGCATAACTTCTAGATTTCCAAACCAAATTGAATGATTTTTATGTCATGAGGAACATTTTTCGAGCAAGAAGTGTTATCAAATTCCTTCTGGATTTTGAAAGGATTTAGTTAAGGATTTAGAAGTATAAGATGTTAGTTTTAAAAGAAAGGAGGGTAAATATAAAAAGCCAAGTTTAATGAGGAGGCAAAATGGGAAGAGTGCCTAACAAAAAGGGCTTGAAATAAGCAAAAAGGTGGAGAGGTCATGAGAAGCCAAAGAGAGAGGGGAAAAACATGAGAGAAAGAGGAGAAGAAGAAGAATCATGGAAGCTAGGGAAGAAGAAGAGAAAATCGTCAGAGAGAGAGAAAGAAGAGGAAATCATCTTGCCAAGGTAAGTGAATCATTTTTTCTTCTTGCTTTAGTAGAGAAATAGGTTGTGTTAAGAATGATGGAGTTAAAGAGAGAAAGGGGTTTTGGGTTAGAAGATGATTTAAGAGAACCCATTTGATTTTAGGGTTTCTAAATTAGGTTTTAGCTTTTCTAACCTAGATGGACTATAGGTAGGTTAGGTTTGAGTTGATTTGTGTTGATTGCATTTTGTGATTATGGAAGCTTTAGGGGGAATACCATTTGAATATGGATTGAATGAGAATTTTGGTTATGTTAGAAAATCAAGGAAACCCTGTTCAAAAGCAAGAGGAAGGGTACAAGTGAGTTTGGATTTTCAAGCAAAATAAGGTGGGTAATTTATTTATAGTTATTGTGTGACTGGGCAAATTCTTGCCTATGTGTGTGTATGTTAAGTTTTTGAAATGGATTTGCTTGAAATTGAATTGTTGTGATTTGATTGGAAATGCATGATACACTGTGATTATGTTATATCTTGAAAGAGGTTATAACAATTTGAATTAAATGAAAAGAAGAAAAAACATGAAAGTAGAAGCATATGATAAAATAAATATGTGCTTTTGTATGGGCAAGAGAGGAACTGTTTCGTAGTCACATGCACGTTGATATAAAGCCTTCTCCCGGTTGCCCACTTGTGGCACACGAGATCTAAAAAGTGGACTCTTTTCGTTCATGATGTAAACTTCAGTTTCTCCATTTTGTTCCACGGAACCCTCCAACCATTTGTTTGTGCATTGCATCTTTGAATTGTCAAGTATGATACGTTTGAGTGCTATGTTTAATGGATAAAGTCTATGTTATGTTTTATAAGTTTTGAGCTAAATTGATTATTTCTTGAATTGCTAGAATATATTGAGAATGCTTGAATTGCGGGATATATATGTACATATGTTTGAATTATGGTAAACTGACAATGGCTATAAATATATGAGCCACTGAGCTGTGTAGCTCACCCCACTATTCCCTCCTCAGGTGCAGAATGAGAAGGTTAACGATCTTTGTAAGGCAATTGGACAAACTCCTAGATAGTTAGCTTTTGCATTAAACTAGTTCGAACACTTTTGGATAGCTTATTAAGCATGCCAAACATTGAGCATCCATTTGTATTTGTTTTAAGTTAGTGATGTGTTAGTTGATATGTAAGTAAAGCTTGTTCAAACATTTACTTTGCTTAGTAATGAGAATGGGAATTTGAGGATTTCCTTTTGTGTATGAATATGTTATTTTATAGGTTAAGTATGATGATTGTGCAAGTGGAAATTGTATGTGCATATTCTTCTTCGTTGAGATTGCAAATTGTTATTTGTTTTAGAAAAGGATGTTAGAGATTGGAAAGGATGTAGGTGATGAACCACTTGAAGTGAGATTCAAGAGTTTAACGAAAAAGCACTTAGTAGCTGAATTGATATGAATAGATATTGCATTTGCAAGTTCATAGGTATGAAAATTGTGTTCTGAACTCAAGGGCAAACCTATATCGATTAAAGTAGAATTAGCCAAAGTAGTCTTCATGGAAGTTGTAGCTTATCTTTCTATCTTTCCAATGATATAAAGTAAGAAATTTTTGGATATTGGAGTTGAGAGATACGATCATTATAAGTTGGTAATGCTGCATAGGATGTGTATCATAACCACTAAGGTGAAAGATAAGAATTTGTTGTATGTGATAAATCATTTGAGTTGAAATTTGGGAGATTTATGAAATCACTTGGTAATTGAATGTTTAAGGAGTGATATTGCATTAGAAAAAATGAGTTTGGGAAGATTATAAGTGCAAGGGATGTTAAAATGGACGCAGGAACCATTGGAGAGGCTTTGGAGGGAGTCTTATGACACATATGTCCGTTAGATGGACTTTAGGTCCATTAAATGACCCTTCTCAAGTGTAAAAACACCCCTAACCCAATCCATGTCGATTAAATGGACATTAGGTCCATTAAACGAACCTTCTTGGGACTAAAAAACACTCCCAAGCCTGTCTATGTCCGTTACGTAGACATGTAAATAGACATACACGAGATAGCTACAGTAAATTGTGATTTTGACCTTTTGGAGGCAAAATCTCACTTTGATTTCTTCACAAAATTATAGATCTAGAAGTCCTCTTCAAAACTGTCTTAAAATGACCTTAATCTTATATCTACAGTGAAAGTTATTCTAATTGTCCCAAGATAGGTACAATATGATTGAGGACATAAATATGTTTGATTCTTTTGGCCATAATTTCATCATCGGACCTCCAAATGAAGTGATTCTTAAACCAATAGATTTATAATACATTTTTCTATCTCTCAATAAAAATTGGTAGCTTTTTGTTTTGATCCACAAAAGATTGATGGAAAGATAGTGAGGGAATTGATTAGAAGAGCATGAACTGGTTGTTTGCTAGACATACTTCAGTATTTTAATCATATCTTGATATGTGGAGCTCCGAATGAGATATCAAGTAAAAGGGACACTCAAATTAAAATTCTGAGATAACCACATGAGTACAAAAGACTACAACTACTAATGTTACTATGTTTTATTCTTTTTCTTTTTTGATTTTTCTGAATTTTTTCTTTTTTCTTTTCTTTTCTTTTTTTCCTTTTCTTTTCTTCTTTTTACTTGGCTAAAAGCAAAGGAAAGTAATAAAAACAAGGGAAATTACTAGCAGCATAATTTAATAAACACATGAGTAGAAGTACCTATAAAAATATCACAAAATACAACACAGAACAAAAGTCTCAAATTACTCAGTACTTCATTCAACTTGTGATAGGGTAAGGCTAATGGGGTTTTTGGGTTTTAATATAAGGTGATTAAATGAAAAATAACAAGGTTAAAGGCTCAAAAGTGTTTGCAAGGGAAGATAATTAGATAGTTCATTTTAAGCTAAAAGGTGTAAAAACAAAGAAGGCCTTAATCATTTCTATACCCTTTGTAATAAAGCAAATTCAATCCGTTTCAGTGCAAGTTTTGAAGGCAAGCCTGATTAGAGAAGCATCACACAATTCAAAGAAATAAAATGACATAAAGATGGTGTCATTTAAAGCTCAAATCCATTGACAGGTTTAATTTAAGAATTCACCTTAATTCCAGAATTACCTTATCACTCAAATGTCAAATTTTGACTAAGTTTATAAGATTAGTTATTGCAATTAATCCACTTGTTTCACTTAAAACTCACATAGCCTAATTTAATTTCATGCACACACCCAATCTTATCCAAACTAATATGATAAATCTTAATAGCTTAACATGCATAACCATATGAAAAAATCGAAAAGAGGCACACACGTATACTCCAATTCCTTAATTCCCCCACACTTAAAATGGGCATTGTCCTCAATGTCCAAAAATAATAAAAGCATAAAAGAGGGATGGAAATAGAAGTACTCCCCTAGATTGAATACACTATATGGAGCTTTGAAATGAATGATTGCAACTTCTTTTTCAAAAAAAGCTACAAACAAAATAAACCAAAGAAAACAAGTAAAACACTCAAAGCAAACACTCAAAAGATATGCATAAAAGAGAAAAACACATAAAAGAAAGGATACAGATGGGATGCCTCCCATCAAACGCTTATTTAAGGTCATAAGCTTGAACCTTGGCATATGTACATCATTCATTATTGAATAGATGCTTGAGTCCAATAGGAAGCATGCTCACACTCCGTGAGGAGCCTGGAGCAACTTCCCTCAAAATCGACTCCTTCTCAACACAATGCTCTATGATTTATGAGGTGTGGAACTTCATCGTTTCACCATTATACTTTAATGTCCACTAGTCTTTTCAGGCATCACCCTTCTCACACCAGGATGGTCTTCATAATTGTGGAGACTCAACATCCTGCTTGCCACCTTTGATCTTCAGCTCGCTTGCCCATAACTCGTTCAACTCATATGTGATTAGTGACTTTTCTTTTTGTTGTTTCTCTTTTTGTTCTTCTTCTTCTTTTACATGTAAACAACTAGGAAAAGGAAACAAAATTTGGTTAACGATAACATGAACTCCATCACTTACCTTAGGAGGTTACACATCCTCCATCTTTTCTCAAACTATAACCTCTTTCTCTTCTAACTCCGCTTTTGCTTCATTCTTTGTTTTTGGGTTCTCCAAATGATATCCACTCTCTGAAGGAATGCATAACTCCTTTGCATCACTCTCCTATTGGCTAAGAACTCTTGCAGACACTTAGGCTTCTAATCTCTTCGTTAAATGGCTCAATTGATCTTCCAAGGTCTTCAAGCTACTCTCCTCGTTACCTGCTGGAATTAAAGAGTGTTTGTTGCCAAACTCATTACCATTTCCTTCAAAGACATCTTATTAGCTTATGGTGGTGGAGGAGGCTCTAGCTGGAAGTATGACTGCTCTTGATAATAGCTCGATGGAGAAGTGAATCTGTACTGTGTATCCTGCAAAAAGGAACACGTACAAAAAGAATAACCAAAAAATGAGCAAACTTTACATACCTTAGCTCGTTGGTCATCTCTCAATACTTGCGCAACTAAGGGTGTGAAATTTGCCACTTGATGATCAAATCTGGAAGTCGCAATAAACGGAAACTCATTACCATAATAAGGATAATACAAAAAATTAAAATCAAAAGCATACTGATAGTGAGCCATGCCGCTAAAAGATCGAAAAATTAGAAAAAGCTATGAAACTAAAAAAAAAACAGAAGACAAGGTAACCAAGAGCATACTGATAGTGAGACAAGGTAATTGCTTATGTTAAAGAAAGTCAAGGTCTCTATCATTTTCGTCAATCTCTAGTGGATCAAAAATCATTCACAACAACCACTTCATGCTACGAACATAATCATTTGAATCTTTGGCATTGTTGACTTGGTCACTTACCTGTGCCTCATCTGCAACTTTTGAATCAGTTGGATAATTTCATTTCTATGTCCTTTGATCAAGCTTGTGAAACATGTCATCTATCTAAACACAAGAAACTTACCTTTCCACTTAGTTCTAGTAGAGGATAACATATTTGATCTAATTCATGTAGATATTTGGGGAAAATTTAACATTCCTTCTTATGATGGTTATAATTATTCTCTAACAATATTAGATGATCACTCTTATTCTTTACGGGTTTATATGATGAAGGAGCAAATCTGATGTTCGATCCCTTTTTTAATCTTTTTGTGCTTTTGTTGAAAATATATTTTGAATCACAATTAAACAAGTTTGTAGTAATCAAAAGTGGAAGTTTTTTATGCATGATAAAGGAACTATTCACGAAATGTCTTGTGTCCACACACCTCAATAGAATGGCCGAGTTGAGAGGAAACACCAACATTTATTAAACATAACTCGTGCCTTATGTATACAAGCACATTTGCCTCTTGTCTTTTGGAATGAATGCATTTTACATACTGCACTTTTTATCAATAGGCTACCAAGTCTAGTCTTGTCCAACAATTCTCCTTTTGAGGTTCTACATAGTAGGGTCCACAGTTATCGACAACTTTGGGTGTTTGGTTGTCTATCTTATGCCTCTACTTTAGCTATAAGATTATCAAAATTTGATCCACAGTTACGTGTTTATGTTTTCCTTTTGGGATGAAGGGATATAAATCATATGATTTAAGCTCTCATCAGGTTTTTATCTCTCGTAATGTAACTTTTTATGAAGACATTTTTCCTTTTCAAAATCCACAAGCACATGATAAAATATTTTTCCATCCTTATAGTCCCACCATACCTGTTTGGTCATCTGTAACTCCTATTATCGATGGGTATATTGATCCTCCTTTCTCATCAACGCCTTTATCGCATACATCATCTTCCCAACTATGATCCTCCCTGCTCGACCTCAACATATTTTCAGCATATAGCACCTTCCCTACCAAACTCTAATTCTTCACCAATGTCCATACAACCAAAAAAATGTTCTGCTAAGGAGCATCATCCTCCTTCATATCTGGACAATTACATATGTGGCCTTATCTTTTATCAATATGCCACTCATTCTTTAAGGGGGTTTGTGCTCTACTCTTTATCGTATCTCCTCATATTTCACTTGTGTAATATTTCTTCATCTTGTCAAACATATAATCTTTAATTTCTCTTGTCCAATATGTTGAACCACGTTCCTATGGTGATGCTGTTAAACAACCTTGTTGGCGAGAAGCCATGCAGCAGGAGCTAATTGCACTTGATTAAAATGTTACTTGGAAACTCGTTGACCTGCCAAAGGGAAACAAACCAATTTTTTATAGTTGGGTTTATAAAGTTAAATTGAAGGCAGGTGGGATAGATGAATGTTGTAAAATTAGATTTGTTGCCAAAAGATATACCAAGGCCTTTGGAGTCGATTTTTTGGATACTTTTTCTCCGGTTAAGAAACTCACTACATTTCGTGTCCTACTTGTAGTTGCAGTTCATCATAACTGGGTACTCAAGCAACTAGACATCAACAACATCTTCCTTAATGGGGATTTTGAAGAAGAAGTATATATGGATATTGTTAGAGTATCAACTGTAATTTAAGAAGTGTCATATTCTGACCTTATCTGATATTGGGTAGTTATAATGTCTTCTTAGAGGCTGTTTATAACTTGTAGCCTAAATGAAGTTTGGGCCTTCTGCTAATATTAAATAAGCTTACAGGGTCACACACCAAACAAAATGAACGTTCAATGGGCCTAATTTAGATTTGGGCTTTGGGCCTTAAAGTCTTCCTATATATATATATATATAAGGTGATTAACTGATAGAAAAGGGTTTTTATCAAATCAAAACCCTAATGCACGACGTCCTCATCTAGAGAGATAGAAGGAGACGAGACTACTGCTAGCACATTAGAGTGGAACATTCATTCTAGCGAAGGTGTGGATACTACTAGAGGCATGACATTTGACATGCTCTTTTCGACACTACCCATTCCTCTCCCTATTTATGTTGCATAAAGGTATAATCCAATCTCGATTTGGTTTCAATATTCACATGGGTCTGGGTGATTTTGGATTGTGTCTTCTGAAGTTCATTGTTGTAGATCATTTGAAATATCCATTAACCTCCAGGTTAGTCGGTTACTCCTACAGATTGGGGGAAAGTTTGTTAATTACAAAAGTCTCTCTATGGCTTGAAACAAGCGAGACGTCAGTGGTTTGCTAAATTGACAAATTTCTTGATTGATTATGGTTTTCATCAATCTAGAGCTTCACTAAAAAAGGGTCTTATTACTTTGTTGCTTTGCTTTTTTACGTTGATGATATTATAATAACAGTTAACAATGCGATGAAGCTGGAAGAAACTAAAAACTTTCTAGAATCATGCTTCAAGTTAAAGGACCTTGGCAATTTTAAGTTTTTTCTTGGACTTGAAGTAGCAAGAAGCAAAACTAATTTACATTTATGTTAGAAGAAGTGCAAATTCGAATTGTTAAAGGAGTCAAAGCATGTGAGATGTAAACTAGTTACTACACCTTCTAAATTAAATGTCAAGTTGAAGGAAGAAGGGTGAACTTTTTTTGAAGATCATGAAAAGGGAGATGGTAGTGTTGATGAAGCTTTAGATGCTAGTGAATTTCCCATGTTTACTTCAAGTTATAGATGTTTAGTTGATAAATTACTTTACTTAATGATAACACGACCAAATATAAGTTATAATGATCAACAATTTAGTTAATTTATGACTAAGCCAACTGATCTTGTTGGGACCCGATCTCGGGACCGGACCCTAACCGGAGAAGCGGATTCGGAAAGCATAGCGCGGAAGCAAAAACATAATCGAAATCGAAGAATGGGATTTACAAAATGAAGCGAATCGAAAAATTGGATAATTCAAATGCGGAAATATCGAATCAAAATCGACTCGAATCAAAAATTAGAATATACGGAAACAAAATCGAAAGCAGAATTCGAAAAATCGAAGGAACGGATTTCGAAGCAAAACTAATCGAAAGCCAATCGAAACGTAACTAATGTCCGACATCTGGGGTAACGAAAATTTGAGAAGATTCTCGCGTGCCGCGTTAGAAACCCTAAGACTAATCCAAAGCCGAAATCGGTATAATTTTTCTTTTCATCTTATATATTCTCATAACATTTATTCCATTTCATCTTTATTCAAACTTAATCAAAAATAAAACTAATCCATATTCAATAGGAATTTAACCATTCCAATGTCACTATCTTTTGCCATAATGATCCATAACCTCAAATTACTAGATTTCTCTTAATCATGCATATCTTAAGTTCATCTTTAAAACTCTTGTTCTAATTTTCCTTTGCCATAAAAAAATAATCACACAAATCTTATTCTCAAACAAGCCATACACAATTTAATGAAATTTCGACAGCATAACGGCTGCATTTGACCTAACCCAAAACCTGCAAATGGTAAATAAACACTTCTAAAGTTCCCAAACAAACACACAATCATCAAAATCCACCGGACCCTCCGTCCGGGATCTCAACATACACGAACACAATCCTATTTCTAAAACACTTCAATAATCTTAATCACAAAGCAGTATCC
Organism: Erythroxylum novogranatense; assembly: GCA_029891385.1. NCBI lineage: Eukaryota > Viridiplantae > Streptophyta > Magnoliopsida > Malpighiales > Erythroxylaceae > Erythroxylum > Erythroxylum novogranatense. Next base: position 78,786,341 of record CM057229.1, on the reverse strand, counting down.
TCGGACCCCCTGTCCGGAACCCATATAATCATCACATTTATATCTCAATCACATGCACATTCATATATATACTAACTAGAATTTTACTTACATAATCCAATGCCATAATCATACACAACTCAATTCCCTACATAAATTCATCATTCTTATAAATATCCAACTCAATTCCCTACATAAATTCATCATTCTTATAAATATCCATACTTCAATCTCATACTCCAATAACCAAAATAGAACTGGCAATTTCAAGCCACGATACAAAACCAAGGACCAAAAATCCAAAATAACCCTATTACAAAAACATGCAAAACTAATGTCTTGACCGTCTTCCACCCGATCTCCTGCTCGAAAAACCTGGGGATGGGGATGAAAGGGGGTGAGCTGAAATAGCTCGTGGATAACATATTTATAATTAAAAAATAAGCAAAATCATTTTTCAAAACATTTGCCATTTAGCAAAATTTTCAAAAACTTATTTCTTAAACCTTTCCACTTTTCAAAACATTTAAACTAAAATTTCCAATCTCTTCACAATTTCAAACCTCAAAATTTCATTCTTCGAAATTCCAAAGCTTTTAAAAATTCATAAATATAATCGAAAACATAAATGCAAGCACATATAAATGCATCACATTATAAATAAATCAAAAAGCACATAACATTTCAGAATGGTTTGGTTTCGGTCTAAACGAACGTCTTGTGCATATCCCCAAGATAGTCCAATTATGTAGTGAACTTATAGAGTCCTTACGAGACTCCAATGTCACTAAGCGGCAAAGGGAGAAGCCTTTTAAAAACGAGACCAGTGCACTGACTCATACTTAAGATACCTAACCAAACCCACAGCACATAATTCATGCTTAAAAATCGAAACGCCCGAAGGCGTATTTCAAAACTTAAATTTTTCACATCATGTCATACTAGACACATTAACATTCACAATGCACATACGTGCATATAACAATTCTCCATACATATGTCATATAGCAAATCAAAATACAATCACAATTCATCAAACCAGCTCACAACAATCAAAATCACAATCGATTCACAACAATTCATAAACAAAGTATGCTACACCTTTGATAATTTACCAAATCATCAAAACACATTTAATTCAAAAATCGTATTAATTTCATCAAATCATTCAAAACATTGAATTCACTCATTGTAGCCATTCCTTGTAAAGTTCAAAACATGGTGAATAATAATTTCTTAAAATCATTGTTCATTCGAAATCAAAATTTTCCAATATTAACATAGACAATAATTTATAAACAATTTGCTTCTTGATTTTTTTTGAAATCATTTAATTAGCTTATAATTCAAAGCATAAACATATTTAATCATTCAAAACAATTCTCAAATCATAGACAATAAAATTCATAATTCCTTTCTTTCTTGATTTTCAAAACCTTGAATTTAAACAATTTTAGCACTTTTAAAATCATTCCAAAACAATAAATTTAGTCATTCTGAATTAAAAAATTTCAATTTCTTAAATCATTGGACATATACCAAAATTTCTAACATTAATTCAAACGCATTCGAAAAATCTTAAATTTTCAAACATTTGCATAAACAATATTTTCTAAACAATCTCAAACGCATTCGAAAATCTTAATTTTTCAAACATTTGCATAAACAATATTTTCTAAACAATTTCAAACGCATTCGGAAATCTTAATTTTTCAAACATTTGCATAAACAATATTTTCTAAACAATTCCAAACGCATTCGAAAATCTTAATTTTTCAAACATTTGTCATATTCAAACTCAATATCATTTACCAATTCAACCAAAATCCTCATAACAATTTTCCAATCATTCAAACACAAAGAATTCTCAATTATCAAAATCAAGGAATGCAACACTTTAGAAATTTCCAAATCATTAATAAAATCATAATGTCTTACAAATTCTAATAGTAAAACTCAATAAATCAAACACAATTAATTCAAACAATTTTATCACTTTCTTAAATCATTCCAAAACAATAATTTAGTCATTCGAATTAATAAATTAAACAATATTTTGAAATTAATAAATTAAAAAATATTTTTGCTTTCTTTATTTTTCGAAAACACATAGATAACTCATAATTCAACTTATAAATATGGTACCCACCTCATTTCCATACTAGGAACTTGATTTAAGCCTCAATTCCTTCAATCCTTACTTAAATCGAAAATCCCAAATTCAAGACATAAAAACCCTAATTTAGAAACATCCAAAATTAACCATCATGTAGGGCACAGTCACTAAAATTAACTTTGGAAAACTCAATCCCATAACAATCTTAAGCCAAAATAAACCAAAATCTCACTAAAAATTCAAAGCTTAAAAATCATCACTTACCTTCATCTTCTTCATTTTCGAAATTTCCTAGCTCATCTTGGAGCTCTCATCTTCTTTCATCTATTTCCCCTTGAAATCAATGAAAAACTTGCTTGAAAACCCATGAAAACCGAAGCCCTAAGCTCCCTTTCTTTCTTCTCTCTTCTTCTCCCACCGACGCTTCTCTCTTCTCTCCCTCTCTTCTTCGTTTATTTCATTTTTCTGCTTAGAATCGTGCTTCCACTCTAAATAAAACGACAACACTCTTCTTATCCTTTTAATGACTATAAAATGACTATCGTGTCCCTTTCTTATAGCCTTCTAACTTAAGTTGTTAAGTGAACTTCCGAAATTGCCCCTGAAATATTATTGAAAAACTGACATCTTGCCTCCTGATTTTGAGCAGGTAAATGAAATAATTTGGCAAAACTTCCTTCTAGAAAAATGTTCCTCTATGTCTAAAGTTTCCAATGACACCAAAAACGCTCAAATCGGTTCAGAAACGAAGGAGTTATGACCAAAATACTTTCAGACCTGAACTTAACCACCACTAAACCTTACACCAAACTTCCCTTCAGAAATTGAACACCTTAGGGGCTAAATTGAACTTTGATCCTTCCACATGATCTGTAGCCCCATGTCTCTATTTTATTTTACCTTAAGAATCAATTCAATTGGATCTCCACAGATCCCGAATTTCATAAAATACTGAACCATGTTCAGAAAATTATCTAACTCATAACCATTAACCAATCCTCTGACTTTGCTTCAATCAATCTCTTTCCATTTAATCTCCTAAAAATCATAAATTCCCATGAAAATGTAGCTAACTGTCTTAGGAATCCAACGTTTCAAAAACCAAGTCAATCGGATGTCGGACGGAGAAATTTTAAGCAAAGGATTGAAAAAGGGTCGGATTAAAAACAAAAGAACTGAACTTCAATCTATTGATAAAACCGAATTTTTCAAAAATCATAACTCTTGATCCCGAACTCAAAATTTAACAAATTTGGTTTTGATGGAAAGATAGAAGGAAGCTCTACAACTTCTATGAAGAACTCAAAAATCAATTACATCTCTAAAGGGGTCAAAAACCTAGTCAAAGTTACTGCCCTGTTAAACATCACCTAAACAAACTCCAAACTTTCAAATTTCATATCTTCTAATTTCCACATCCAAAAATTGCATACTTTATAGCGTCGGAAAGATTGATAGACAAGCTACAACTTTCATGAAGACCACTTACTCTAATTCAGACTAAATCTATATGACTAGTGGCCTCAACGCCGAGTACACGCAAATGTACACTTAAAGATATTTTTACAAAACAAACTTTGACTGATCATAACTTTTACTCCCGATATCGAAAAATATCAAACTTTATGGCGACGGAAAGCTCTTAACATAAGCTACAAGTTTTATGAAGATTATTTTCTCAAATTTGGCCTAAATCAAAAAGTCAACTCTCTATGACCAAAAAGTCAAACTTTTCTTAATTCTTCATATTCTCACTCTTTTCTCTTTATTTCTTAAATTTTTAACTCCATTAAAGCAATTTATTCACTAACAATTCCATTTAAACTTCAAACGCCATATTAGGCCATACCTTAACATAAACTTCAATAACAAAAGCATTTTTCACCTATCTTAATCTCATCTAACTATTCAAATTCAAAATTTTCTTTTTATTTATTCATTCTAATTTCCTCATTTTCATGTCACTTGACACTTCAAAATTTTAAGGAAAGTTCGGGGTCCAAAATTTGAATTGGCTTAATGGTGAGAGGCGTGTTCTTAGAAACAACAAAACCTTGAGGGGTCGCAAGTTCGATTCCCAAAAAGGACAATACTGATTAAGGTTGGATGTCGCGGTATAACCCACAAACACACGCCGAAGTATAACCCCAAAATACCTATGGGTGGGGTGTGGGATCCAACAGATCTACACATGAGAGCAGCTTATAGTGTGCTACAATAGTTGAAGGGGACACCCAGTAATGGATTTGTTCTTTCCATTTGATGGAGAACTGAAGATTAAAGCTTTCTCTAATAGCGACTGGGCTAGCTGCTTGGAGACTAAGAGATCTATTACAGGTTACACAATATTTCCTGGTAATTCCTTGGTTTCTTGGAGATTAAAGAAGCAAAAGACAATGTCTCGTTCCTCAGCAAAAGCAGAATACGGAATACAGAGTTTTAGCTTATGTGGCTTGTGTAATACAATGGATAAGGTACCTCTTAGATGATCTGTCTATATTGCATGATGAGCTGACTCAACTCTTCTATGATAACAAATTGGCTCTTTGCATAGTTGAGAATCCTATTTTACATGAACGAACGAAACATACAGTACTTGTTTGTCACAATGTAAGAGAAAAGATTCAGTCTAGCTTGATTAAATTATTCTATATACGATCGCAGTTTCAGATAGCAGACATCTTCACTAAAAGCCTCGTGGGTTAACGTTTTCCATTTCTGGTTAGTAAGATGGGAATGTTAAACATTTAAATTCCAGCTTGCGGGGGAGTGAAGGAAAACAATCTTGCTTAAGAATGACCAGTCGTTAGGATTAAGAGAATTAAGAAAGGTGCAAGTGATCACATGATGAACTTAAAAAAGCAACAAATAACCTTGGTATTGTAACATGGCTTAGACTACAAGAAAAATGTCGTTTAGCGACGGAAAATACCAATGGAAAGCCACAGGATTCCGTCGGGAAAATAGATTCTCAACGGAATTAACAATAGACAAAGGCATCGTAAAAATGACCTTAGTTAATAACTTTTGACAAATAATAGAATATTCATTGGTAAATTTACCAATGGACATTTTATGTAACAGTCGGTGAATATACTGACAGTTTTTTGTTCAATTTTTCTGTCGACATATTTACAGACAGTTTTATTCCATCAGTAACTTTATTACAACAATACCGACAGTTATGATTGTTTCGTCGGTGAGTATACCCACAGTTTTTCTGTGGCAAATCCTGTCGATAAAGTTGGCGACGAGCAGCTAATGTTACTAATAGAACAATGTGTTCTGTCGGTAAATATATTGGATTTTATTGACGTAGAATTATGTTCCATCGAAAAATATAATGCATTTTACTAACGTAAAATTGTTTTCTATCGGCAAATATTTTGAAAACTTTTTAAATGCGACATTAAATTTTATTTCATGATCTTATGTTTAATATATAATTTCAATAGTTATGAATTATCTGTTCATAATATTTTAATTTGTTTATACATTTAATTTGTTTAAACAGAAAGTTGATTAATAATATAAGGTTAAAATTATCTTAATTGATAATAAAAACATTAAATTGAACATAATAAATATTTGTAACTCAAATGAAATGACTACAAGTGTAATATTGATTTGGTGACTACGGATGCTCTGATTGCTACAATGAGATGCTACCCCTCCCCTTCAACTCATCCATCTCATTACGGAGCTAAGCTATATACTCCATCGACTGTTGCAATTGAGTTGCCAATGTCTGCACTGTGCTCCAAAGCTCATTAACTTTATTGTTTATAGACCGTCTACTAGATATTGTTGTACTGCACGTGAAGGATTGCGAATAATATGTATTCACAAATGAACCTAATCCGAGATCCTTTCATAACGGTCCCTACTACCCACTGCATCAAGATATGTCTGACTCTCATCAACAGCTTGTTCATGCTGAGACTGTCGTTGAGTGCTTTCTTGTATTTGGTCATATTAGGAGGTGATGTTTATATTAGTAAGTGATAATTACTAAGAATTAATATAAAAGCATAAATTCCACATACATTAAGTTGTCTACATTAGGCGTTGATGAATGTCACACCATCGTACTTCTTAGTGTGAGTGTGTAAAAAGAGATGATGGGGTGTAGGCCTCATGCCCGTAGGCTTTTCCTGCATCAGAATAAATTGTTATAATTAATTAGAATTTATAAAAATTTTGACAGAATTTTCTTTATTTTATGATATTTGCCTCCTGTTCCAAAATTCACACATCAATTTACATTGATATACGGCAAAGTTAAAAAATCAGAATATAAATGTAAAATATAAATGCTTGCAAGTCTCTCTACATACTCATGGTAGATCTTCTCATATGTATGGGAAGACTCTCTACCCCCAGTCTCCACGTCTGTATTGCCTCAAGCGATGTCCAATACTACTGCCAACAACTTCATATTTGTTCAGAAATATAAGATGGTCGTATACCAGCCTTATGTATCGCATCAACAAAGTCCTAACAACGTGTACATACTTGTCTCTTCCATAATTTATTAATGACCGCGTCAAATTCAGAATCTCAAAAAAATTCTTTCTGAAATAAAAAGAACAAATTTGATAAATACATATAATGTAATAATATTTATCTAATTAATGTATAAAAATTAATTAAAAAAGATAATAATATTTTCTATTATACCTCAAACTCCTGATAGTAAAATTTCTTTGTGACCTGAGAGATATTCTTCCATACATAACCCTCAAGATCAATCTTTTCCTTAAATTTGGATGTCCTGTTTCTTGAGCGCGATCCGGACGAAATCAACCTAATATAAAAACAAATAATTTTATACCATTTTTAAAATGTAAACCTAGAACTTAATTATAAACATATAGTATTTCATGTATTTTCACTTACAGATTATTGACAATTGTGATGTAAGTTCTTCCATCAGGTCCCTGAGCTTCAGCCTAGTGGCCATATCCTTCATCCGTATCATTTACCCCTAATATCTCTGTCACTATAGGAGTAGTGGATGATATAGGGGTGGTGGATGGTATAGCATCAAGTACAGAAGGTGATGCCTCATATGCAAGTGTAGTAGTTGGAGGGGGAGGATGTGATTCAGTTGTAGTTGCAAAGTGTGATGGTTCACCTGGACAGTAAGTACCTTCGAATCATTTTCTAAACCTAAGTCGCATTATATCATGTTTTCTCTTTGGTGGAATATTCAACTTGAAATTCATATTTGATTTAATGTTCTAGAAATATAACAATTTGAACTCAATATTTTACATAATATATTGAAAAGGAAATAATTGATTTGTTGAATATAATATTTAATTACAAACATAAATTAATCGCTATCATTACTTAATTGTAAATTAAAATCATCTTCTTTTTTCTAAACGAGGGAAGAAAATGAAGGAACAAGTTAATACAAAGTGACAAAAATGGAACTTTAAGTGGCATACAAGTTTTGCAAACAATGTGGGTATAATAAGAGAACTTATTAAATAAGGCAAACCTAATAAGTTTAAAAACAGTTAACCAATTGAACCAAGTCAACTAACTAACTAGGAGTGCTAATAAAATAATATCATCCGAGCAAATCTCTAGGTGAAAGAGGGGAATAGTTTACATTATTAGGGTATATTTTGGATGATGTGTTCATAAATCTCATATTTGTAAATATATAGCTTCAAAATTGCCTTTTTGGTTTTTAACATCTATAAGCAGAAAAAATTCAAATAGAAATAAGAAGAAATCTTCTTCTCTTTAAAACATATGATAGTCATTGCATGGAATGTGATAAAATTGAATTATGTTTCCAAACAGCTCATTCTTAAAGATTCATTTTGGAAAATAAGTTTATCTTATAGGTATTTTGGAATCAAGTGTAATATCATCAGTTATTTGCCAAATTATTAGAATCTAATTAACAACTACATTCCTCATTCTAATGGTAGAATCTTAGAGCTATTCATTAAAGAAAAAAATTAAAACACTTGATTCGTTAGTTAAAAATAAGATAATTCAGTTGAGGATCATTTGCAAAAAACAGAATCTCACTATGAGCATCTCCATCATTTATACTAGCAACTACACCTTTTCAAAGAACTACTCTATGGTTAAAGCTTGAAGAGATATCTATGAATATGAAAGCACCCCAGCTATTTATGAGGGATTTCAATTTAACCATACATCTATATGAAGCTAAGGGAATAACTCATCCAGAACTATTCCCTATATCAAGTACATATAAATCATCTAAAAAGACTAAGTTGTTCACTTTCATAAGCTCCTCCTTGACAATTCCCTTAGGGTAAGAATTAGATCTATCAACCAGTTGAATCACAACCCTAGTCTCAATAAAAGAGTCAAGTTATAAAAAACATAAATCGTGTACTACAAGAAATAAGTTGATGCTCCTAAATCAAATATGACATTTTTAATTATGAATTACCAATTATGCAAGGAATGGGAAGTGTACCTAGATTTTTACAATTTGTAAGGGACTATTTTAATGATAGTTGAGACATTTTTACTAATATATGATAAATAGATTATATATTTAGCATCATGTTTAAAGTATTATGCTATTATTTTGTTGTTATTATAGGATTTAGTACTTAAATGACTTATATTTTGTTTTAGGACCTATTACAACCCCTCAAAGGAGAGGGACAGAATTTGGAGCAGATATGAGTTAATTTAGAGCAATTTTAGAAGATTGTAAGTGAAGGAATTAGAACTCAATACCATGTTTGTCCATATATCAAAGCTTGCTACATTCTATTCATGAGATAATTACCTACTAATACATAACACCCAAAAGGCCACATCTTCTGGTCATGTTCAATAAGGGAGCATTTTACTTCTCCAACGTTCGTGACATTCTACCGTGAGTAGTTTATGTATATAGAATGATGTAGATTGATCAAAACAATCATATCTATAAGACATCCACTCTACGAAATATTGATACACTTTCATTCCAAACTGATAATTATCCATAAAATCAAACCACAAACACGGTTCAGAAATGATGAAAGCAGTACACAAAACTCAGTACAAAACAAAACCCACTTACCTCAATTGATGAATAAACAAAAGCACAGAAGGAAGCAATACACAAAAGCACTGGAAGGATGAAGGGAACCGAACAACTAAACTGAATGAAAATGCAGAAGGGAATTGAAACAAACAAAGGAAGAAGATGGACGGTGAGAAGGAACCGAAGCTTGCAATCAGCGACAAAACCAGTGGCTAGAGAGAAAATGGGTGGAGGAGAAAATGAAGATTGATGGATCGGGGGGATTAGTAGCTCTAGTTGAACAAAAAAGACGTCGTTATGTTTAATGTTGAAGACAAAGCTAACGGTGTCATTTAAATTTTAAATTTACCAAGTAGTCCTTCTGTCAGTAAATCATCGATAGAATCCAGTTCCATTGGTGTACCCTTATTCGATTATGTTTTATCAAACATGTTGCAGTCGAAGCAACTGACGACATTTAACTTTCATATTTCGTTAGTAAACGATGACCCTATACTCCATCGCAAAAATCAGTGAGATAATTTCCTATCCATCTTTATCAATGGGTATTTTGTCCGTCGCAAATTACCATATATTACGACAGTTTCATCAACAGAATATGATTTTCTGTAGCTAATTTTCAAAGATATTATTTCCACCAGTAATTTTCTGTCGGCAATAGGTAATTTTCTTGTAGTGTTGGTACCCAAACCCTTATAATAGCTATACAATTCTAGGATTTTGGAGCCTCATTATTATGTTAGTGTTGGACCCCGAATTTTTGTTTATGATTTCATTAAGCATGAACTGTGTTAATTGTGTGATTTATGGTTTGATTGGATTTAATTGGAAGTGTTAGGGGATAATTGAGATTTATTTGAGTTTAATGTGGTTTGAAAGGGTAAGAGTGTATGAGGGTATTTTGGGAAGATTGCTTAGGTTGAATTAAGTTAAGGCTTTGAAGGAGGGGTAAAATAGTCTTTACCCATCTCCTTTAGATATAAGTGAAAGAATTAGAAGAGAAAGAAAAGAAAGAAAGAAAAAGAAGAAGAAAGAGAAAGGAGAAGTCATAGGTGGAGGAAGAAGAGAAGAGAAATAAGGCTTTGTGATTCTTGAGTTTTTCGACAGATTGGAGCTATTTTCAGGTAAGTTTAGCCTCTTGTAACCTTGTTGAGAATAGATTAAACCCTAGAATAGATGTGAATGTGTTAGAATCAATGGTTTAGAGGTTTTCGGAAAAATGGGTGAAAATCCTTAGGTTGGTGATCTTATGATTGTTTTTAAGGTTTAAATGAGTTAGAACTGAAGTTTAGGACTTGAATCAAGGTTTAGGTGTGTTGCATTTGTGTTTGGGGAAGGATGGAAGTGTGAAAATGCTGGAAAATCAGGTTTGGAGTCGTTCTCCAGGCTCGCACGTCGCGACGTGCGTATGAACACGCCGCAACGTGCGAGTTTGTCGCGACGTCCAAATTTTAGGTTCGCCGCAACGTGTGGGAAGGGTAACTTCGCAACGAGCGTGAGAAACACACCGTGACGTGCGAGAGGATGGTGTACACCGCGGTGCACACTTGTGTGCACGCCGCGGCGAGCGTGGGTGTTCGTCGCGACGAGCGGGGCTTCGCCGCGGTGAGCCCCCTGTTTCCAGCAACGATAAATTTTAGTCTTTTCGGCATATCTTTTGCTGTGGATGTCCAAATGAGGTAATTTTGGACTCGTTGTGATCTAGAGATAAAGGGATACAAGTTTTATGAATAAAGGAAGTTCGAAATTTGCCTCTTAGATTCAGGAATTTGGGTTGAAAGTCGAATGTAGACTTTTAATGCTAGTGTTTTTACTTTTCAAGCTTTTTGACTATTTCCTTTTGAATGTTAATTAAATGGAAACTTGGTTTGTTATAGGAAACCAAGCCGACCTGACCCAATCACAAGAGGAAGGACAACAGTGAGTTGGATTCTCGAGCGATATTAGGTGGGTAATATATTTATGATTGTTGTGTGTATGGGCAATATGTGTATGCTTGCTTGCATGTGTGTGACACTGCTTGTGTTGAATTACAAGAAATATTGAAAATGCATTGTGATTATGATTATGTACGGTTTTGATAGGCCTTATGGCTTTTCGCAAGAATGAAAAGTATGAAAACTTTGATAAAATGCTTTGACCATGAAACGAATGGTTATGTGCTTTGTTTGGGTGAGAGAGTAACGGATGGATAGTCACGTGCACGTCGACGTATAGCCTTCTCCCGGCTGCCCGCTTGAGGCCACGAGATCCTTGAGAAATCGGACTCAGATAGTTTACGGAATAAACTTCGGTTTATCCGGATCGTTTTACAAAACTCTCGAGCCATTTGTTATGCATTGCATGATTGATTTGTTAGAAATGATGCATAATAATTGTTATGTTGTGAAGCAGGAATTGCATGATTTATTCTTTTGATGGCTATATGAATGTGAACCAATTGCTAAGTGTTGACTTGCTATACTTGAATAAATATATATGCTTGAATGTGTGGCTCGTTGCCAATGGCTATAAATATATATGCCACTGAGCTTTGCCGCTCAGTCTATTATTTTCCCCCTCCTCAGGTGCAGAACGAGACTATTGTTGATCTTGCAAGGCATCGGAAACTTCAAGCTAGTTAGGAGCTTTATATTAAGTTAGTATTTTGGTTGGCCCTCCGAGCATATCATCATGGAGCATATTCATGTATTTTGAATTTGAACTTTATTTTGTAATATGCTACCTTGAGAATGCTTGTTTGAATTTCCTTCGAATTGTAATGGCATGAAGCCCTTGGTTTGTGGGGTGTTAAATTCATAGATAGAATGCATGTGTAGAATGTATGGATATATGTGTTTGTATTGAAATTGTATGGATGTTAGGATTGGGTCCGAATGTTTAGGAGCTCGTCGCTGGCGCAGCCCGAGGGGCCACCTCGGGAATAGGGATTCGGGACTCGGGCCCAACATATTTGGCATCAGAGCGCCTAGGTTTAGTGTCCTCGGCTTAGAATGCATAGTAGGATGAATAGTTTGCTATATGATTATTTGTTGCATTGATTGATTGCATTAAGTGACATGCATATCATGCATACATGTAGGAATTCAGATTGCTATGTAGCTAATCCTTAGTGTTTACCTTTGAAGGAGTACGATGCCACCTCGTAGAAGGACACGAGGAGTTCTGCAAGGATCTGTTGCACCTGACTCTCCGACTAGAGAGGAGAGGACTGATGAGTCGGTAGCCCCAGGAAATGCTGAGGCTTCTGTAGGGCTTGGTAGTGAGTCCCTTCCATCGCAGACTCAGGAGTCGTCGGTTATGCAGGAGCAAGTGCCTCCGCTAGATCCGAGGTTGTTCGTGCTTTCACCGGGCATTTGTTCAAAGCTATGGGTCGATGCCACACCTTACGCTTCACCCACTAAGAAGGGAGACGGTTCGATAAGTTGAGGAAGTATGGAGCAGTGGACTTCTACGGGATCACTGATCCTGAGGAAGCTGAGACATGGTTGAGAAAGACCGAGAGGGTGCTAGATTAGATGGAGTGTGAGGATGATGAGAGAGTTATTTATGCTGCAAACTTGTTTCAGGGAGATGCTTTGCATTGGTGGGAGACTGTGCCAGGGAGTCAGATGAGACCAGTAGGGTTGGCATGGCAGGACTTCCTTGCTGCTTTCAGGAAGAAATATCTGTCTGAGGTGTATATTCAGCAGAAGCAGAGGGAGTTCCTCAGTCTTACCCAGAGGAAGATGACAGTTAGTGAGTATGAGCGTCGGTTCACTCAATTGGCGAGGTATGCTTCAGATCTGATGCTGAGTGAGGCTGCTAGATGTCGTCGGTTTGAGTCGGGACTGTACTTGGCCATCAGAGAGAAAGTGATAGTGCAGAACTTTTGTGATTTTCAGCAGTTGGTTGAGGCAGCATTGAGGGTTGAGAATATAGAGAATATCAAGAGTGCTGTGAACAAGAAGAGAAAAGGAAGAGAGCAGTTCAAGAGGGGAGGTAGTACTAGTACTCCTATGCCCGACAGGAGTGCCAGGAGCTTCCCTATTCAGTCTGAAGAGAGGAGCAGTGGTGCGAGCCGATCTCGACCGGTGAGGACTTCTACTGTTTCTCATCAAGCCTCAGCTGTGGGCGGCAGTAGAAGGGGAGATGGAGATAGGCCATCCATCCCGAAGTTTGAGCACTGCGGGAGATCCCATAGAGGAGAGTGCTACAGATTGACAGGAGCTTGCTTTAATTGTGGAGAGAAGGGGCACATTGCTAGAGAGTGTCCTCAGCCTCCACGACAAGAGAGAAGCTAGATGCAAGCTTCCAGGAGAACAGAGACTGTGGGTTAGAGGACTGCAACAGAAGTGGGCAATTCTGATGCAACCAAGAGGGTGAGTCTTCCAGGGACACCGAGGGGGCAGACACCAGCTAGGGTGTTTGCGATGACTCGGGAGGATGCAGAGACCGCTTCAGATGTTGTCACTGGTATGGTTAGACTCTTTTCTGATGATGTGCTTGCTTTGATTGATCCGGGATCTACTCATTCGTTTGTTTCCTCGAGTAGACCTGTGTGTGATAGAATTGTGAGCCCTTTAGATACTCCGCTGATGGTGAGTACTCCAATCGGCCAGTATATTATTGTCAGTCAAGTTTTTAGGGACTGTGAGATATGTATTGGCGGAGAACTTCTAGTGGGAGACTTAATGCCACTGAAGATGGGAGGATTGGATGTAATTTTGGGTATGGATACATTGGAGAGGTACAACGCCTGTCTGGATTGTAAGCTGAAGACAGTGAAATTTGAATTGGATGACGACAGAAGAGTGGTATTTTCTGGGGACAGAAAAGCAAGTCCGCCCAGAATTGTTTCAGCTTTGACAGTAGAGAAGATGATGAGGAAGGGATGTGAGGTATTTTTGGCCTATGTGGTAGACACCAGGGCAGATAGAGGGAAGTTGGAGGATATTCCAGTAGTCAGGGAATTCTCGGATGTCTTTCCCGAGGAATTTCCAGGACTACCGTCAGCTAGAAAAATTGAGTTTCCTATTGAGCTCTTTTCAAGTACAGCGCCGATTTCAATTCCGCCTTACCGGATGGCTCCGGCGGAATTGAAAGAACTTAAGGAGTAGTTGGAGGAGTTGTTGGAGAAAGGGTACATAAGGCCGAGCTCTTCACCTTGGGGAGCTCCGGTCCTTTTTGTAAAGAAGAAAGATGGATCGTTGAGGATGTGTATAGACTACCGGAAGTTGAATCAGGTCACAGTGAAGAACCGATATCTGCTTCCACACATTGATGATCTATTTGATCAATTGCAAGGAGCAAAAGTCTTCTCCAAGATAGACTTGAGATCGGGTTACCATCAATTGAGGATTAAGGAGTTGGATGTGCCAAAGACCGCTTTCAGGACTCGGTATGGGCATTTTGAGTTTTTGGTTATGCCTTTCGGATTGACGAATGCACCTGCAACTTTTATGGATTTGATGAATCGGGTCTTTAAGCCTTTCTTGGACCAGTTTATCATTGTCTTTATCGATGATATATTGGTCTATTCCAAGAGTGATGAGCATCATGAAGAGCATTTGAGGATTGCTTTGGAGACTTTGAGGAGAAACGAGTTGTATGCCAAATTCGATAAATGCAAATTTTGGCTGAGAGAAGTTGCATTTCTTGGACATGTGATTTCAGAGCAAGGAGTGCATGTGGATTCAAAGAAAATAGAAGCTGTGGTGAATTAGGAAGCATTGAAGAATATAGCAGAGGTGAGGAGTTTTCTGGGTTTGGCAGGTTATTATAGGAGATTTGTGGAGGGATTCTCCATGATAGTTACTCCGATGACTAAGTTGTTGAGGAAGAATCAGAAGTTTATCTGGACTGATGAGTGTCAGAAGAGCTTTGAGGAGCTCAAGCACAGATTGACAAGTGCTCCGATTTTGATGTTGCCTTCTAGAGATGAGGGTTACACCGTGTATAGTGATGCTTCGAGGAAGGGTCTTGCTTGTGTTTTGATGCAGGGAGATAGGGTGATTCCTTATGCTTCGAGGCAATTGAAGCTGTATGAGTTGAACTATCCGACACATGATTTGGAGCTGGCAGCAGTGATCTTTGCCTTAAAAATTTGGAGACATTATCTATATGGAGTTCAGACGAGGATCTTTACCGATCATAAGAGTCTCAAGTACTTGTTGAGCCAGAAGGAACTAAATTTGAGACAGCGACGATGGATCGAGTTGCTTAAGGATTATGATTTGCTGATCGAGTTTCATCCAGGCAAGGCCAATGTAGTGGCGGATGCTTTGAGTAGGAAGTCTTCGATTGCTCATGTGTGGACGGTTTATCTTCCTTTATTGGAAGAGATAGCCAAGCTTAAGATAAGCTTAAAGCAGGAGGAGTCAGATTGTCTTCTAGCTAACTTCTGAGTGAGACCGATACTCAGGGAGAAAGTTAGAGAGTTGCAAGTTCAAGATGCAGAGTTGAGCAAGCTTCGGGATGAAATTCAGAATGGTAAGATTTCTGAAGTGATAGTGAGGGATGATGGGCTTATGATAGTGGGGAACATATTGTGTATCCCAGATGTGCAGGAGGTAAAGGATGAGATTATGGATGAGGCACACAATGCGCCTTATGCCATGCAGCCGGGTAGCACCAGGATGTATAGGGATTTGAGAGAGCATTTTTGGTGGAAAGGCATGAAGAGGGATGTAGCAGAGTATGTCAGTAAGTGTCTAGTGTGTCAGCAAGTTAAGGCTGAACACCAGGCACCTTCAGGCAAGTTGAGGCCGTTGCCTATTCCGGAATGGAAGTGGAAAAGAGCTATGGATTTTTTGATGGGATTGCCCAGGACCAGTAGGAAGCACAATGCCATTTGGGTTATTGTGGATCGGTTGACCAAGTCAGCTCACTTTTTGATGATTAAGCATACTGATTCTTTGCATGTGCTAGCAAAGAAGTACATTGATGAGATAGTGAGATTGCATGTGATCCCGGATTCGATTGTGTCTGACAGGGACCCTCGGTTTACTTCGAGATTTTAGGAAAGTTTGCAGGAAGCTTTAGGTACTAAGTTGAATTTTAGTACGGCTTTTCACCCTCAGACTGATGGTCAATTTGAGAGGACCATTCGGACACTTGAGGGGATGCTTAGAGCTTGTGTGATGAACTTTAAAGGAGCTTGGGATGAACATTTTCCTTTGGTCGAATTTGCTTATAACAATTCGTACCATTCGAGCATTCAGATGGCTCCATATGAGGCTTTGTATGGGAGGAGATGTAGGACTCCGATTTGTTGGGATGAAGAACGAGAGAGGAAACTTATAGGACCAGAATTGATTCAGACGACAGTTGAGAAAGTCAATTTGATTAAGCAGCGGCTTAAGGCAGCACAGGATAGGATGAAGAGTTACATTGATGCACACCAAAAGGAGATGGAGTTTGAAGTCGGTATGAAAGTATTCCTCAAGACATCTCCTTGGAAAGGAGTAATGAGATTTGGCAAGAAGGGCAAGTTGAGTCCGAGGTATGTGGGTCCTTATGAGATCCTTGAGAGGATTGGATCACTAGCCTACAGGTTGGCGTTACCTCCGGAATTGTCTCAAATTCATGACGTTTTCCATGTTTCCATGTTAAGGAGGTATAGATCGGATCCTTCTCATATCATTCAGACTAGTTAGGTTCAGTTGCAGGATGATTTGAGCTATGAGGAGCTTCCAGTGCAGATTTTGGATTCAAAGGATAAGGTTCTCAGGAACAAGACGGTTCAGTTAGTCAAAGTCCTGTGGAGGAATCATTCGGTAGAGGAGGCTACATGGGAACCTTTGGAAGCCATGAAGGAGAAGTATCCGTATCTCTTCGATGATTCAGGTAATAATTTCGAGGACGAAATTTCTTTTAAGAGGGGGAGAAATGTTGGACCCCGAAATTTTCTTTATGATGTCATTAAGAATGAACCGTATTAATTGTGTGATTTATGTTTTGATTGGATTTAATTGGAAGTGTTAGGGGATAATTGAGATTTATTTGAGTTTAATGTGGTTTGAAAGGGTAAGAGTGTATGAGGATATTTTGGGAAGATTGCTTAGGTTGAATTAAGTTAAGGCTTTGAAGGAGGGGTAAAATGGTTTTTACCCATCTCCTTTAGATATAAGTGAAAGAATTAGAAGAGAAATAAAAGAAAGAAAGAAAAAGAAGAAGAAAGAAAAGGGAGAAGCCGTAGGTGGAGGAAGAAGAGAAGAGAAATAGGGCTTTGTGATTCTTGAGTTTTTCGACAGATTGGAGCTATTTTCAGGTAAGTTTAGCCTCTTGTAACCTTGTTGAGATTAGATTAAACCCTAGAATAGATGTGAATGTGTTAGAATCGATGGTTTAGAGGTTTTCGGAAAAATGGGTGAAAATCCTTGGGTTGGTGATCTTATGATTGTTTTTAAGGTTTGAATGAGTTAGAACTGAAGTTTAGGACTTGAATCAAGGTTTAGGTGTGTTGCATTTGTGTTTGGGGAAGGATGGAAGTGTGAAAATACTGGAAAATTGAGTTCGGAGTCGTTCTCCAGGCCTACACATCGCGACGTGCGTATGAACACGCCGCGAAGTGCATATGAACACGCCGCGAAGTGCGAGTTCGTCGCGACGTGCAAATTTTAGGTTCGCCGCGACGTGTGGGAAGGACAACATCGCGACGAGCATGAGAAGCACACCGCGACGTGCGAGAGGTTGGTGTCTGCATGGTAGCAAGATATTTGTGTGCTCGCCACGGCGAGGGTGGGCGTCATTGACAACGAAGGGGCTTACCATGGCGAGCCCTTTGTTTCAAAGAAGAATGAATTTTAGTCTTTTGGGCATATCTTTTGTTGTGGATGTCCAAATGAGGTGATTTTGGACTCGTTGTGATCTAGAGATAAAGGGATACAAGTTTTATGAATAAAGGAAGTTCGAAATTTGCCTCTTAGATTCGGGAATTTGGGTTGAAAGTCGAATGTAGACTTTTAATGCTAGTGCTTTTACTTTTCAAGCTTTTTGACTATTTCCTTTTGAATATTAATTGAATGGGAACTTGGTTTGTTATAGGAAACCAAGCCGACCTGACCCAATCGCAAGAGAAAGGACAACAGTGAGTTGGATTCTCGAGCGATATTAGGTGGATAATATATTTATGGTTGTTGTGTGTATGGGCAATATGTGTATGCTTGCTTGCATGTGTGTGACACTGCTTGTGTTGAATTACAAGAAATATTGAAAATGCATTGTGATTATGATTATGTACGGTTTTGATAGGCCTTATGGCTTTTCGCAAGAATGAAAAGAATGAAAAGTATGAAAACTTTGATAAAATGCTTTGACCATGAAACGAATGATTATATGCTTTGTTTGGGTGAGAGAGTAACGGATGGATAGTCACGTACACGTCGACGTATAGCCTTCTCTCGGCTGCCCGCTTGAGGCCACGAGATCCTTGAGAAATCGGACTCAGATAGTTTACGAAATAAACTTCGGTTTATCCGGATCGTTTTACGGAACTCTCGAACCATTTGTTGTGCATTGCATGATTGATTTGTTAGAAATGATGCATAATAATTGTTATGTTGTGAAGCAGGAATTGCATGATTTATTCTTTTGATGGCTATATGAATGTGAATCAATTGCTAAGTGTTGACTTGCTATACTTGAATATATATATATGCTTGAATGTGTGGCTCGTTGCCAATGGTTATAAATATATATGCAACTGAGCTTCGCAGCTCACTCCATTATTTTCCCCCTCCTCAGGTGCAAAACGAGACGATCGTTGATCTTGCAAGGCATCGGAAACTTCAAGCTAGTTAGGAGCTTTGTATTAAGTTAGTATTTTGGTTGGCCCTCCGAGCATATCATCATGGAGTATATTCATGTATTTTGAATTTGAACTTTATTCTGTAATATGCTACCTTGAGAATGCTTGTTTGAATTTCCTTCGAATTGTAATGGCATGAAGCCCTTGGTTTATGGGGTGTTAAATTCATAGATGGAATGCATGTGTAGAATGTATGGGTATATGTGTTTGTATTGAAATTGTATGGATGTTGGGATCGGGTCCGAATGTTTAGGAGTTCGTCGCTGGCGCAGCTCGAGGGGCCACCTCGGGAATAGGGATCCGGGACCTGAGCCCAACAGTTAGCATAAAGGGAATATTTGTTATAAAGGTGTGAGAAGTTTGTTAAGATATTAAGTATGTAAGTTTCCATTTGTAAACCATTTTTGTACAAGTTTTGAGACAATAGAAAATGAGCTTCTTCTGTAATGTTCTTTCTTCTTTAAGAAAGTTTTCAATATCACAAGTAACACCTCATCTCAGAATATCGCAATGAAAACTATAACCAAAATCTTTTTGTATCTAGTATTACTTAGAACCGTGTGCATCTAAAGCGCTTTTTACTAAGATCAATGTAATTATATGTAAACCTAGAGCAATAGCATGATGAACCAAAAAGTCACCAAGCCCTATTGTTAAAAATAATGAATTACTATTTTTATGAGTAGCATTTAACCAACCAGGCAACCATATGCTTCAACCTGCATTATGATTATTCGTTAAAGATAAAAATACATTGAACCATAGGAAGTTTTAAATTATCACTATATTTTTTCCTTTTTCTACTTCTTCCAAGTGCAAGATAACCCCAAGAGGTTGCGAGTTTTTTTTCTACTAATTGAGGCCCTCTTTTCACCTCCTCACGGGGATGGTCTACAAGATTCATAACTACTTCTCTTACTACAGAATACTTACCTGGTCAAAATTTAGATCCGGCTCTACCCATCTGAGATTGTCAAATGTTCGATAATTTCTCTATTCAATCTTTTTCCTTTTTCTTGTTGATGGATCTGTCGTTCATACACATCAGGTTAATCCTTTGGTAACAATTTCCACTCACCAAAAGCAAAGGCTACCTTGTTATAGTGTATTTCAGTAATTATCGTATGAGATAATAAGGCAAATTGCATGTTGAAGGGAAGCTGTATATCTCAGAGTTTGCATGTGAGTTATCACAAGAAGCTTGACTTCCTTAGTTGTGGTACAAGTAAAACTGCATGATCTTAATCACTGGAAAGAAAGGGTCAACATGGAAGCTGTATATCTCAGAGTTTGCATGTGAGTTATCACTAGAAGCTTGACTTGCTTAGTTGTGGTACAAGTACAACTGCAAGATCAAAGTTGAGAGTAATCACCGGAAAGAAAGGGGTAAAGAACCAATCCGAGTGCGAAGGTTATTGAGCTCTACTAATATTGAAGCTGCTCCCACTCCTAAATGGACTTGGGCATGAGACATGCATTAATTGTCCCAGTACGACTACGATCAATGTGCAGATTTTGTGGGGTCGATTCTTAATTACAATATAAATGTTTGGATGGGTTTGTCACTTTGACAGTAGGTTGAGATAAATGTTCAGGACCACTAGATCGTTATCAAACCAGACATGAAAGACCTAGCATATCCCAAACTCTTGAAGGACAATACCGCTGTTCTTCGACATTAGTTTTGGTAGTTCTGCAAATTTAGGCAAGTGCCTTTATGCTTTAGCCACCTAGCTCAAAAGGTTCTATTAATGAGCTATTGAGAAAAAGGGTGTCCAGGTAGAGTTCGACGATCATGTTTTCTTACTTCAAAGTGCTAAAAGTCTTAGCACTACCACTTTATAACTTGCCTATTATTTTCTAATATATAAAGAAAATATTTATATTGTCGAAATTGGGCTATGAAGGAAATTGAGAGGCCCATAGTAGGACATGAACCCATACCAAAACCCATCTAAAACCCTTTTACCATGTTATCCAACTCTGTTCCTTGGCCTTACGCTTCCAGCTTCCCAGTTCCTAACCTTGAAGTGACGATGGGTTCAAGGACTACCATATCCTCAATCTTCACCGTTAGTTGCCGGAGTTTTGGAGTGCAGTTGTCACCCCGTTGCACGTTAGCATCTCCCCGTACTTGCTTTCCCAGTAAGCGTAGCCGCAAATCTGTTTTACCTCTTTGTACTTCTCGCTCCAACGAGAGAAAGTTTAGCTGTCAATCTTCGAAGCCAGGCGTTGCTTATACAACTGCAACTTCTTCTGTTACTGGGTACTCCCACTTTCAAATTGCTTTTTTTTTTAATTTCTAATACTGGAGGATTTTCTTCATGATAAAGCATTGTTTTTTCTATAAAGTGTTGATTATCTTTTTGGTTTGGTTGTCACGAATGACCAGATACTCTGGCAAAGAATGTATATCACGGGAACTCTCTCTCTCTCTAGGTTTTGCAATTCAGTGAAGAACTCATTCTTATCCTTTTGCTACGGATGTTTGTTGATGTTTCAGCCACCCTGAGTATAATCGCTTACTTCCATGTCCCCCATACAATAGTCCCCCTAGAATCGAGCACTTGGTTGTTTCAAGTGAATGCCGTGTTCTGGACTACATTTGTGAAGCTCTGGATCTCCCCCCATTGTAAGTTCTTCACCTTCTGTTCTACCATAATTCATGATATTCTCAATATCAAAATATCGGGATATCTCAGGACAGAATGATACATAGCAAATTTCCTCATTTGAAGGTATGTTGCAGATCTTATCCAATTTGGAGCAGTGCATTATGCCCTTGTATGCCCGCATCCGCCTCCAACGGCAACTCCGGAGGTGATGAGGAAATATGAAGAAGTTACTGCACCTTCAGTTCTGAAGAAAAGAGCTTCCATCAAAGGAAAAACGGTACGGGAAGCACAAAAAACTTACAGGATAACCCACGCAAATCAGCTTCTTGAACCTGGAATGTACTTGCGTGTTCATGTGCATCCAAAGCGCTTTCCACGGTAAGATACTGTATTTTTAAATCGTATGGTGATTAATGCAAGTATTATACTTGCTGGTCTTTGGATATGTTTCAGGTGTTATGACATTGATTGGAAGTCAAGGATCATAGCTGTGACTGAATCTTATGTTGTTTTGGACAAACCTGCTGGTACATCAGTATGTTTTTTGTCCAATAATCATCATTTTTTCTTTTCTTTTATTGTTTTCAAATTAATTTTCTAGTAATCATTTATGGAAGTACTTCAACTTGTTTGATGATGCAATCTCTTTTTCCCAATAAGCTTTAGTTTGTTAGAATGAATTAGTCATTTGCAAGCTTGTTTGTAACAGGCAGCATGACTGACATAAAGACCTGTATCAAAAGTTAAGAATTCGATAGTAAATTTTGGGTCATGGTTATTCATATTCTTTGCAGTTGTTAATTGTTTCTCAAGGTGCTTTTATTTTATTCGAGCAAAGTATTGGTGGCCAATTAATGCTGGACTTCATGTTTAGTTTGGCATTGAACTGCCCTAGATATTTGGACTAGCCATCCACCGACTATAACTTACTAATCATAGTTAACCTTAATCAGCTAACTATTTGGTAGCAAAATGTATCGTTATCTCTTTGTGGTTTCATGTCCAGAAAATCAACTGGTAGTTTCTACCTTTTTCCTAAGCCAATTAACTTGTTGATACAAAAATGTAATTTGGTAGTGTATAAGATGTCATAGATGCACTCAATTCAACATCTTTCATGAGAATCTCAGGTGGAATTTATTGTCCTAGTCAGGTAATTATTTAACTAATTGTTTATGAATTTCTTAAATCTCCATGTCTTTTAGGTTGGAGGTACTACAGACAACATAGAAGAAAATTGTGTAACATTTACCTCCCGTGCTCTGGGACTAATTGAACTACTGATGACTACCCATCAGATAGATAATTGCACAGAAGGCTGGTATTAAGTCGTTAAAATTTTTGCATAATTGATGTTTGTCTCTGGAGAAAGGTAATGATGGACAGCGCTTAATTTGCAGTGTTGTATTAGCAAGGACTAAGGAGTACTGCTCTGTTTTCCATAAAAAGATTAGAGTAAGTTTTTGATACTCTACCATATAATGGTGTTGATTGAATAACTATGGTTAATTGGTGTTGCATTCAAGCTTTATAGAACCTAGTGATCATTACTATGATTGCATAAACCTGTTCACATGGATAGTATGCATTTTGATTCTAGATAATGGGATTTAGTTTCTAACTGTAAATGTATCTCAATATTGTTGATTATTGATCTCTATTGTCTACTACTGCAGGAGAAGAGCGTGAAGAAGCTTTATCTTGCTCTTGCTGCATCCCCTTTGCCAGTTGGACTGATTACCCATTACATGCGTCCCGTAAATATTGCTCCACGACTTGTTTCGGAAGGTGACCCTTTCTATCCTGCACCATATAGTTTGTAAATTTTTGTGTTCTTTACAGTAGGCAGTTGCATATTCTTCAGTGGTAGTCATCATGGCATGGATTAAGGAATGTAAATCTCAAGGAGTGTCTTCAAGATTGTCGTGATACCTGACCCAATCAAATCTCCCTCCCCCTTCACTTCCTCTTTTCCTTTTTGACCTTCTTGATTTTATCTACTGTATTCATCTGCCAGTGTCACTAAATCTTCACATCAATAGCGCACATGGTTGCATTTTAGTTATGCTGTTTTAGGAATTCTGTTAGTCAAGTGGAAAGGATTTGATAGATGAGCATCTCAATTGGTTTCAGTTCTGAATGGCAGTAGGGCATGATCTTCATCTTTTATTGTGTTGAATATCTGTATCTAGAAAATTTTTGTATCTTTTGTTTGCATGTCATCCACTGAAATTTTTTTCTGGTTGAGAAATTGAAGAAAGATTATGACTAGCAGACTTTGTGGAAAGTTGGCAACTGTGTCAACTTGAGGTCCTGGAGTGCAAGCAAATTCCATGGCCAAATGCTGCAACTAAAGAGGATTACTGTGTAGAAGACTGTGGATGGCCCTCAAGAGATTATGCATATGAGTGTAAAATCAATCTTTTGACTGGTCGGACACATCAGGTAGAGTTTTCTCTTTGTACTTGGACATTTTGTTTCCCTATCACAGCCATTTTCTATGATCTTTTTAACTTTGATGACGTTGTTGAGATATGCTTTCCTTCTATTGCAACTTGGGAACTCTTTGATCTAAAGGAAACAAGTGGAATCCCATTTATCCTATACTGAATGATGTATAGGATGGGAGTGTAAATGTTAAATTGCTGAGTTTATATATCCCTAAATCATTAGTTCATTTTGACTGATACTTGTCAGCTTCCTCTTAACTCACTCAGACTAGCTAGCAATTGGTATTTCCTTGAAATATTGAAAATTGTACCAGAATTGTGTATTGATTCGAGGGCTTATTCTAAGTTAGATCTTCTGTTAAGAAATCAACAGGAGGGTATAACTGAAGAGAATTATGTTTTGTTATCAACCATATAAGTTTAGTTGCTACCTTGTCACTTTTTATAGTTAGTATTGTATGCTGCAGATTCGAGCTCAACTGGCTGCCTGTGGTGCACCACTGGTGGGTGACTCAATGTACATGCCTGCTGCAATTGCAGAACTGACAAGTCCTGGGCTTAACCCGTTTGGCAAATATAAAGAGGGTTATGTTGGTGAGGATGCTAAAGAAATGGCTGTTACCGAGTGGATTGCTCAGCATGGAAAGGAACCGAATTGTATTGGGCTTCAGGCATTTCAAATTTCTTGGGATAATGGCAAGCACTTTTTTGAGGCTGGATCTCCCTGGTGGAGATCTGGAATAGCTTAAATTAGATATTGGACTGTTGAGATCTAATACAAGATGGGTATCTTTGACTGAAGACAAAGCCCTATCGTGTTGCTGCGTTTACAAGAGGTCTTAACTTGCTGTTGCAGCTGATCAGAGTCCCTTTGGAATGAACTTTCTTAAATGGGATGTATTGCGCTGACATAGATTCAACAGAGAGGAATCTACTTAAAGACAAGAACCTGAGGGCTTCATGATACATTGTTAGCTGGAGGCAGATGGACTTGTGAAGGCAGGGTTAATTTTACGAATTTTACATGATGTGATATATCATAACCTTTTTCAATTGATCGTCCAGAGCTTACAGTTTTGGTTGGAGCCTCACATTTTGTGGTCTATTATTTGCGTTAATCCTAATGTCTTCAATTGTCTGCATTTTGGTCTTCTCAGGTGTTTGAAGACATTACTGCTCCGTTTTACTTGCATTCAAATACTCGATCACTAGAATCTGGACAGTTCATCATAATGCAATTAAATTCCTTTAATTGCATGCATGAAAATCTACCGCATGAGTGCATTAAACTCGTAAACTCTCTCTTAAGGTTTTTTTTTATATAAATATATCTGAATTTGAACTATTTTTGATACTGATCTCTAAATGTGGCCAAAATATTATGTGAATGTACATTTTTATGTTATCTTTATTTTTGTTTTAGAACTCAGAACTTACTGTCTTATGTTTGTTGGTAATACAGAAATCATTTCCTACAGGCTATTTATAAACTCATTATATTTATATTTACATAGAGATTCCCAAATCTTACTGTTAGAAACGTAGCGTTGACAGTTCAATAATGACTAAAGAAACATAGGGGAGGTGAAAAAAGAAACAGAAAAAATTGTAGAACTTGTTCTCCAATGCATCCCTTGGATACTGTGGGAGTGTAGGGAGGACTGGGGTGACAATTATCATATGAGACATAGGGCAGGAGTTCAGTTGGAGAGCCAAATTCAACACTAAATCTCTATACCATATCTGGTTTACATGTCCAACAAGTGAGAACTTAGGTGACAGTTGCAAGAGCCCTGTGACTAGCAATGTACTCTTTGTACCAACCTGCAGAGAGTCTTTGAGCTCTATTCAGACTGGAATAATCAACATGGCAAAGTCCAAACCGTATTGAATATCCTGAAGTCCACTCAAAATTATCAAGCAACGACCAGACAAAGTATCCTCGCACATCTGCGCCTTTCCTGTTCACCACAGTATTAGGTTGTTTCTTTTATTCATACAAGCAACAAAAATCGTATAAAAAGTTCACTTGTTATAGCTCTTCGTAACCAAGTTGTCACCTCACAGCAGTTTCTAGGGCATCCAAGTAGCTGTTTATGTAATCCAGTCTCTTGATGTCACTTCTGAGAGCTTCAGGGTTGGAATTGTTGGTTTCGTTCTCACCAAAACCTATAGGAATAGCATAATGTAGTCCAGAGATTATGTACGATCGCAGATACTGAAGAATGTACTATACTTGGGTTGACACTCACCATTTTCTGTGATGTAGATTGGTATGTTTTTGTATCTGCCTTTCAAATAGGTCAATATATTTTCCATTCCTCGAGGGTAAACATATAGCCAGTCAAGTGCAGTCTGCATTGGCACGAAGCAGGAGTTATTTCTCGATAAAGATAGGAAAATTGTGGAATAGCGCAGGGTATTTGAGTTGGCATACAGGTTCGCCAATCAACAAACCATCCTTTAGTGGCGTACGTAGAGCAAAACCTTCCGTCCTTGAAGCTCCAGGTCCTTGCTCACATGAAGCAAACAAGCAGTCTTTAATGTAGAAACTGCTGTAGTGGTTTATCCCTATGAAGTCTAATCCATTCTGCAGCATCTTCAGCTCGTTGTTTGAAAACACGGGCAGATCAGATCGTAGAATGTCCCGCATTTCCGCTGGATATTTTCCAGATATAATTGGTTCCAGAAACCTGATAATTTTTAAAAAATATTCATCATCGATTCTGGAAGTACTCCGTGAGAACTGAATGATAGAGATGCTTACCAGTTCATGTAGAAAGCTTGGGCTCTCTCAGCTGCTAACTTATCTTCCCAGGAATTACTGATGGGTTCATACCATATGCCATTGAGTACAATTCCAATGCTGCCATTTTGCTCTTTCTGAAATTGTATACACCCGAAGACAATCAAGTTCTGTTTGTTCTAAAATGAGTACGGAACCTAATGACAGTGTCCCAAAGAACCTTTAAAATACCTGGTACGCAGTCCTGTAAACTCTAACAGCTGCTGCATGGGACAGGATCATGTTATGGGCAGCAATAAAAGGCTCTCTCCCTGAATCGCCTCTGCTACAGTTTCCAAATGAACCAGAGCAACGGGATGGTGGGTAAACCCCTGTTCGATAACCCTGAATTGCTACAACATTTGGCTCATTGAAAGTTGTCCAGAACTTCACTCTGTCTCCAAAATATTTGAAACATGTATTTGCGTAGTGTTCGAAATCCTCCCTGAAAAATTGAATTTGTGTCAAGAGTTGAGTCGTTCTGAGTGGCATATGGTTTGTCAGGACTGAAAGACAATGTCTTCTTACTGTACTTGAGGACTTAGCCACGCTTGATATCTATTTTCTAGTTCTTGGGGAATGTAATAGTGAGTCAGTGTCACAAAAGGTTGGATTCCTGAACCCAAAAGTAGACGTTAGTGCGTCAAGGTCTGAGGCCATGCCGAGAAAGATTAATTTATTTGAATCAACCTTTACGCAGAAGTGCATTGATGACCCTGTTATAGTGTCCAATGCCAGCGCCGTTCTCTTTTCCAAATCTTCCCTCTGGATAAATGTTTAGATCAGATAACGAGGATTGTGGTCAAGCCAAGTTAGATATCGATTTGGTGAACTCACTGGGTAGGATTCTTGCCCATGATATGGAGAAACGAAAGCTATTAACTCCAATATTGTCCATGAGATCTATGTCTTCCTGCTTTAGCATTTCACAGATGACAAACTTGATTATTGTCCTATATTTGATCATTGATGGATACTTGGCCTCCATTGCTAGGGGAATAAATAAAATAGAAAACATATCAGATGTCTTCGACAAATTGTAACAATAATTGGAAGCAGCTGGGAGAATTGTCCTTCTGCTTCACAGAACAGAATTGCCAGAATTTAAAATCTGGCACGGCCATGCAATCAAACACAGGTGCAAAAACAACGAACTTTACATATGCACCAATACACCAATTAAAGCCTTTAAATGGCATTAAAAATACAGTGTTCGTTATATGCTGACAAGAGCAATCTAATTGGTCATCAAATGTGGGCCACACACCCGCAATAAGCTGTCCATACCCGAGACAATTTAACCACTACAAATTGCAAAGGCCTCTCTATGTGATTCTATTTTCTGAAAACACATAACGAAAATTAAAATTTTGGCCAGGCAATGAAATTTAATGAAGCTTGAAGGATAAAGTAGGTCACCAGATATCGGTGGTAGTGGTCAACAGCTATGTCTCCGGTAGATCCATCAACTATATTACCTGAAAGAAACCAAGAGAAAAAAAAAAAAAAAAAGAAGCTACACTCAAATTTGTGGACTGGATGACATTGAAGCTGTACACCTTGAGGCAACAGCTAACCTGGGTGGTGAGTGAAAATGTCCCAGTTGTTAAGGCCTTTACCATAACTCAAATAAGCTCCTTCAAACTGCCGGAAAGGTAGGACAAATTAAAGTGGAGGGGAGAATACATATACAGGACGCATAATCTGATTTGGAAAGTGGAGGAGGGGAAAGCAACAAAACCTGGTAAGAAGACGAGGCAGTTCCAAAGAGAAAGTTGGGTGGAAATGGAGATGAATCTAATGTGCCCCTTAAAGATATGGGAGGAATTTTACAATTTACCATGACGGCAGAGAACAGCAGGCCACTGAAAACCAAAGCTTGACATATTAACCAAAACTCCATGTCAGGAAAATGAGGTTGACAAGGATTTTCCAAGTTAGAATTTATACAGATATTGCGACACTGAAGAGCTTCTTTGTCTATTATACAAAACTGATAATCGAAGTGTCTGAATTTGAGATTTTACCTACCTTAATTATTGGATTTCAATGTCTCTGTCATTAGTGGGCAGTGAATCTATTGATCTGCAAAGTTAATTTTATATTATCCGTTTTACGTCAGGATAGAGGGATGAATTGAAACAAAAAGATAACTGTTTGAATTATTGGCCGAAAGGAAATGATTTAAACAATTGGCAGGCAAAGAAGATCCTGAAAGCTACTTCTGATTGTACATAGACAAGCATCTACTACAAGATTAAGTTGGCGCAGAAAATTTACCAATATTGTGATGCTCAACATCTAATTTTTGCCTGAGTTGTTGGGCAGCTTTTTTTGTAGGATCGGAGAATCCGGCAGAATAAACTTCCGTATGTTCACTGAAAAATCCAAAGTTTTCAATTCATGGCTATGTTAAATTTGATCCACAATCATCTACGGAACAGGGAGTTACTGGTTAGTTTCAGAACCCAGAGGAGTTGGGAGGCACACAAAATTAACTTTGATTTAATAGCCACGACGTCGTTGAAACAATATGAAATTTTGATGTGAAATTTTAAGAGAATTTTTTTTTTATTTTTACTTGCAAGATATTTGAGGAAAGCCCTAATTATAAAAAGATATCTTTAAATCATCTATTATCAAATTAATTTTTGTCCGAATTGAATAAGTTTTTTTTAAAAAAAAAAAAAAACTCTTAACTCTAAATTTTAAATAAGTGCATATACATCGAAATAGTTCAAACTCTTGATGTTACGTGAATAAGACGCTACGACCTCATGTCTCGTCCGATGTAGTGAAAAACATATAGGCAATTTTGATGTGAAACCACTACTTTTCCAGTGGCTTTGATCCTCTGAGATTCGTTTTTCGACGCCTTCAGGTATTATAATTCTGTTTCTTGTGATGGAAGGAAGGTAATTATGACTTGGTTGAAGATTTGGATTTAAAAAGTTGAATCGTACTATAGATCCATGGCCCAGATTAAGTAAAGTTGAGATTTGACATTATTGGTCATGATTTAGTTTCATTAAGGGTACATTCTTAGAATATTTTTTTAGCAATAGCCTGAAATTTTTAATTAATTTTCAATTTGTCAAATATAACTTATTTAATTTTCGTTTGGGTAGAAAATAAACCGATTCTCATAGAATTTTGGTTGAATCAGCGTTCTTATTTTGGATCCACGAATTTGGTTCTTTTTATGATTAATCCGACGTGAAGATACTCTAAAAAAAGAAGGACGTCGGGAGTTGTGTCGATTAGCCTCCGACGCTCAGTTAATATTTTTATGAAGGTGAGGTTGATCAATGAGCAGAAAAGCTAGGTTTTGATTGCGTCATCATTATGGGAATTATACCTTATATAGGGATGGACGCTAGAGTTAAACCTTTACGTGTTTGCATGAGAGTCTCTTACATGCGGATGGGCCGAGAAGAGCATGGATCGAGCTTGGGCTGTCGTGGCCGTTGGGTTCGAGACTTGTTCTATGAAGAATGGATCGATCGGCCAAGGTTGTCTTGATCGGTCCGCTCAAGATCGCCGACCGACCATAAGCCTCCCTACTCCTCGAGTCCGAGCGAAGAGAAGGTCCTGGAGGAGTATGTAGAGGTTTATAGCTTCGATTTAGGACTACCGGTGATTAGAGCGATCGGTCGGACATTGAGATATGGCTCGTCTGTAGGTCGGCTCGTGAAGTAATCGATCGATCGGGCATTATTGTTGTAGCTTCAGTCACGGAAAGCTTCGGGCGGTCCCGATCGATCGTACCAACCGATTATGCATATCGCTTTCGGATCTTAAGCCGGCTGAGCGTATCGTCAGATATCTTACCGCTTAACCGTAGAATCGCCGTTCGGATCGGTCGACTTTGTGCCCTCACCGATCGGTCTCGCCACTTGTTGTCGACAGCCTAAGCAAGTAAATTGGTCGGTGGTCATCATTAGCGACGCGATGTGAAGGTACTTAGAGTATTTATTGTTTGACGTGCGTCCTTTGTGACACTTTCCGTAATCAAACGACGTCTTGTAACAGTTATCTGCTTGCCCGCGTCCCTTCAATCGACGCGCCTTCCGGATTCGAATAACCCTAATTCTCATGGCTCGGATCATGCTGCGTGTCCAAGCATAGCTCGGATTTTCTCCGCGTTATACTTTGATTGGATGGCTCGTCCGAAAGTGCCTCCTATAAATGTTTAGGTCGACGAACCATTTGGTTTTCTTCACGCTTATTTCCTTCTTGCATACGCTTCGCTTTCTTCGTTCTTTCTTGCTCCGGTTTAGGAAACTTCATTCAATCGTTGTTCGATTTTCCTTTCTCCATCCAACAAAGAGTACGTCCTTCCTCCTCTAAAGTTCTTTTCAAGAGCTCTTTTCTTGGTAATCATGTCAATGGGTAGTTCTAGAAATGCGGTAGGAGTACCGAGGAAGTGTCGACGAAGGAAAGAAGGGACGGGTTGGTTGTGGAGGCTGCACCGAGAGGTGAATCAAGATGAGGTTAGGGAACTACGTGGTGATCATTAGGTGTAACATTCCTATGTCTTGGGGGCCTAGGTTGTCCATCGGAACCGAATGGATCTTCAGCAATCTGAGCGGGTATTTTGCTGTATCTGAGAGCTTTTTCTCTGTTGGCGGCATGAGGCTTCCGTACGCCCGATTATTGACGAGGTGTCGTCGCCATAAATGATGTCGAGTCGATCCCCGAATGGCTGGAGGTTTATTAATGGTTTGGCTCTGCTATGCCATCAATTCGGTTGTCCTCCGTCAATTGACATCCTCCGCTACTTCTTAAGAATGGGTCAGAGCCCCATAATTGGGGCTGGGATTCCTCATTTTCGGTACAGGGATGCGATATCGCCCGGATGGAACTCCCGGGAAAGTCACTTCTTGGCGTACGAAGTACTTTTTTGTGAAGCCCCCAGAAGCCTCCTTTAAAGCTCGACCGTGGAGGTACCCTCTAACCGAGCAATGGAATGACGTGTCGATCATATCTCTTAGTAGAGAGGAGTAGGAGGTGGTCGACCGTATAAAAGAGCTCGGTAGATACGACTTTACTCGGCTCATGCAGGGGTACTTCGGGGGGGTCTCGGCCAATTCATTTCTCATTGACCCCCCTCTTCGAATTAGCAGGCTAGGAGAGGAGACCACCCCGTCCGGTTGACTCCTCGTGATTGAGCTAATTGTTGTATTTTTTAGCCTTGGTTTCATTTTCTAACTTAATTTATCGTTGTGCAGCCATGGTGAAGATGGGAGATGCTCCCGCCCGGGCCTCCAAGTCAAAGAAGCGGGCTGTACAAAAGAAGGAGAAAGACGGGGACTGGTGATGGCGCCGCTTTTTCTATGGGGTTGGGCTCGTCCGTAGTGTCGACGGATGTTCCGCCTGTCGGGGGCCGACCTTCTGATTTGGGGTCATTGCCAGTTGTGCCGGTCGGCGTGGGCCAGGTAGTCCTGGCAGAGGAGGAGGAGGAGGAGGATGCGGGTCCTCCTCTTAAGAGGAAGAGATTGGTTACCGGGGATCATGTCGTCCCGCCCGTCAAGTCGAGCCGGACCGGAAAGGGAAGAAGAAGCGAGGGAAGGCGCAAGCCGCAAATCCCGGGCAGTGGGAGTCTGCCTTCAAGTTGGCTAAGAATGCCATAATCGGGGACCTCGAAGTGTCCCGTTACATTGCTGAGAGGATCACTCCGCCTGTGGACGAGCAGTTCATGAAGAAGATGAGTAACTTCGAGCTAGGGTCTCACTGTTCGTCTCGGTGTCTTGGTCTGACGACGGCCTTCAGATCTTCAGCAGCGTTTGGAGACTCTGGACCAGGAAGTCCAGGACCTCCATGATCAGGTGAAGGCTTTGAAGGGTGAGCTTTTGGAGGTGAAGGAGGGGGGAGACCTCCTCCAGGCTCAAAACGCATCCTTGGAGGAGGAAAAGAAATCCTGAGAGGGAGGTGGGCACTTTGTTGGCTCGACCGCCAAGGAGAGGAGGAGAAGGACGAATGGAGGAAGGCTGAGGGCGGAGCGGAGCTTAACAAGAAACTCCGCTAAGATTGTCGCTCCATGATGGAGGTAGGGACAGAGCCGAGGAGACCTTGCTGGAGGTGCGGCGTTTTGTGAGGATGCAACGGATCGAGGAGATTAAGCGATGGAAACGGCGGTTTTTGTACGAGGAGAGTTTAGAGCTCGCTTGTGACATAACCCTCTCGGTTCTGAGGAGGGGCCACAAACTCTACACTCCTGGGGGGTCGGTGTGCCCTTCATTCGAGGAGTATGCCGAGCCGCTTCTTCCTGAAGCTCCCTGGCTTTCTTTATAGGAAGTCAGGGAGAAGGCCGAAGGAGAATGGGACGCCATTCCGGACGAAGAGCTGGATCTCAGCTCCGATGAAGAGCTTCCCTACGAAGATATTCCTCTGGTCGCTCCCCCGGGCCCTGCTCCTATTCCCGTCGTGTCGCTCTTCGAAAGGGAAGAGCTTCCTTGCTAGGATATTCCTCCGGTTGTTCCCCCGGGTCCTACTCCTACTCCTATTGTGCCGCTCCCTTCTGAGGCTTCTCTTGCTCCTTTAGCTACTTGTTGCTCCCCTTCTTCCGAATTCTAGAGCTCACCTGGTCGGGCTTATGGCCAGGGTAAATTTAATATGAATGAAAATCTCTAGTTGTATTTTTTTTCTTCGAAGTCAATTTTCGTGTTTATGTTCTTTGTTTCGGACGTATAGTAGGGTTAGGTGTTACTCGCGGTCGACCGAGCCGAGGTCCCAAGGATCTTGTCTTGGCGACCGATCGACCATAGTCGATCTATGGAGATACCGAGCGAGGTCCCAAGGATCTTGTCTTGGCGACCGATCGACCGTAGTCGATCTGTGGAGATAGCGAGCGAGGTCCCAAGGATCTTGTCTTGGCGACCGATCGACCGTAGTCGATCTGTGGAGATACCGAGCGAGGTCCCAAGGATCTTGTCTTGGCGACCGATCGACCGTAGTCGATCTGTGGAGATAGCGAGCGAGGTCCCAAGGATCTTGTCTTGGCGACCGATCGACCGTAGTCGATCTATGGAAATGCCGAGTGAGGTCCCAAGGATCTTGTCTTGGCGACCCGACCAACCGTAGTCGGTCTATGGAGATTTCGAACGAGGTCCCAAGGATCTTGTCTTGGCGACCCGACCGACTGTAGTCGGTCTATGGAGATGCCGAGCGGTGGCTGATTGGATTGTCTACTCTTTGCCACATGTAATGTAACTCTTTATTGTCAAGAAATCTGAAACCCCTTTATTAATGATAACGAGGGCGTGGGCCGTTAAAAAACCTGTCTGGCAGGGACAGGAAAAAGGTACCCACAAGTATACAAAAACGATAGTAAGGAAAGATTAACTAGAATAAAACTTATCTACTGGTAAAACGCCTTCAAGTTCTGTGAGTTCCAAGGCCTTGGTAGAACCTTTCCTTTCGCATCGCTGAGGATGTAAGAACCATGCCCGACTTGCTTAATCACTCGATAAGGTCCTTCCCACGCTTGTCCGAGCTTTCTAGGATGCTTCCCAGCCGCCTCGGCTTTTCGTAGGACGTAACCACCTACCTTTACATCGCTTGGCTTAACCCTTCTATTGTAGAATTTGGTTGCCTTTTGCACGATAACCAACGAGCGATCGCCTTTCTTTATCCTCACCGAGGAGAACGAGTTCGCTCTGTAGGCTTCATCATTCCGCTCTTCTTCATAGCCCGACACCCTTTGATTGTGCAATGCCATTTCTCTCGAACTAAAGCTTACGCTCAAGGTCATTACGACAGTGTTTCCCACAGGCTCCGCTACGTGTGGTTCTATGCCCACAATATTTCGCCTAGTTCTTCCACCCGTGTCTTCGGCCATCCAAGCGCTTCTTGAGGCGTTCATTATCTTTTTATTGGTGTTCTCCGCGAGTCCGTTGCTTTGTGGATGAGCTACAAAATCACCAGTAGCTTGATCTTTAGTCTCGTCGCAGAAATCTACGAACTTGTCGTTGTCGAATGCCACCATTATCCGTAACCAATACCATGGGCATCCCAAACGGGTAAGTATGTTCTTCGTCACAAAGTTCTCTACCTACATTCAAAATTGTAGCGACTTTTAATTCGCCCATTTGGTGAAGTATTCCACCGCCACTATCAAGAACTTCTTCGCACAGGGACCGAGAGGAATGGCCCCATATATCCATTCCCCATTGAGCGAGCGGATAGGATGGCTCACAATTTTTAACCTTTCGGTCGGCTGGTGAGACAGGTTGTTGTTTCTCTGGCAGGCCTCGCATCGGTCGACTTTCTCTGGCGGTCTCTTCTCATCGCCGACGATAGTACCCTGTCGATCGATCGTGAGCCAACATTCTGCCTCCTACATGGTTTCCACACATCCCTTCATGGACTTCGGCCATTGCCTGCTTGGCTTCTTCTTCATTCAAGCATTGAAGCAGTGGCCAGTCGTAAGACCGTTTATATAGAGTGTCGTTAACGACCGTGTACTCGGCTGCCTTTATTCTTAGTTTCTTGGCCTCTGACTCGTCTTCCGGTTGTTTTCCCTCCAAGAGGTATTGTATGATCGGCTCCATCCAACTTGATCGACTAGTACTTACGTCGAGAGCTTCCTTGGCTTTTTGAATGCTAGGCCGGTCTAGTCGTTCGACCAGAACATTGTTCATGGCATCACGGTCGGAAGCCATTTTGGAGAGCGCGTCCGCTTTAGCGTTTTGAGCTCGTTCTATTCTGTTGATCGTGTACTGTTCGAAATTGCTCAATTCCTGTTTTACCAGCTCCAGGTACTTAATCATGTTGCTCCCCTTGGCCTCATACTGCCCGGTGACTTGACCGACCACCACTTGACTATCGCTATATATTTTTAGATGCCTGATCTCCATTTCCTTAGCCAGTTGGATACCGGTTATCAGGGCCTCGTATTCTGCTTCGTTATTAGAGGCTTTGAACTCAAGTCGGAGGGCGTATTCTACCTTTTCTTCACCGTGAGGGTTGATCAGCACTACTCCCGCTCCACACCTCTCGGCATTGGACGACCCGTCAACAAACAAGCTCCAGGCAGGGAGCTGCTCGTCCTTCGAGTTAGGTTAGCTCATCTCCGCGATGAAGTCCGCCAACACCTGCGCTTTAATGGTCGTGCGAGGTCTGTACTGTATGTCGAACTCTCCCAGCTCTACCGCAACTTTATTAGTCGGCCCGAAGTTTCGGGCTTTTGAAGGCATTACCTTAGGGGTTAGTCTGTCCATACCTCCATTGTATGACTTTGGAAGTAAGGCCTTAGCTTCCGAGCCGCCATTATCAGGGAGAGGGCTAGTTTCTCTATTGGCGTGTATCGCGTTTCCGGTCCGGTTAATACTTTGCTGACGTAATAGATAGGGTGTTGGTCGTTTCCCTCCGATCGAATAAGTACCGCGCTGACCGACCCCTCCATAACCGCCAAGTATATAATCAGGTTCTCTCCCTCTACCGGGCTTTGCAGGATAGGCAGACTAGACAGGTATTGGTTTAAGTGTTGAAAAGCTTTCTCATACTCGTCCGGCAATTGAAACTGAGCCACGTTCGCTTTCCTCAAGATCTTGAAAAATGGGAGGCACTTGTTCCCTAATCTGGACACAAATCTACTCAGGGAGACTATTCGACCAGTCAGTATCTGTACTTCTTTCAAGGACCTCGGTGAAGGCATTTGGACGATGGCTTCAATCTTCTCTAGATTAGCCTCAATCTCACGTTGAGTAATCATGAACCCAAGGAATTTTCCGGATGCCACACCAAAGACGCATTTTTCAGGGTTCAGCTTCATCTAAAATTTATCAAGTGTCTGGAAGACTTCTTTTAAATCATCCACATGCTCGGCGGCTATCTTACTTTTAACCACCATATCATCCACATACGCTTCCACCGACCGGCCGATCTGTTTCTTAAAGACTTCCATGACGAGTCGTTGATAGGTCGCCCCCGCGTTCTTCAAGCCAAAAGGCATTACTTGATAGCAATACATACCTTGGTCGGTGATGAAGGCGGTCTTTTCCTCGTCTTCAAGGCTCATCTGGATTTGATGGTAGCCTGAGAAGGCATCCAGGAAACTGAGAAGTTCGTGTCCTGAGGTGGAGTCTACTAGCTGGTCGATCTTAGGCAAGGGGAAACTGTCCTTTGGACATGCTTTGTTCAAATCAGTAAAATCTATGCACATTCTCCACTTCCCGTTCTTCTTTTTCACTAAAACCACATTGGCGAGCCATTTAGGGTACTTGACTTCTCGGATGAACCCGACCTCGAGTAATTTTTCTACTTCTTTCTCGATCACCCCCTATCGCTCCTTGCTGTGCCATCGCTTCTTCTGTCTGATCGGTTTGTAGTCGTGCCGTATACCGAGGGAGTGCAACGAATCGATCGGAAATTCGAGCACGTCGCTCGCACCAAGCCGAAGATCGATCTATTTGTCACCAGACAGGCTGTGATCTCTTTAACCAGGTCGCTCTGCAGCTCGGAGCCTAGGTTTGTGAATTTGGAAGGGTCGGCGTCGTCCAGTCCGACCCGCTGTGTTTCTTCTACTGGGTTCATCCTATTCATATCCTCGTCGGCCCTCACATCAAGAGAGCTCGTCAGTACTACAGTCCCATCTAATGTCTTCGTTTCCGCTAAGTAACATTCCACAGCAATTCTTTCTTCGCCCTTGACAACACCAACTCCGTGGGGTGTCGGAACTTCATAACTTTGGTAGTAGGTGGAGACGACCGATCGAGGACATTTGAGTAGTTAAGCCGATTATTGCATTGTATGCCCCTTGAAACTTGACGACTAGGAACTCAACGTCCCTTTCTATCTGACACGGCTTCTGCCCGAACTTCACTTTCAAATTCACCCGGGCGAACGGGTAAGCTGACGCCCCAGTTACTCCTTTAATGGGGCCGTCTGTAGGTAGTAGTCGATCTTGGTACCTTCATCCGCCAAGGCCTCGTAATACAACAAATCGATCGAGCTTCTGTATCAATCATCACCCGCTTCACCTCGTAACTGTTCATATTCAGATTTACCATGAGAGCGTCGTCATGGGGGCAACTTATTCCATCGAGGTCGGACTCATCGAATGATATCATCCCGTCGGTCTCCCTCGGCTTTTTAGTGGATGAGTCTCTGCCGACCTGTTTGGCATATCTCTTTCTCCCTTTAGTGGTGGATCCGCCAGCTGCGTTTTCACCGAATATCATGTTAATGATTCCAGTTGGTCGGTCGTCTTGTTGCCCGGCGTTTCCATCGTTTCTTTCCCTTGATCGCCCTCTCTCTTCTCGTCGATTATCTGTATTAGTATTTTGCCTCCCTCCGTCATTCCTGTCATTTCGCCTCCGGTGATCGCTTTGTGTCGACCGACTGCCCTGCGTGATTGTCTCGATCAGCGTTTCGTTCATGCTTCACGAATCGGCCTAGCCTTCCCCTTTGTATGAGGGATTCGATTTCTTTTTTCAACTGCCAGCAATCTTCCGTATCATGACCGACCTCTTTGTGGAAGCGGCAATACAGGTCCGGGTTCCTGTCTTTGTATGGGGTCTTCATTTTATTGAGCTCTCAGATAGTTTCCCCATCCGCTCTCATGGCCGCCAGCACTTCCGCATATCGTTTGTTAAGCGGGGTGAAGTCTTGTTGATGCCACTGCCGACCGATTGGCTTTCTCCAGGTCGACTGATCCCTCTGTCTTTTGTGAGACTCATCTGCCCTACCACTCGGCCTGCGATCATCTGCCCGGCGTTTTGTATTCTTTAATACTTCCTCGAGTTGAATGTACTTGTCTGCCCGGTGTCTGATCTCCTGAATAGATCGGGGTTGATCGAGGGCTAGCGACTTCTTAAACTCCTCATCCCTCGTATTGCTCATAAGCGCGGCCAGCATAGACGAGCAAGTGAGGTCGGAGACCTCGACCGCTTCGTTATTGAACCGAGTGATGAACTCGCAGACTTTCATTCCTTCCTTGGGTGAGTTGCATCACCTCCAAGGTCGTTTACGTGGCGCCATTGGTAGCGAACTGGTTGAAGAAAAGTAGTCTGAAATCCTCAAAACAAGTGATACAGCCCGGAGGTAGACTATTGAACCAACGTCGGGCTTCCTCTTAAAAGGCCGTGCAGAAAGCCTTACATTGGATGGCATCCGCACGCAGATCTGATTCATCATCAATCGGAAGTGTTGTAAGTAGTCCGAAGGCGGTCTTGCGGTGTATTTTTACGTGTTGGTATTTTGGTTACAGGTGCGGAGGCTATCAAAATTTCCGGAGTGAAGGAGAGCTATCTTTGTGATGTCGGGCGATGCGGGCGGAAGCTCATAGTAGCGTTAATCCGATCGTCCACGATTTTTCTAGGTTTTCATCTCGTGGCGATCGGTCATCATCTTTGTTCTGTCGTAGCTGCCCGCCGCATGATGACTACCGGTTGTCTTTGGCCGAGATTGCAAAATCTGGCGGATCAATAGATCATTGCTTCTCAATCTGCTTCTGGTGAGGAGGTGTGCACAGCGAACAGATCGCATTCGATCGGTCGAAGATTCGGTGCATATTGAGTGCGGCGTTATCCTCTAAGCGGCACTCGTTCTTCTTGTTCCAAATCGAGGTTGTGGTTGATCGTTAGGATCCGAGGATTCGCGCGGGAAACATGTAGTGCGGCGGCGAGTTGCGGTAGTCGCAAACCCACGCGTTGATCGCCAGAGCCGCATAAGCGGCTATATCGAGATTCATCGCCGCCACCGACCGATCATGTGTTTGAGCGTGGTGCGGAAGTCGGCCCCACGGTGGCGCAATTGGTTCTCGCGGATTTGACCGAATCAGTTGCTGTTTGGATCCATGAGCTGGTTGCTTTTATGATTAATCCGGCGTGAAGATACCTGCAAAACAAAGAAGGCACGTCGGGGGTTGTGTCCCGATTAGCCCCTTCGACGCTCAAGTCAATATTTTTGTAAAGGTGAGGTTGATCAATGCGAGAAAAGCTAGGTTTTGATTGCGTACCTCATTATGGAGAATTATACCTTATATAGGGGATGGGCGCTAGGGTTAAACCTTTACGTGTTTGCATGGGAGTCTCTTACATGCGGATGGGCTGAGAAGAGCATGGATCGGGCTTGGGCCTGTCGTAGCCGTTAGGTTCGAGACTTGTTCTATGAAGAATGGACCGATCGGCCCAAGGGTTGTCTTGACTGAGTCCGGGCCCAGCATCGCCGACCCGACCATAAGAATTGGTTATGCCAGATTTTGGCTGAACTGTACGTTGCCGTTTGGATCCATGAGTTGGTTGCTTTTTGTGATTAATCCGACGTGAAGATACCTGCAAAACAAAGAAGGCACGTCGGGAGTTGTGTTCCGATTAGCCCCACCGACGCTCAAGTCAATATTTTTGTGAAGGTGAGGTTGATCAATGCAGAGAAAAACTAGGTTTTGATTGCGTACCTCTATTATGGGAGAATTATACCTTATATAGGGGATGGACGCTAGGGTTAAACCTTTACGTGTTTGCATGGGAGTCTCTTACATGCGGATGGGCTGAGAAGAGCATGGATCGGGCTTGGGCCTATCGTAGCCGTTGGGTTCGAGACTTGTTCTATGAAGAATGGACCGATTGGCCCAAGGGTTGTCTTGACTGGGTCCGGGCCCAGCATCGTCGACCCGACCATAAGCCCCCCCACTCCTCGAGTCTGAGCGAAGAGAAGGGTCGGAGGAGT
Organism: Erythroxylum novogranatense; assembly: GCA_029891385.1. Lineage (NCBI taxonomy): Eukaryota > Viridiplantae > Streptophyta > Magnoliopsida > Malpighiales > Erythroxylaceae > Erythroxylum > Erythroxylum novogranatense. The sequence goes on along the minus strand of CM057229.1, from coordinate 78,745,896 downwards.
ATGTAGAGGTTTATAGCTCGTACTTAGGACGACTGGTGATTGGGGCGATCGGTTGGACATTGAGATATGGCTCGTCTGTAGGTCGGCTCGTGAAGTAATCGATCGGTCGGGCATTGTTGTTGTAGCTCAGTCACGGGAAAGCTCAGGCGATCCCGATCGATCAGGTACTAACCGATTATGCATGACTGCTCGGATGCCGACCGGTTGAGCATAACTGCTCGTATGCCGACCGGTTGACCGTAACTGCTCGTTCTGGGATCGGTCGACTTTGTGCCCCAGCTGATCGGCCTCGCCACTTTTTGTGCGACAGCCCGCGCAAAAGCAGGTCGGGTGGTCATCATTGGCAGACGTGTGAAGGTACTTAGAGCATTTATTGTTTGACGGCGCGCGTCCTTTGACAGCTTGTTCAGAATCTGCAACGTATCGTCCTTGTAACTGTTGTACAGCTGCCCCATGTGTCCCTTCAACTGACGCGCCCTTCCGGATTTCGAACAACCCTAATTCCCATGGCTCGGATCATGCCGCGTGTTCAAGCATAGCTCGGATTTTCTCCACGTGTTATACTTTGATTGGATGGCTCGTCCGAGTGCCTCCCTATAAATGTTTAGGGTCGACGAACCATTTGGTTTTCTTCACGCTTATTTCCTTCTTGCATACGCTTCTGCTTTCGTTCGTTCTTTCTTGCTCCCAGTTTCCGGAAACTTCATTCAATCGTTGTTCGATTTCCCTTTCTCCATCCAACAAAGAGGTACGTCCTTCCTCCTCTAAAGTTCTTTTCAAGAGCTCTTTTCTTGGTAATCATGTCAATGGGTAGTTCTAGAAGTACGGTAGGAGGTACCGAGGAAGTGTCGACGAAGGAAAGAAGGGACGGGTTGGTTGTGGAGGCGGTACCGAGAGGTGAATCGAAGATGAGGTTGGGGAACTGCAATGATCGATCATTAGGTGTAACATTCCTACGTCCTGGGGGCCTAGGTTGGCCATCGGAACCGAACGGATCTTCAGCAATCTGAGCGGGTATTTTGCTATATCTGAGAGCTTTTTCTTTGTTGGCGGCATGAGGCTTCCGTACGCCCCGATTATTGACGAGGTGTCGTCACCTATGGTGATGTCGGTCGATCCCCGAATGGCTGGAGGTTTATTAATGGTTTGGCTTTGCTATGCCATCAATTCGGTTGTCCTCCGTCGCTTGACATCCTCCGCCACTTCTTAAGAATGGGTCGAGCCCCATAATTGAGGCCGGATTCCTCATTTTCGATCTGAGGATGCTGGTATCGCCCGGATGGAACTCCCGGGAAAGTCACTTCTTGTTGTACGAAGTACTTTTTTGTGAAGCCCCTAGGAGCCTCCTTCGAAGCTCGACCGTGGAGGTACCCTCTAACCGAGCAATGAAATGACGTGTCGACCATATCTCTTAGTAGAGAGGAGTGGGAGGTGGTCGACCGTATAAAAGAGCTCGACAGATACGACTTTACTCGGCTCATGCAGGGGTACTTCGGGGGGGTCTCGGCCAATTCATTTCTCATTGACCCCGCTCCTCGAATTAGCGGGCTAGGAGAGGAGACCGCCCCGTCCGGTTGACTCCTCGTGATTGAGCTAATTGTTGTATTTTTGAGCCTTGTTTCATTTTCTAACTTAATTTATCGTTGTGCAGCCATGGTGAAGATGGGAGATGCTCCCGCCCGGGCCTCCAAGTCAAAGAAGCAGGCTGTACAGAAGAAGGGGACGGAGACGGGGACTGGTGATGGCACCGCTTTGTCTATGGGGTTGGGCTCGTCCGTAGTGTCGACGGATGTTCCTTTGTCGGGGTGACCTTCGATTGAGGTCATTGCAGGTTGTTTGCGGTCGGCGTGGGCGAGTAGTCTGGCGAGAGGAGGAGGAGGAGGAGGATGCGGGTCCTCCTCTTAAGAGGAAGAGATTGGTTCGGCTGGGGGATATGTCGTCCGGCTCGGCAAGTCGAGCCGAGACTGGGAAAGGGAAGAAGGTAAAGGGGAAGGCGCAAGCCGCAAATCCCAGGCAGTGGGAGTCTGCCCTCAAGTTGGCTAAGAATGCCACAATCGGGGACCTCGAAGTGTCCCGTTACATTGCTGAGAGGATTACTCCGCCTGTGGACGTGCAGTTCATAGAAAAGAGGAGTAACTTGGAGCTAGGGTCTCAGCTCGTTCGTCTCGGTGTGCGGAGTGCGACGACGGCCTTCGCAGTGCTGCAACGTTTGGAGACTCTGGACCAGGAAGTCCAGGACCTCCATGATCAGGTGAAGGCTTTGAAGGGCGAGCTTTCAGAGGAGAAGGATGGGAGAGACCTCCTCCAGGCTCAAAACGCATCCTTGGAGGAGGAAAAGAAATCCCAGGAGAGGGAGGTGGGCACTTTGTTGGCTCGACTGGCCAAGGGAGAGGAGGAGAAGAACGAATGGAGGAAGACTGTGAGGGCGGAGAGGGAGCTTAACAAGAAACTTCGCCAAGATTTCCGCTCCGTAGTGGAGGGTAGGGACAGAGCCGAGGAGACCTTGCGGGAGGTGCGACGTTCTGTGAGGATGCAACGGGTCGAGGTGATTAAGCGATGGAAACGGCGGTTTCTGTACGAGGAGAGTTTAGAGCTCGCCTGCGACATAACCCTCTCGGTTCTGAGGAGGGGCCACAAACTCTACACTCCTGGGGGGTCGGTGTGCCCTTCATTCGAGGAGTATGCCGAGCCGCTTCTTCCTGAAGCTCTCGGGCTTTCTTTAGAGGAAGTCAGGGAGAAGGCCGAAGGAGAACGGGATGCCATTCCGGACGAAGAGCTGGATCTCAGCTCCGATGAAGAACTTCCCTACGAAGATATTCCTCCGGTCGCTCCCCCGGGCCCTGCTCCTATTCCCGTTGTGTCGCTCTCTGAAGGGGAAGAGCTTCCTTGCGAGGATATTCCTCCGGTTGTTCCCCCGGGTCCTACTCCTACTCCCATTATGCCGCTCCCTTCTGAGGCTTCTCCTGCTCCTTTAGCTACTTGTTGCTCCCCTTTTTCCGAATTCTAGAGCTCACCTGGTCGGGCTTGTGGCCAGGGTAAATTTAATATGAATGAAAATCTCTAGTTGTGTTTTTTTTTTAAGTCAATTTTCGTGTTTATGTTCTTTGTTTCGGACGTATAGAAGGGTTAGGTGTTACGCGCGGTCGACCGAGCCGAGGTCCCAAGGATCTTGTCTTGGCGACCGATCGACCGTAGTCGATCTATGGAGATACCGAGCGAGGTCCCAAGGATCTTGTCTTGGCGACCGATAGACCGTAGTCGATCTGTGGAGATACCGAGCGAGGTCCTAAGGATCTTGTCTTGGCGACCGATCGACCATAGTCGATCTGTGGAGATACCAAGCAAGGTCCTAAGGATCTTGTCTTGGCGATCGATCGACCGTAGTCGATCTGTGGAGATACCGAGCGAGGTTCTAAGGATCTTGTCTTGGCGACCGATCGACCGTAGTCGATCTGTGGAGATACCGAGCGAGGTCCTAAGGATCTTGTCTTGGCGACCGATCGACCGTAGTCGATCTGTGGAGATAGCGAGCGAGGTCCCAAGGATCTTGTCTTGGCGACCGATCGACCGCAGTCGATCTATGGAGATAGCGGCGAGGTCCCGGGATCTTGTCTTGGCGACCGATCGACCGCAATCGATCTATGGAGATAGCGGCGAGTCTCAAGGATCTTGTCTTGGCGACCGATCGATCGCAATCGATCTATGGAGATACCGAGCGAGGTCCCAAGGATCTTGTCTTGGCGACCGATCGACCGCAGTCGATTTATAGAGATACCGAGCGAGGTCCCAAGGATCTTGTCTTGGCGACCGATCGACCGCAGTCGATCTATGGACATACCGAGCGAGGTCCCAAGGATCTTGTCTTGGCGACCGATCGACCGCAGTCGATCTATGGAGATACCGAGCGAGGTCCCAAGGATCTTATCTTGGCGACCGATCGACCGTAGTCGATCTATGGAGATACCGAGCGAGGTCCCAAGGATCTTGTCTTGGCGACCGATCGACCATAGTCGATCTATGGAGATACCGAGCGAGGTCCTAAGGATCTTGTCTTGGCGATCGATCGACCGTAGTCGATTTGTGGAGATACCGAGCGAGGTCCCAAGGATCTTGTCTTGGCAACCGATCGACCATAGTCGATCTATGGAGATACCGAGCGAGGTCCCAAGGATCTTGTCTTGGCGACCGATTGACCGTAGTTGATCTATGGAGATACCGAGCGAGGTCCCAAAGATCTTGTCTTGGCGACCCGACCAACCATAGTCGGTCTATGGAGATTTCGGACGAGGTCCCAAGGATCTTGTATTGGCGACCCGACCGACCGTAGTCGGTCTATGGAGATGCCGGGCGGTGGCTGATTGGATTGTCTACTCTTTGCCACATGTAATGTAACTCTTTATTGCCAAGAAATCTGAAACCCCTTTATTAATGATAACGAGGGCGTGGGCCGTTAAAAAACCTGCCTGGCAGGGACAGGAAAAAGGCGTGCGTCTCAACGCATCAAAACCCTGAGGTCATAGGTTCGACTCCCACTGCCCCCACGGGATACGCAGCGCCCCCCTATGGGATGTGGATGTGACCAAACGGGACAATACCTGACCAGTGAGGCTCCCCGGCCCAAGACAAATTAGTATTGTGCCCTTTGGTCTGCCAGGGTGAGGTTGCGACTCGAACCCCTGAGCAAAGGATTTTGTTGCGTTGAGATGCATGCCTCTCACCACTGGGCTACGTAGCTCAGTGGTGAGAGGCGTGCATCTCAACGCAACAAAACCCTTTGGTCAGGGGTTCGAGTCGCAACCTCACCCTGGCAAACCAAATGGCACAATACTAATTTGTCTTGGGCCGAGCTCGGAACCGCAACCACGTAAGCCGGTTAACCCACCCAAACCAGAAACTAACACTAAAATATTTTATTATTATAAAAGGTAGTTTGTATATACAAATAGATAACATTTTTAAAACTGTATATTGTTATTATTTCATGAAAGATAAAATTAACTAAAGTAAAATATTTAAAAAATTACAATGAAGATAGAGACTAAGAGTGTGGAGAAGTGCACTTATTTATTTTTTGTAAAATTTGATATTGAGTAATTTTTTCTGTAAATATTTTCAATTTGTATTTACGCATATGCACTGAGTTTGTATTATCTGAGGAGAACTCTAACTTCTGAATCTTTGTACACTAAATACTATAAAGAAAATTTGGTTCAAAATGAAATGATTATTTGAGAGGATAATATTAGTTCTATTACTTTTGGTTGAACTATTTTGGCAGATTTCTTGACAACGACGTCATTTGAAATGTTGTGATTGGTTTTAAACTTAGGAACCACATAAGTAAGTGCATTGACATTGATGCATCAGTAACATTCTGTTTGGAACCAGGTGAATTGACCTATTTAGAGTAGAAAAACAAAGATGAATTTAATTTACATATATAATTGAAATCACTACTATTTATAAATTCAATTCGGCTACAAACCCTTGTGAATTGAATTACAAACGACTGCTAACTCTTGTTTTTAAACGTTAAAAATGAGTCTTTCAATAACACCTATGCAATACTCTTCAACGTAACAAATCTATTACTGCAATAATACCCACACAACTGCAGCTACTCTTCTCCCGTCTCTTGGCTTTGGTGTTGCTCTTGGCTTTTGGGTTTTGCTTCTTCCTCTCTTAGCCACGTTTTGGTCTTTCTCCCAAGTTGCTATTGTATCGTTTTTACTTCTTCTTATCTACTGTGTTTGAGCTTTTGTTCTTCCTCCATATTGCGTTTTATTAGAGACTAGAGTGTTACTCTCTGTTTTTCTGCTACTGTGCATTTTATTTTATCCTCTGGTGCTTTGGTTGCTACGTCGCTTTCTCTTTTTTCCTCTAAGCTTTACTACTTTTCTCCTACTCTGCGTTTTGTTACTCTTCTCCTGTTCTTAGTGCTTCGTCGTTTTGGTTGTTGCTACTGGACGTTTGGTGGCCATGTGTGTGTGTGTGCATATGTATAATGGACGTTTTGTTTGTGTGTGTGTGTGTGTGTGTGCATATATATAATGGTCTTGTGTGTATATAAGATAAAAACTTGGTACCCATATGTGTGCGTATAAACAAGATAAAAGCTTAGTTCACATGTATGGCTATGTGTGTATTTACATAGGATACAAGCTCAGTACCCATATGAGTATACTTATAAGAAAAAAAATTTATCGACATGTGTGTGTATATATATAGGAATAAAATTTGGTTAGAATGTGTCTATATGTTGCAAAAAAGTTTTGTGACTATATGTTTATATATAAAGAAAAAATGTTTGATTGCCATGTGTGTTTGTATATAGGATAAAAGTTCGATTCCATGTGTGTATATATATAAGAAAAGGATTTGTTTATCATATGTGTATATATATGAAAAATTTTGGTACTACTCATTCATGTATTTTTAAGCTTCCAAATTATAATAATTTTCTATTGTCTTCATAGTTCGGTCTAACCTAATGTCATTTGCAATCAATTTGTTCTTTTCATTTTAATAATGAACTTTTTGATGATATCACTTATAATAAAATTGATGTTCATAACTTGTTCTATGTAAGTGTGAATGTTTATTATTTAATAAGATTATTTTTTGTCAAAGGTAAAAATGTCATATGAAATAATTGAATTCATTTTGATTGTGTTCCAAAGCAGTGTAATTGAATTCAATTATAATATTATTGGGTTTGTTCCAAATAGTGTAAATTGAATTCAATTCAACCTCATTAATGTAATTGAATCCAATTCGTTAATAAATTCAATTCGAAGTTTTTTAAACACTCCGTAAGTGTTTTTTTAATATTGGCCTTAATGTATGAAATGATGACCTAGACTTGAATATTTTCTTTCCCACATTTTAAAATGACCATTGGTGTTGTTATTGTACTTCAATAGAAGCAAGGAAGATTATGATATTTGACTCTAGTAATGCTGAAAATGGTATGAAGAAGAACTTGAGTGGAGCACTGTTGAGTTGTAACATGTTGTCTGTACTGTATGTAATATCCTATTGTACTATACTTAATGTAAATGTTTGGAGTTATAGGCACATGTTTTATGATAGATGACGGTTTGTCCTCTAATGACATAATAAAAATGTTTTATTCCACATCCTATACAAGAGAATGCCTAAGTCAAGAGAACAAGTAAGAGAAATATCATTTTTATATACAAAAATGAGTCTTCTAATTACATATAGTTATCCTTATATTGTAATTAAACGCGATCCATACTCTTCCTCTATGGTTCTCTGTAAAATGCCTGCAATAAGAGCAGCATGGAAGCTTCCATCCCAAAGTAGATTCCTCGTCTCCAAAGTTTGTAAGTGGGCTTCCTTTGTGATTTTGTTTGTTCATCTCTTTGTTGCCATTGCCAGAATAACGAGAGTCCTCTGGAATTGCTTCTAGTGAATAGTCGACTTAAATATACAAAGTGGAGCACTTTATGCTACCATATTAATCCTGGTAAGATAGGGGAAAGGTTCATTGCTCTCGTCCTATTGTGGTAGATCAATCATGACCTTCATCTACCCATAATGATTGCCTACCCAAACTAGTAAGAATTTGTTTGAATCAAATATGTTAAACCTGTTAGTTTATACCCTTGTAGCCAATTTTAGTTGTATATTTATTTATATAAATTTTATTTTATTCAATAAAAAGAATTGTTTTATCTTTGTGTATTTTTAATTGTTTAATTTTAATCATAAAGATAAAATCACTAAAATAATTGTTATACAATTAGAAATTATAAAGTGATTATAATTATGAAATTCAAATTACATTTTTATTATTATTCCTAAAATGTTCCTAGTTATAGTTTCATCAAGATGGGGCATTGATGAAATGGTTAGACTAGCACATATTTGTTTCTTTCTTATGAAGAAAGTAATCGATCTCATAGATTAAAGTGTGGAGGTACTTAAACAAACATGTGGGTGCTTATTAAAGAATAAGTTCACTAAACTAACTCAATTATGAGAATCCTGAATGGAACATTACTTGTGTGTTTGTGGATTATCTCATTATGATGATTGTATAATTGATCCTTAGACTTAAGATTACCAAAGTTATCTCATGTAGTAATTACTATATTTTGATGCTACTTATGTTCTATTCTTGGGATAGTTCAATTCCATAGTTATTGAATATAGTATGAGTTATATGGAGATAGTTGAGTTATTGAATATAGTATGAGCTATGTGGAGATAGTTGAGTAAATCAATAAAGAATTCGTGATCCCAAAATAATTAGGAAGAATGTTTTTTTGTTCTTAATTAGTAATGATTTTAGAAATCTCTGGCCAACGTAAATTGAAATTTGGAAAATTTGTTTTAAAATATCAATTACAAATCATTTACTAATTAGCAAGAACAAATATGATTAGATTATTTAGAGTAGACACGAATTCCATATTCTAATTCCAATTGGAACATTACATGAAGAAAGGATTAATTTATACAAGATAACCATGCATAGATAGGTAAAGTCAAACTATTTTGACATTCCTAATATTTGAGTAGTTATGATATGTTGCTAGATGTCAATCATGATTTGTGATTATAAATTGTTTAATTAGGAATTAAAGATAAATTAAAAGGAGTTTTAATTTATTTAATTCTAATTATAAATTAAAATTATAATTTATAATCATGGCCAACATATTAGAAACCTAATGGGTCACACATAAAAAGATCTATAAAGGAGAAAGTGAAATTTGAATTAAGGTGGACTTAATTGAGAAGTTTTAGAAACTTTAGGGGTCAATATGTGATATTTGATCTTATAAAGATTAATTAATAATTATGATTAAAGTTTGACTTTAGTTGTAATTTTAATAAAATCCAAGGATATAAAAATAAGATTTTTCATATAAAAGGCAAAATTAGAAAAATGGTAGCTAGCACTTTTTACGATTTTTCCTCTTAAATTTGATTTGAGTTTTCTCTGAATAGATCTGTGGATACTGTTAGAGGGCAGATGATTGAACGACTTGTGGATTGACAAATTCAAAAAAACAAAAATTGTAATACGAAATCACAATAGGTTAGTAGTTTTTGTCAATTTTTTATTTTATGTTTCTTAATAAATTATGTTAAAGTTGATTCTATGGAAAAAAATTATATTATTTCCATTGTGCTAAGATTTGATCATGTGTAATTTTTGCTACAGTGGTGTCAAAGCCACATTTAACAATTTTATTTTTGATTCACAAGCTTGAATAAGTTTTGATTTGATTTTAATATGCAAAAGTTGCATATTGATTTGTTAAACCTGAAAAGTGTTTTTAGTTGCTCTATAGTATTGTGCATGTTCTCACTATTTCAATATTTTTATGGAAATTTTGATCTTTGTTCTGTCAAAAGTATTTCAGGAAACAAAAGGTGCAATATGATTATATGCGTTTCTGGAAGTGTGGAATAAGTGTTCATGAGCTTTTGGCAATTTTCTTGATTATATGCGCTTGCTATTTTTGGACTGGATGTAAAATGATTATATTTCTTTTTGGAAATGTGAATCGCATTTTAGAAATTTTCCAGTTTTTTGGAAATTAGGAAAGAGTTAGAAGTGTTTCTGGAAAAGATTTTATGTTTGATCTTTCTTTCTCTTGTTTTTCTCTTGCGTGAAGTTTCTTGAAACCATACAAAGAGTTGCGTGCGTTAATAAAGACAAAGAGTTGCATGCATGCTTTTCTCTTCTTTTCCATAACCGATTAATAAAAAAATAGAAATTGTTTGCTTCATTAACTACAAATAGGTTGCGAAATAGACAGAGTTTCTATCTATTTACTCAAGGCTATTACTTCATTAAATCAACTTTTTTATTATACGTAGGTGGCCTTTATCTATTTTTATTCATTGCTTTTAATAAACAACATATGCTTAGGTTACGTATTCTTCAATGATTGTTATTGAACGTTTGATTAATAAGTATCATTATATTTCATGTTTGATGAAGAACAGAACCACTAGAGGCAATAGTAGCCACCAGTGGTTAGAGAACCACCACCGAACTTACTCTAGAGAGTTTTATCTCTCTAAAGTTTTATGTACATGTATAAGTATGTTATAATGATATAGATGGGGTAGAGTGCCTTGAGATAGTCTGAAGGTAAAGCTAACATAATAAATTGTTATTCTGGTTATTTAAAAAAAAACAAAGGTTGGCTGGCTGCACGCGCCCCATCTGCGGAGACGCTCTCTTGTCCTACTGACCTATGGGCCAGGAGACGCACCTCTACTGGCCCATGGGCCAGTAGGCCAGGAGATACTCTCCTGGCCAACTAGCAGGCCAGAAGACAATCTCCTGGCCTATGGGCCTTGTTTATTTTTTATTTTTTAAATGTTGATTAATTAAATTATATTTTTTATTAAAAATCTCAATTTATTTCTCATAATTATATTATGTCAAATAAATTAATATAATGATATTTTATTTTATTTTATTTTAAACCCCTCTTTAAAATATTAAGTACGTGTTTTGAACATGAATAATGCCTTCCACTGTTATAGGATTAAACTAGAGTTTTGTTTATTGTTAGTCTTGTTGAGTAAACTCAAAGCCGTTTTAACTCAAACATGTTTAGTCTTATAACGATGAGTGTTAATTAAATTTGTATGATTTGGATGAGTAAACTCATGATCATACTAATTTAGAGGCAAGGTTAGGATAATATTAGATATGTTTATGACAAATAGTTGTCTCCTAATGGATCTAGGAATCACATAGGATGTGATTGATAAAATGTTATCTACCTAATTTAATTTAATTGATTTTTTTGAGCAAACTCAAGATCAATTAAATTAAAATGGGATCTTAGCCCACTAGGAAATTATTTGATAATTTCTCGAATTAATAGTGAGGGCTATTAATTTGTTTAAAATAGTGGGATTAACCAAAATTTAAAAGTCCTTATTTATTTGGTTTTATGGCATAAACTAATTTTTTTACTTAATTAGTTTTTGAAAATGAGTACAAACTTGTCCCTGAGGAGCATCATAGATGCAAACAAATTGACTAGACCAAATTTCTCTGACTGGTTGCGTAACCTTAAAATTGTTTTAAGGCAAGAGAACAAATTGTACGTTCTTGAACTGAGATTTTACTTGAACCTGCTCAAGATGCTGCCAATGAAGATTGGGAATATTATCAAAGTCATATAGATGACAATGTGCAAGTGACATGTATGATGTTAGCTAGCATGTCTCCTGAGCTCCAAAGGCAACATGAAAATATGAATGCAATGGAAATGTTCTTGCACCTACAAGAGTTGTTTGGTGCTTAGAGTCGGGTGGAGAGGTTTGAGACTACAAGAGCCCTGATTCAATGTCGGATGACTCCTGGAACACGGTGGAAATTCATGTTCTACAGATAATTGGCTACATTGAAAAATTAGGCCAATTGGGGTATGACCTGAATCTCGAGTTGAGCATTGATTTAATGCTACAGTCTCTTACCCTGAGTTTTTCACAATTGATTATAAACTTCCACATGAACAAAAAGGAAATGTCTTTTGTTGAATTATTTAACATGCTCAAGACTGTTGAGGATGCCTTAAAAAGGAATTTGGTTATGTTCTTGTTATTGACTCTTCTTCTTCCAAGAATAAGGGTAAGACCCTTAAGAAGAAGAACAAGAACAAGAATCAAAAGGCATCTACTAAAGTATCAAAGCCAACAGGCGATGTCAAGAAGAAGAATGACAAGGGCAACTATTTCCATTGTGGCGTAGCTGGACATTAGAAGAGGAACTGCAAAGCTTATCTTGCTATCTTAAAGGAAAAGAAGTTAAGTGAAACTTCAACTTTAGGTTTGTTTATGATTGAAATCAATCTTTCTACTTCTATGTCACAATATTGGCATTAGTTGCTGGATGTGGTTCTCACATTTGTAACAATGTGTAGGTACTGACAGATAGTAGAGCATTGAGAAAAGGTGAAGTAGACTACAAGTCGGTAATGGAGCAAAAATTGCAGCATTAGCTATTGGAACTTGTAGTTTAGCTTTGCCTTCTGGTCTTGTACTTGAACTAAATAATTGTTATTATATTCCTGTCATCACAAGAAACATTATTTCTATTCTATGTTTGGATAGGAATGGATTTGTTTTCAATATTAAGAATAATAGTTGTTCTTTTTATAATGATGACATTTATTATGGATCTGGTATGCTTACAAATAGTTTGTATGAATTAGACCTTAAAAGACCAATTCTTTAAATAAATAACAAGAAAAGGAGATTAAGTGACCAAAATCCTTCTTATTTATGGCATTGTAGGTTAGGTAATATTAGTGAAACAAGAATCATAAAGTTACATAAAGAAGGATATTTAGATTCTTTCGATTATGAATTATATGAAACTTGTGAATCTTGTTTAAAGGGTAAAATGAACAAACTTCCCTTTAATGGAAAAGGATAATGTGCTAATGAGTTGTTAGAGCTTATACATTCAGATGTATATGGCCCTATGCAGGGACGGATCCAGAAATTTTTTTAAATGGGGGCAAAATTTAACTGGAGGCAAAAAAAAATTTTAGTGGGGGCAAAATTTTAATGGGAACAAAATTTTAATTTTTTTTATAGGTTCAAAACTTAAAATAATAAATTATTTATGTAAAATGTTTTGGAGTTAGTGGGGGCAAGTGCCCCCACTTGCCCCCACTGTGGCTCCGTCTTTGGCCCTATGTCTACTCAAGCCAGAGGTGGATTTTCATATTTCATAACATTTACAGATGATCATTCAAGATATGGTTATGTGTATTTAATGAAATACAAGTCTGAAGCCTTTAAAAAGTTCAAAGAATTTAGACTTGAAGTAGAGAAACAAACTGATAAGAGTATTAAGACACTTAAATCTGATCGAGGTGGCGAGTACTTAGACAATGAGTTCCTTAGTTACTTAATGAAATTATCTCACAGTGTCCTTCGCCTGGAACTCCACAACATAATGGAGTTTTTGAAAGGAGAAATTGTAATTTATTAGATATGGTACATTCCATGATGAACTATGTAGTTTTTCCAGTTTCATTTTGGAGATATGCTCCTAACACTGCTACTTACCTATTAAATAGTGTTCCATCCAAAACTGTTGACAAGACTCCATATGAGATATAGACTGGTAAAAGACCAAGGTTGTCACACTTAAAAATTTGGGGATGTGATGCTTCCGTGAAGTGTGCAATGTCTGATAAGCTTGAAGCTAAATTAGATAAATGTATGTTTGTGGGGTATCCAAAAGAAATTTTTGGATATCAATTTTATCATCCTCTTGAGCAAAAGGTGTTTGTCTCAAGACATGCTATATTCTTAAAAAAAGAATTTATTCTCAAAGAAAGTAGTGTGAGTGATATGGAACTTAGAGAAGTTATAGTACCATAAACACATATCTAAATGGAACAAAAACCATAAGTTGATACATTAAATGTCCAATCAATGGTTCAAGAAACACATAGTCCGAGACGGTCTAGAAGGGTATGTCATCCTCCTATTAGATTAGACTACATGTTGAAAAAGGAAGTGATGCTGCTTCAATTTTGAATGATGAACCTATTGATTTTAAGGAAGCAATGTCAGACATCGATTCTTTAAAATGGCAAGAAGCCATGAAATACAAAATAGAATCCATGCATACTAACCAAGTATGGTCTTTGGTGGACGCACCTGAAGATATAATACCTATTGGGTGCAAATGGATTTTTAAGAGAAAAACTGACATGGATGGAAATGTACATACGTACAAAGCAAGTTAGTGACAAAAGCTTACAAACAAAAATAAGGAGTTGATTTTGATAAAATTTTTTGCCAATAGCAATGCTTAAATCCATAAGGATTTTATTGGCTATAGCAGTATATCATGATTATGAAATTTGGCAAATGAATGTCATAACAACATTTCTCAATGGAAATTTGTAAGGTGATGTGTATATGACACAACTTGAGGGTTTTGAATCTAAAGAATTTCCTAATCAAGTATGCAAATTGCAAAAGTCCATATATGGATTAAAGCAAGTGTCATAGAGTTGGAACATCCATTTTGATGAAACAATCAAAGAGTTTGGTTTTTATCAAAAATGTGGATGAACTTTATGTTTACAAAAAGGTAAGTGGGACTGCAGTCGTTTTCTTAATACTTTATGTGGATGACATATTACTCATTGGAAATAACATTTCAATGCTCCAATTTGTTAAGATATGGTTATCTAAGAATTTTTCCATGAAGGATATGAGAGAAGCAGTTTATATACCAGGTATAAAGATCTATCGAGGCAGATCAAAGAGGTTGCTTGGTTTGTCCTAATCCTCGTACATAGACAAAGTGTTAAAATAGCTTAGCATGGAAAATTCCAAGAGGGGATTTTTATCTACATCGTCTGGGATTTCTCTTTCCAAGAGCATGTGTCCTAAGACACAATAAGAAAGAGATAGAATGAATGGTGTTCCATATGCTTCGGCTATTAGATCGATCATGTATGCGATACTATGTATAAGACCAGATGTTGCTTATACTTTAAACATAACAAGCAGGTATCAAGCTAATTCCGATGAAGGTCATTGGACGGTTGTGAAAAATATCTTAAAGTACTTGAGAAGGACTAAATATTTTTTTTCTGGTTTATGGAGGAATTGAGATGAGAGCTTAGGGTTATTCAGATGCTAATTTCCAGTTTGATCAAGATAATAGTAGATCACAGTCAGGGTATAATTTTACTCTTTACGGTGAAGCGATTAGTTGGAAAAGTTCTAAACAACCAATCATTGCAGATTCAACAACTGAAGCTAAATATATTGTAGTTTCTGAGGCAGCAAAGGAAGCAGTTTAGATCAAGAAGTTCATTATTAAACTTAGAGTGGTTCCTAGCATTGTTGATTCGACAGTAATGTACTACGATAACAATGATGTTATTGCACAAGCGAAGGAACCGAGGTCTCATGAACAATCCAAGCATATACTCAGAAAATTTCATCTAATCTGAGAGATAGTAGAATGGAAAGACATCCAGTTAGAGCGAGTTCCCATTGAAGAGAATCTAGCAGATCCTCTCACTAAGTTGTTATCTCAAAAGAGACATGATAGATATATGGATGACTATGGTATTCGCACTACAAGAAAATAACATAATCCACGACGTTTTATCAATAAAACGTCACAGATTGTTAAGATTTTTTGTGTCGTTTAAAAAACATCACAAATTCATTACACTTTTTGCGACATTTTTTGAAAAAACGTCGCAAAATAAAGTTTGGTATGTTTTATTCAATAAAACGTCGCCAAAAATGTTTAATTTTTATTTAATTGAAATATCAGGCGCGTTTATTTGAACCCTTCTTCCCACCTAAAGCCATTTTCTTCTTTCGCGCTGTCGAAGCATCGTATTACCGTAGGAACTCCTTTCTCCTTCACTCCTTCAATCTCTGCTCCTTCTTCTTCACCAAAGCCATTTCCTTCGTAAATATTTACAGTTCCGCCATTCACAATCTCTTCTTCCTCTTCCTCAAAATTAAAACAAACTCCAAATACCTAAAAATGCCAATAATCATCATGTAAATTAAATTTCAAGCTCTTCTCCGACTCTTCTCCTTTTTCGATACTAGAACGATATACTTCAGTCTGATCTTCCATCTTCCTGACGCTAGAATGGGAAAGCTTCACCTCTGTGGATGATGACTGAGGAGAGTAACCGAGGAGAGGCAACGTGAAGTCTTCTCTCGGAGGTAATCGAGTGTAGGTGGTGGCTTCGCCGCCTGTTAGTATGATCAAAGATGGTGCAGACTTGTGCTTAGTTCTTTGAGGCTTCAATTTAGCATTTGCTTTTCGAGAAAATTTGGGAATGTGATAGAATTGTTATAAGAAAGATTAGGAAAATGATACAGAAATCATGAGATTGGGTAGAAATATCCGTTCCTTTTTTTTAATGAAACGAGATTAACACCTTTGTTAATTTTTGGATGCTAGCTTTGACCGAAGCTCGTACTGGTAAGATTTTTTCTCATTGCACAGTAGGTGTTCGATGAAATGCTTTACTCAGTAGTTTGCGATAACTGAAATGGGAAAAAGGGAAATTTTCAATTTTGTGATATGTCGTTGTTTCTTGAAGTTTCTGTTCTTGGTAAGTGTTATTTCTTGATGCTTTGGAATGAATTTGGCATTCCAAAGCATTCATGATGTTGAGAGAAAGAATAATAGGGATGGGCGAGAGAGAGAGAGAAACCATGTTGAGAATAGGCATAGACATTATGAAACTGAGGATGGTCACAGAAGTAGGGAATAGAGAGGTAGGAATAAAGATAACAAGGTCTGCCATCCTATAAACCAAATGACAAGGTACTTACTTGTAACTTGTGTTAATTTCTGGTTCAGTTTATGTATTTTTATTCGGATAGACATCAATTGTTAGTAGGTTTGGCATTAGAATTATAATTTACTTGTATAGATTCTTGTTCTGATTTATGTATGTGCTTGTCTTTGGTGGACGGACAACATCAATTGACAACATCAATTGACAGCAACTGGCAATTGATGTTGTCAACATGTGACTGGCTAAATTGTTCTTTTGGTGGTTTGACTGGATGCTGGGGAGGCAGAGGGTCATAAAAGCAATCCTATGCTTGAAATGATTCCATACGGAGGAGTTGGTATGCAGTAAATTTGAATATACTTGTGCCAAACTTTCCAATTTAGGCTTTAGTGTTAACATTTTCATCCACTGATTATAGACACAAGTATCTTAAAACCATGAGATTTTTAATAACTGCAAATTGTGGTAGATGTCTAAGTTTTAAGTTTTCGAGAACAAGATGCAGTAAATGACGTGATTTATTTGTGTTTCAGGATTTATGCTATTATGCTAATCGATCTTCTTGATCGACCTTCTTTGTATCCAAAAATGAAAAACTTTTCATGGTTTGCTACTCTTTTCTGAAGTAAGTTATCAACTTTGTACCTTTTATACGGTTTATCCTTTTGTTTCTCTCACGATTTAGTATGATTGCTTATCATAATTGCCTACACATAATTTTTTATATATGATAATTTCGTGTTCTTGAATCTTTATTATTTTCTAGGTTTTGCTAGTCTTTGAAGTATTGAGTGGTCATATAGAAAACAATCATCTAACAACATGAAGTATTGGAATATGGTGATAGCTTTAGTTCAGTTTATTTTGAAATCTAGATTAATATCATAACCGATCGGCACGATAAAGTATACACTTACCATTGGTTAACTATGTTTTGACATCAATTTAATAAAAACTGTATGTTAATTGCTGAAATTATATTGACCGACTAATTATCCAACCATAGAAATCTCTTAAGGCTAAATTCAAATTCTGAAGTTATTTTTTAAAATCATCAAACTCTGGGGTCTTAATGTAATTAGTCCTCAAAAGTTTTACACACTGCTTTTACTTTTCATGAATTAATGCTGTGAAGGTCTAACATGTATATATAAAGTAACAAGCCTTTGCTTCTTTCAGGATGTAGACAAAATAACAGAGGCATCAAAGAGGGAAAAGGAAGATATTTTAGCCAAGCTTATACAAACTGAAAGGACACTTGCAGATTCAAGAAACAGAGTAAATAAGTTAGAGGAAGAAAATTCAAAACTCCGCACGACAAGACTTAATAGAATGTCCGTGGACTCCGATTATCTGGAGGACTTAATAGATTCAAGAATGTTTATGTTCTTATATTAGTATCTTGATCAATGACTCGATATTTGGGCTGCCTTAATTTGGTCTCTCTAGGAGATATGATAAACGTTATGATATGATGATTTTTGTGGATCTACTACTAGTGCATTGTAGATGCAGATATTAAAGAAGCTTTAATTGTATCTCCCTCCCTCCATTTTTTCTAGAATTTCAAATGTTTCATCCCTTGGTTTTGATATTAATTAGTGTATTATGACATATTTGTGAATTGTAATTACATAGTACATGAATAATTATTAAAATTGATGATATATTAAAAATTGAAGAATTATTAAATAAAATTCATAAATAATATTGAATAATTATTAAATAAATAAGATTTAAAAATTTTGTTATTTTAAAATTATTAAAATTGAAAATTTATTAAATTTAAATTATTTTCAAAAATAAAAATTAATAATTAAAAGAAAATAAATCTAAAAATGTCGTGGAAGACATTTTGTGACGATTTTAAAAAACATCGCAGAAGACATTCTGCGACGTTTTCAAAAAAACGTCGCGAAATGTTAGAGATTCTGTGACGTTTTTAAAAACGTCGCGGATTGTCCAAACTTTCAATGACGTTTTTAAAAACGTCGCGGATTGTCCAAACTTTTAGTGACGTTTTTATAAACGTCGCTGAATGTTAGTGTTTTCTGTGATGTTTACATAAAACGTCGCAAAAAACTTTTGCCTACACCATATTTCGCGACGTTTTTTGTGACGTTTTTTAAAACGTCGCAGAATACATTCTGCAATGTTTTTGGACATTCTGTGACGTTTTAAAAACGTCGCAAAATGTCTTATTTTCTTGTAGTGTCGATACATTTACAATTGGCTTTAGTGCAAGTGGGAGATTGTTAGTTTATGCCTTTACAACCAATTTTGGTTGTATATTTATTTGTATAAATTTTGTTTTATTCAATAAAAGACATTCTTTGTCTTTGTGTATTTTTAATTATTTAATTGTTAATCATAAAGATAAAATCTCTGGAATAATTGTTATGTAATTAGAAATTATAACGTGATTATAATTATGAGATTCAAATTGTAATTTTTTATTGTTCCTAAAATGTTTCTAATAATGGTTTCATCAAGATAGGGTATTGATGAAATGGTTAGACTAGCAAATATTTATTTCTTTCTTATGAAAAAAGTAATCGATATCATATATTAAAGTGTGGAGATACTTAAACAAACATGTGAGTGCTTATTAGAGAATAAGTTCACTGAACTGACCCAATTATGCGAATCCCGAATAGAACATTACTTAGGTGTCTGTGGATTATCTCATTATGATGGTTGTATAATTGATCCTTATATTTGAAATTACCAAAGTTATTTTAAGTAGGAATTACTATATTTTTGACGCTACTTATGTTCTATTCTTGGAATAATTCAATTCAGTAGTTATTGGATATAGTATGAACTATGTGGAGATAGTTGAGTAAATCAATAAAGAATTTGTTATCCTAAAGTAATTAGGAAGAATATTACATTGTCCTTGATTATGAATGATTTTGGAAATATTTGGCTAGAGTAAATTAAAATTTAGAAAAATTGTTTTCAAATATCAATTACAAATCATTTACTAATTAGTAAGAAAAATACGATTGGATTATTTAGAGTAGATACAAATTCTATACTTTAACTCCAATTGGAACATTAGATGACGAAATGATTATTTTATACAAGATAACCATGCCTAGACAGGTTAAGTCAAATTACTTTGACATTCCTAATATTTGGGTAGTCATGACATGTTGCTAGACGTCAATTATAATCTATGATTATAAATTATTTAATTAGGGAATTAAAGATAAATTAAAAGAGTTTTAATCTATCTAATTCTAATTATGAATTAGAATTATAATTTATAATCATGGCCAACATATTAGAAACCTAATGAGTCACACATAAAAAGTCTATAAAGTAGAAAGTGAAATTTGAATTAAGGTGGATTTAATTGAGGAGTTTTGAAAATTTTAAGGGTCAATATGTGATATTTGATCTTATAAGGATTAATTAATAATTATAATTAAAGTTTGACTTTAGTTGTAATTTTAATAAAATCAAGGATATTAAAATCGACAAAATTAGAAAAATGGTAGCTAGCACTTCTTACAATTTTTCTTTTCAAATTCGATTTGAGTTTTTTCTGAATAGATTTGTGGATACCATTAGAGGCTGGACGATTGAACGACTTGTGAATTGATAGATTCAAAAAAACAAAAATTGTAATACGAAATTACGAAATCGCAATAGGTTAGTAGTTTTTGTCAATTTCTTATTTTATGTTTCTTAATAAATTCTATTAAAGTTGATTCTATGGAAAAAAAAATTATATTATTTCTACAGTACTAAGATTTGATCTTGCATAATTTTTCCTAGAAAACCTTATGCATGATATGTTAAAGATGAACTTTAGAGGGCTATATGTCATGCATGTGAACTCCTAGAACAATAAACAAGCTTGTGGAAGACTTATATGAGTCTCCTAGTGTCTTAGAGATTCCACCTTGATCTTATAGGAAGGCTTGCAAATTCATAAGCCTTGTTTACATGTAAGATACCCCTAATCCAACAGATGGAGTTGTGTAACAACCTCTGGTTATCTAATTCACTTTCCTTGAATATCTTGTTGTTCGTCTCCCTCCAAACAGCATAGATACAGTAGTTGAATGCTGTCCTTAAGAAATGTTGATCTTTTCCTAATTTCCTTATCATTTGATTCGCCCACTTTAAAACATCACACTATTCTGATACTTGGTAGGATAATCCAAGTTAATGCTGAATGGTAGACCAAATTGAGCTAGAGCAATGACACTGAAAAAATAAATGATGAATACTTCCAGCTCTTATGTAACATAATACGTATAATCATCAATATGGCCATGCAATTTGTCCTTGGTATTGAGTCTTTAGTCTAGTTGCTAACTAGGTAATAAAAGAGGCCTTTTGGATTAAGGTTTTTATCCAACACATTTTCAAACCAATGAACCTTGGGGTTCTAAGGAACAATAGGCAAGAGGCATTAGTGAAGTGCTTGGAGGGATCAGGTATCCAAATTATATTGTCCTCCTCCTTTAGGTTAGGAAGACAACTAGGATAGAATCTTATCAACCTATTACCTTCTCAGATCAGACGGAACCATTTGTTACCTTGTATCACCTTATTTACTCTTGAACTAGGAGGAATCTTGGACTTTAAGAGGCTTAGGGACTGCACTTCACTTAATAAGCTTTGATCAATCCAATTGTCAAGCCAAAATAAAGTTGAGTTACCATCCCCTATAATAGTCTTGATATATAAATAGAGCAATAGTGAATTTGATTAAAGCATCAAATTAATTTGGTATAAAGAATTTCCATTCTCCTTGTCCTGTAAGTATGACCCTAACCCAATCACATAAGTTATTGGCTCAGTTTTTTTATTTTTCTGTTTGTAATAATTATGAGATGCTTGGTAAAATGGAAGGGAGAAAAAAGAAACAACGACTGTTTTGTAGATAATTGGTATAACGGAATCGTTATCAAGTATGGTCCTTTGCATGCCTACAAAATTGATAACTCTACATAGGAAAATCGATTCCTAGCTATGGATCGTGTGAAACCACCAGTAGTACATCCATTGCCAGCCATCACCAGAGTTTTGTAACGTCAGCAAATAGTTGTACCCAAAGTTACGAACTAGTTTCCGGTAGTTAATGTCATTTTAATGCATAGCATCGACGTTACTGAGCTCTTAACTCTTTTGCTTTGCCTGTACAAATTAAAGCAAATTAAGTTGTTGTTAGACATTTGATACCAAGAAAACATACTCTTTTCTCGACAAGTGTTGCCTCTGAAAAGAAGAGGGGCATCCGTGTGCACTTTGTTTACAGAGATGGCCAAAGTTGTAAAGATGTAGATAAGAATATAAACCTGTGAGTAAATGAATGTGCCAAAGATAGCAATGGCTGCTCCAAGGGCATTAATAGGCTGCAAAGGTGTGTGGAAGATGATGATGGAGGTGACGATAACAGATATCCGCTTCATGGTGTTTCCAATGCTAAATGTTAGTGGGGAGATTTGATCAAGGGACATGTAGGAGACTTGGTTATATAGATGGTAGAAGATACTCTGAGCCGCCACCCACCTGCAGTACACATTTAGGATATGAATTATAAGGATATGAAACAACTGAAATTTAGTGAGTTGTTATACAAATGCAAAAGAAGAAAGAGCGTTAGATGTTTACCAGACAAAATTTGGTCCGATTTGTGCAACAGCATTTTGCCAGCCGGTAGACCAGATCTGGGGGCCTTCGACGGCAATAGCGAAAGGGGTAAGGATGAGAAGGGACAGCATGGATAAACAGGCATAGTAGTTCATCCCACTAACAGAATTCCCATTCATTCCCTTCTTTGAGAATATGTTCCTGAATACGAACGCCAAATTTGAGATCATAGCCCCCATGAACCCTGAAACCACGGCGACCTTGACTTACTTCCAAAGAACTCACTCACAGTGATGAACAATCAAGTAAAAAGCGGATGACAGGAGAAGAGACCGTACCGGTCATGTTAAAGTTGAGCTCAGTGAGGGCTGATAAAGCGCAACCTCCAATTATTGGCACAAGTGACAGGTAAACAGGCATAGGGAATGCCTCACCCAATACAAACCTTGAAACCAACACACTGAAAGCAGGCTCCCCACTCTTGATGATATGGGTGAATGAAACTGCAACTTTTGACATACTCACAGTTGCAGCCACGTGCCCAATTGTGTGTGCCACCGCAACCTATCCATGAAAAAGCAACGCAGGATCAGGATAAGATCATTAACAATCTTTTGGATTATTAGTTCATCACTTGGATTTTCCCTACATATTGCATGTCACTGTTACTGTTTCCGGCATAACACCAAGTTCACTTGGTTAAACAACACTTTTGGATGTCTCCAAACTCCATATAAAAATCTTTGAGGTCACTTCCTCACCCACAAAAGAGATTAATCAGCAACATATCACAAGACTACTTACTGGCAACAGAGTCTTCCAAAAGTGGATGTCAGTTTTGGGAGTATCAGCGACTCTAGTAGCCCAGGAGATGAGCATCATGAGGGACCCACAGGCAAGGGAGAGAGTAGAAGTGAGCCAAGGATAAGGGAAAACATTCAAGACCTTCTTGTTGTAAATGTTGAACACCACATTTAAGGCCCACCAAGTCGCAAAGTATATCCCAATCTTGATCTTTTGCGCAGTTTGTTCGTCCGGTAACTCAATGTTAATATGGAGAGGCCTTGACCTATCAGCCTCATATGCATTGCTCACTGTCAATGGCTTCTTTTGCTGAGGTTTCCCGGAAAATGAGAAATTCTCAACAGAGATAATGTGAAGGGGTTTGAGTGAGGCATCCGAATGAAGGTGTTTCTGTGAATTCCGGATAATGGGTAGTGGAGAGAATGGCTGAGGGCGAAGATCTGAGCGTTTTCTGGGTAAGAAATCAACTGGAGTGAAAGAAGAATGTGCGTGATTAACAGAAGAAAACATGGTGTTAGTGTTTCACCACAGAGTGAAGAAGTACTGCAATTAGTCTAAGATGGAAATCTTAACAGCAAGAAGATAGCACTACGAAGACAAAGAATGTGAAAATCCAAGAAGAAATATGAAATTTTGGTTAAATGATAGATTGGAGAAAAGAGGGGGTTATATGGGGGAAGGCGAGGGTTGGTGAGCCAGCAAGAAGGTTGAGGAGAGAGGTGCATGGAAGCAACAGCGATAAGAGCGGTACAAAAGAAAATGAACGACATAAGCGTCAATAATTGAAAGAGACAAACACAATTTGCATAATTTGCACATGTTGTCAACATAACAACATTTCATCACACCAGTCCATTTTACGAATCAAGGCCACCGAGGATGGATGCTAACATCGCATTTTCTACACCGCAAGTTCCTTGAAACAGTCCCCGGGCAGCACTAACCCAGAAAAGGGACAAGATTTGAGAGTTGCTTTCGCCGTTTGGGATTCAAAATATCTCATAGAAAAAGACGCAATACTTGACATTCGTGCTTAGGAAACGCCTGTTCGTTCAACATGTTGAATTTCCAGTGTTTCTCAATTCAACTAAACACGGTTGCCCAAGTTGAGAAGTTGCTCCAGTTGTGGCACTGAAAACAACATTTGGGCATTTGCTGGGTTGCACCACAAGAGCGTTGTCCTGTTTTGACTTTGGAATTAAGTCGTAGTTGGTCTCAGAAATACAGAAGCATGCAGTGAGTTGGAGGAAAGAGAGGTCTTCCGTGCCTTGGATCGTTCAATGCCGTGAATTGAAGTTTGGTGGGTAGCTAAGCAGAGACAGACAGGGCTTCGTGCCTTTCAATCCCTATCATTCAGGTCACGACCAGGCAATTCATGGATGAACAAAGGCAACTTAACAAACAGCACTAGCCTACCAAGTACTTCATTATTTTTCTTAGCAACTGCATAACACAAAAGCATCATACGACTCATTTTGGGGCCCTAAGCAGTATCGCTTATAAAATTTCTAAGATCGCACAATCAATAAAAATTTACTCACATAATAAAGATAACCTAAATATAACTGACACAAGATTTTAACATAAAAGCGATCCGGTGTAGAGGTAAAAATTACGAGACGTTCTGACAATAAAATCTTTTAAGTAAAAAATAGTAGGATACAAACCATATGATTTTGAGCTATCTCACCCAAGAACACCTTTTAGGTAGTTCTTAAGTTTTTTTGAGTTCTTAAAAAAAACTTCTACAATTGAATATAACTTGATATATATACATATACATACATATGTATGTATGTGTGTATGTGTCTATATAAATATATATATATATACACGAATATATATGTATTCAATTGATATGTGTATATATACATATGTATGGATGTATGTACACGTACACTGCTTCTAACTAATCTTAAATATCAAACTTCAATAAAATTGTACTTGATAAATACTATTTGGACTCAAATTCATCATTTGTTGAGTGTTGTTATCTCATGCAACTTCAAATTGTCAAACTTATCTTTTTTCTTACAAAAGATAAGATTTTTACACCGTACAAAGCCACACAACTACTGTGTGTAGTGACCGTGTTTGATCTTTAAGCTTCAAAACATGATATCATAGTGATATATGATTATATTGAATTACACGGTCAACAGACACGACCATGTTTGACTCCATATGGGCATGATGTTAAGTCAAAATGACTTTACATAAATGATTTTGATGAAGTACAAATAATGAAAGAAGAAAAACAGACGGAAGTTGAAAAGCAGACGAAAGAAGAAAAACAGACGGAAGTTAAAAAGTAGACGAAAGAAGAAAAACAGACAGAAGTTGAAAAGCAGACGAAAGAATGAAAAGCAGAAGGAAGCTGAAAAGCAGACGAAAAAATGAAAAACAGACGGAAGCTATTGAAAAGCGATTAAGCAAAAGCGAGCGGAAGGCAAAAGCGGAAGCAAAAATGCGGAAGCAAAAGCGCGATGTAAGCAAATCGCGTCGAGAATCGAGAATCGATTGAGTTAGTTACAAAACTCAATGAATAAGCTCGCTTCTTTCAAGAAACAAGATTAAAGAAGCAAAAGCGATTCGAGCGAAGACTATAAATATAAGTCAAGTCGAAGATTGCATAGTTACACATGAGCGTTACAAAAGCTTACTTGAGAGAAATTTTTATGCGATTTGTTTAAGAGCTATCTTCTTCAGTAATAAAGCTCGAAAAACCTTTACGTAAGAAAGTAGTATGAGATAACTACAGAAGCTAAGAGTAAAGAATATTATTTGTAAAGAGACCTGAAGAGGCTTAGAAAAAAAAATACTTGTAAAGTTGTTGAGAGATAGTGAAATTTCAGAAAAATTTCTGAGGACTGGACGTAGCTCACGGTTTGGGGTGAACTAGTATAAAAATTGTTGTGCCTACAACTCTCTATCCTTGTCTCTCTTATCTTTCAAAGTTTTGATCTTACTAGTTTTTTAACAAGTTTTCGAAAAACATTTTATAACTTTGATTTACAGTAGTTCTTGTGAAAAGAACAAGTGTCTTTTAACAAAACGTTTTTGAAAGGATTTTCAAAAAGGAGAAATACACAATTCAACCCCCCCTTCTTGTGCATTTATAGATCGTATAATAAGCCTTGTATTAATGTGTGATTCACTTCAATTAGTATCAGAGCTTGGTGTCCAAGGATCACATTAACAATGTGTGGATTAAAGATTATGACGGAATCACATACATACATTGCGGAAGGTGCCTCAGTCACTAGACCTCCAGCGTTCAACGGAGAAGACTACCACTACTGGAAAGACAGAATACGGTTGTTTATCGAATCTACTCATATTGACCTTTGGGACATAATAGAGAATGGACTATACACACCGGTGGATGAAGAAGGAAATCTCATTCCACGAATTAGATGGACGGCTGATCAAAAGACGAGATTTCAACTGAATTCCAAAGCGAAGTTTTTCTTGAGTTGTGCCTTAAGCATAAGTAAGTATGACAAAGTCCACGGATGTGATACTGCGAAGGAGATGTGGGATACGTTATCTATCTCACATGAGGGTACAAACCAAGTCAAAGAATCCAAGATAAGCATTCTTGTGCACCAGTACGAACTCTTCAAGATGAAAGATGAAGAATCTATTGATCAAATGTTTGGAAGATTTCAAACAATTATCAATGGATTAAAAGCTCTCGGAAGAACTTACGACAACCAAGACCATGTTCGTAAGATCCTAAGGAGTCTACCAAGGAGGTGGAGACCAAAGGTTCTTCTTGTCAGACAGAAGCCAAGGATTTAAGCGTATTAAAGCTTGACGAACTGCTTGGATCGTTGAAAATACATGAAGTTGAGCTTGATGCTAAAAACAAGCCTAAACGGGACAAGTCGATAGCACTGAAGGCTGGACAAAAGAATCACAAGACTCAAAGGAAGAGGAATTCATCAAAAGCACTAAAGATCAAAGAATCGAAGAAAGATGATTTCAGTGAGTCAGAACAGGAGTCCAGTGATGAAGATGACGAGCTGTTGGAACCCCTCCCCGATGAGTCGCGTACCCGACGTCTTACGTGACATCTGGACGTGCATCTCACGAGGGAGGAATTCCTCACCATGAAAGAAACCTCAAATCAAACTTAATTTAACGTCATCCGAACAAAACTTGATAAATTCACCCTAAGTATCACCCAATAAAATTTATCTGCTTAGGGCCCATAACTAAATCCGAATCTTAAGCTAAAATGAAATTCCATATTTCTTGATCAATTAGAATCAGAAATCGTCTCAATCGGATCTCTATAGCTCACAAAATCGCCTGAAAATGGAAATACATCCGAAATCATCACGTAATTGACTCTCTTTAATACCATCCGTAAAGTCCGACCAAAACTCGACACTCTCATTTTACTAAAAAGGGGTATAAAATTTTTTTAGAAACCCAATGCTTCGAAAATCATGAAAATCGGAGGTTAAACGGAGGAAAGACAAAGAAAATAAGAAAAATGACTTTATTTATCATTTTTGAAAAATTAGAAATTAAAATATAAAAAATAAAAAATAAATTGCAAACAGTGTCACACTTCTGCTGAGTGCGACACCCTCCTCGCACTCAATTGTTGAGTGCGAGGAACAATATATATTTAATTTTTTTTTCAAAATCTGAAATAACCTTTTAGTTTTGAATAGGTCTAACTTTTCACCCCGAAATCGAAATTTTGTAAACTTAGTGTCAATAGAAAGATAAAAGGAAATTCTACAACTTCCTAGAAGGATTTAAAAATTAATTTAGCCATTAAGAGGGTCATAATTTGCTTCAAAGTTTCAGCCCAAAACTTAATTTTTCCTACACAATGCTAAAAGAGCACATATGCTATGGAAGACTTCCTGCTCAAAGCATCTGCAACAACATTGGCCTTGCCTGGATGATACTCAATCAACAGGTCATAGTCTTTGAGCAGCTCAATCCATCTCCTCTGTCTCAAATTCAGCTTCTTCTGACTCAATAGATATTTGAGACTCTTGTGATCTGTAAAGATCCTGGTTTGCACTCCATACAGATAATGCCTCCAGATCTTCAAGGCAAAGATCACAGCTGCTAACTCCAGATCATGGGTCAGATAATTCACCTCATAAGGCTTAAGCTGCCACTATTGGAAGAGATGGCTAAGCTCAGGATCAGTTTGAAACAGGAGGAATCTGATTGCATGATTGCTACATTTCGGGTGAGACCGATCCTTAGAGAAAAAGGTCAAAGAATTGCAGGTTCAGGATCCCGAATTGAGTAAGAAGCGGGAAGAGGTGCAGAGGGGTAAGGAGTCCGGTATGGTGCTGAGTGATGATGGACTCCTGACAGTCAGGAATAGGCTCTGTATTCCTGATGTCAAGGAGGTAAGAGATGAGATTCGGATGAGGCGATAATGCACCTTATCTATGCACCCAGCGACACCGGGATGTCTGAGGACCTCGGGGAACATTTACGTGGAGAGGTATGAAGAAGGATGTGGCGAGTATGTGAGTAAGTGTCCGGTGTGTCGTGAGTCAAAGTGAGCATCGAGCACCTTGAGCCGATTGAGGCCATTATCCATTCCTGAGTGGAAATGACAGAGAGTCACTATGGATTTTCTGATGGGGTTGCCCAGGACCAGTAGGAGGCATGATGCCATATGGGTGATTGTGGATAGATTGACGAAATCATCCCATTTTCTGGCAATCAGACAGACAGATCCTCTGCATGTGCTAGCTAAGAACTATATTGATGAGGTTGTAAGATTGCATGGGATCCCGGATTAGATTGTGTCTGATAGGGATCCTCACTTTACTTCAAAATTTTGGGGCAGTTTGCAGGAAGTTTTGAGTACTAAGTTGAGTTTCAGCACTGCTTTTCATCCTCAGACAGATGGTTAGTCTGAGAGGACCATTCGGACTCTTGAGGGAATGCTCAGGGCTTGTGTTATGAATTTTAGAGGAGCATGGGATGACGTTAAATTAAGTTTGATTTGAGGTTTCTTTCGTGGTGAGGAATTCGTCCCTCGTGAGATGCACGTCCAAATGTCACGTAGAACGTCGGGCACGTGACTCATCGGGGAGGGGTTCCAACACGAGCTATCTTTCATTTCAAAGAAGATCAGACGGATGTAGAAGAAGAAGTCCAAATGAAGTCAATTCTTCAAGAAGAACGGTAAAGATAATGGAAAAGTAGAAAAGACATCCATCATATGCTACGAGTGTAACAAACCTGGACATTACAAGTCCGAGTGTCCAACTCTAAAGAAGAAACCAAAGAAGAGTAGAGAAGGCAAGAAAAGCATGATTCTCGAGGCATTATTATTATTATTATTATTATTATTATTATTATTATTATTATTATTATTAGGAAAAAATAATCATACTAATAATATAAATAATAATAAGGGTTATAATAATAATAATAATAATAATAATGACCAATGTATAATATTAATAATAATAACCCATATATAATTTCAAAATAATAATAATAATAATAATAATAATAATAATAATAATAATAATAATAATAATAATAATGACCAATGTATAATAATAATAATAATAATAACCCATATATAATTTCAAAATAATAATAATAAAATTATAATTATGTTTAGAAAAACACAAAAATTGAAATAAGCCTCGCCTCATGCATGCCCGACCTCCATTTGTTTTTTACATAATATAATTTTATTTTATTATTTTGAAATTATATATGGTTATTATTATTATTATTATTATTATTTGGTATGATAATAATAATATAAACTTTTATATAAACTTAAAATAAATTATTTTAATTAATTAAATTTATTTAAGTCTCTTATATAATATTAATTAATAAATTATTAATAAAATAAAATAAAATATTTTAAAATTAACTTTTTATCTAAAACTTAATATTTATTTAAATTATTTTAATTATTAAATCAAATATAAATTAAAATTTATATATTTTGAAAATAATTTAATAATATAATATTTATTTAAAATATTATAAGTTTTCAAGTCATTGGCACTGTAGAAGCCAACAAATTACCTTAGGTATTATTGGTTTTGAGTGTTAAAATAGAAGCACTATGGAGCCAAATGATTTCAATTCACGTGAAAGACAACGTGAATTGAAGTTACAAAGAAAATGGGTTTTAAACCTACTTATGAATTCAATTCTTCCATCTTTTCTGGTTCCAAATAAGGGAATTGAATTCAATTACAAGATTGAATTCAATTCCCTACATTCCAAACAGGCCCTTAGCTATGTTTTGGAAAAAACTTCGAATTGGGAGGGCGATCCTCCCGATGAATTGAACGTACCCTAAATCGACATATGTGAACAAGTAGAGTATACTTGGGTGCTTAAGAGAACCATATCGAAGGAACTCGACAAAATGACTGTAATTTCGGGAGAAGGGGTGCTCTCCTATATTTTGATTAAAATTTTTGCTACATTTCCAAAAACATAGCTAATAAATTTTAGCTACAAAACAAATTATAGTCAAAAAGTATAGGCGACGATTTCTCAAAACATTGCTAAAAGTTTTTCGCTATGAAAATATAGTACAGGAAAAAACTATTAACGACGATTAGAGAAAAACATCGCTATAATTTTTAGCTACAGAGATTTGGTGATGTTTTTGGCGACGAATATAAATCATTGCTAATAACTATTGGTGACGATTTTGGGACTTTTACTAACGATTTTTTCATAGCCAAATGTGGTTTATGTTATAGTGTAATATTTATAATTCATATATGTGATTTATGAATATTGGTTGTCACAATTGCATGACAACAAAATTAGATGTTTTTATAAGTTTGGATAGGTTAACAAAAACATTGGTGAAGATGGTGATGGAACCATTCGTGAATCACAAGGAAAAGGAGTTATAAAGCTAAATTTTTATAGAACCAGATGCATTAAAGATGTTCTCTAGCAGACTTGGATTTAAACCTATTGAGTGGTAGATGGTTCATAAGGGAAGGTTTCTCACTTGTTTTTAAAGATTTCTCATGTGTTGTTTGTCAGATGAAACTAAGATCAATGTGTTGCTTAAAGTTCCCATACGATAATAGCTGGTTATTGTTAAGTCAAAATGACTTTACATAAATATGATTTTGATGTATAACAAAAAGAGATCAAATAAAAAGAAAAACAAAATAACCTAAGTCGAATCTGAGGCCTTGCAGATTTAACTTCGAGACACGGCGAAGTTGAAATAATCTGAAGTCGAATCTGAGCGCACCTGACGAAGTTGAAGCAGTTAAAGTCAACACAGACGAAGGCGACACGACGATAAAAGACACGGAAAGATCGCGGGCACCGAGCAACGCAGACGCAGATGCAAAGAAAAGCGACGCAGACGCAAATACAAAAGCAACGCATGACGCAAATACAAAAGCGAGGCATGAGACGCAAATACAAAAGCGAGCATTGAGCAAATACAAAAGCGACGCAGACGCAAATGCAAAAGGCGGAACCTGAGCGCAGAAAAGAAGAAGACGCAAGAGTCAATTCGAGTTAATTCTGAACTCAATGATTAACCGCTCTTTCAAGATTCAAGATTCAGTTTCAAAGTAGTTAGAGGCAGAGGCTATAAATACAAGTCGAAGTCGAAGATTGCAAAGTTACAAAAAGTGATATACACAAAGAGTTACAAAAAGTTACATACGTCTTACACAAAATAGCGAGAAAAATTACTACGTGAAAAGTGATTTAGGTGAGTGCTATTTTTTTCGTAACAAGTGTTCAAATATTTTTACGAGAAGAAAATTTATGCAGATAACTGCGCAGAGGCTAAGTGTGAAAGAATCTGGTTGTAGAGACTGAAGAGGCTCGAGGAAAGAATACTTATAACGATTGAAGAGATAGCAAAATCTCGGAAGAAACTCGAGGAATTTGGGCGTAGCCCACGGTTTGGGGTGAACCAGATAAATCTTTGTGTCTACCACTCTTACTCTCTATCTCTATTTTAGTTTCAAATTTTATCATTACTTACTTTTATATACATAGTATTGAAAATTTGATTAATCGAATCTATAAAAATTACGTAAAGAATTTTATTTCTAACAAATAGTTACGAAAAGATTTATAAAAGGGAATACACAATTCAACCCCCTTCTCGTGCATTCTAATATCATTTTCTAAGTCTTTGTATTAACGTGTGACTCACTTGATTGGTATCGAGCTAGGTATCCAAGAATCACTTTGGCGAAGTGTGGATTAAAGATAATGGCGGAGTCACATGTATACATCGCTGAAGGAGCCTCAGTCACTAGACCTCCAGCATTCAACGGAGAAGACTATCATTACTGGAAAGATAGGATGCGGCTATTCATCGAATCTACTCATGTCGACCTTTGGGACGTAATAGAGAACAGACCTTATATACCTGTAGATGAAGAAGGCAATTCTATTCCACGGAACAGATGGACGACTGATCAGAAAGCAAGAATACAACTAAATTCAAAGGCGAAATTTTTCTTGACGTGTGCCCTAAGAAGGAGTGAGTATGACAAAGTCCACGGATGCGACACTGCAAAAGAGATGTGGGACACATTGTCCATTGCTCACGAAGGCACAAGCCAAGTTAAAGAATCCAAGATAAGTATTCTTGTGCATCAATATGAACTTTTCAGGATGGAAGATGAAGAATCTATTGATCAAATGTTTAGAAGATTTCAAACAATTGTCAATGGATTGAAAGCTCTTGGAAGGACATACAACAATCAAGATCATGTTCGAAAGATTCTAAGAAGTCTTCCTAAGAGATGGAGACCTAAAGTTCTCGCGGTGCGAAGCCAAAGACTTGGCGTGTTAAAAGCTGGATGAGTTCTTTGGGATCTTTGAAGATTCATGAAGTCAAACTCAACGCGAAGACAAGCCCAAGCGGGACAATCGATAGCATCAAGGCGGACGGAAGAATCATAAGACTCGAGAAGGAGGAAGTCATCAAAAGCGTTGAAAATTGAAGAATCAAAGGATGACAACTCCGACCAATCGAAATCGAGTCAAGTGATGAAGATGGCGAATTATCTTTCATCTCCAGAAAGATAAGACGCATGTGGAAGAAGAAGTCCAGAGGGAACCAGACTTTCAGAAAGAATGGGAAAGATGAAGCTAAACCAGAGAAGTCTTCTATTATTTGCTACGAGTGCAATCAACCTGGACACTATAAGTCCGAATGTACTACTCTCAAGAAGAAATCAAAGAAGAGTAGAGAAGGCAAGAAAAGCATGATGGCAACTTGGGAGGACCTAGATTCATCTGAATCAGATACAGGTTTCGAGTCATCAGAACATGCGAACATCTGCCTGATGGTCGAGGAAGATAGTGATGAGGAGGTAAAATCTGACTACGATAATTTGCATGATGCATACTCAGAACTATTAGAAGATTCTCATGCTATTCTGAAACAGTACAAGCTGTTAAAGAAAAAGTATGTAGAAAATATTAGACATACTGAGGTAATTGAGAGAGAAAATATTTGTTTAAAGAAACAATTAGAAGATAAAAGAAAATTTGTAGATAGATCAGAAGAGATCAATCAACTTAAACTAAGGATTAAGAATTTATCAGCTGATTTAGCTACTTTCACAGAAAGTACAAAGAAAATGAATGAAATGTTTGGAAAATGTAGACATCCGAGTGATAAGACTGGATTAGGATTTACAGGAAACAAGACTCAGTCTCGTAAAAAATCTGTCTTTCAAAAAGGAAGTTATAGGATAATTCATTTTAATCAACGTCCTAGTTATATGCATGAAAGATCACATCATATGCATACTACTAACTGTAAAGGACCCAAGAAAATTTGGGTACCAAAAAATAAAATAGTTTCTCCTGCAGATATCCTTCCTTGGAAGATACGGCAAGCACCATTGGTATTTAGACAGTGGATGCTCACGACACATGACGGGAAGAAGGTCTATGTTCCTAGATCTTCAGTATAAGAAGGGAGGATCGGTAACTTTCAGAGACAACCAGCAGGGCAAAATTATTGGAATCAGGAAAATAGGTAAAGATTCCTGTGCATGCATAAATAATGTACTGCTTGTTGATAGTCTGAAGCATAACTTGATTAGCGTCAGTCAATTGTGTGATTCTGGTTTCACGTTACATTCAATCAAAATCTTTGAAAGTCGAAACAAAGATGGGTCTATACTTTTCTCCCAAGAGAAGAAACAATCTTTACAAAATCAATTTAGAAGATTTTCAAAGTCAAAATATTTCATGTTTTTTATCTTCTGAAGAAGAAAGACTAATCTGGCATAAAAAGCTAGGTCATGTCTCTTTGAAACATATTTCAAAATTAGTAAAACATGATTTGGTAAGAGGTTTGCCAAAGATAAGTTTTGACAAAGAATTTTTCTGTGAAAATTGTTTGAAAGGAAAACAAGTTAAAACCTCTTTTTCCTCTAAAAGTTTTGTAACCTCATCGAGACCTTTAGAATTATTACATATGGATTTATTTGGTCCAACAAGGACGATAAATCTTGGCAGAAAGAAATATGGACTTGTTATTGTTGATGACTTTACTTGATTTTGTTGGATATTATTCTTATCACACAAAGATGAGTCTTTTAAGTGCTTTAGAAACTTATCCAGAAAGTTACAGAATGAAAAAGGAATGTCCATAGCCAGTATCAGGAGTGACCATGGTGGAGAGTTTGAAAATGAGAAGTTTAGAGTATTCTGTGAGGAGAATAGAATTTTCCACAACTTCTCGACCCTTAGAACTCCACAACAGAATGGAGTTGTTGAGAGGAAGAATAGGACGATTCAAGAGATGGCAAGGACTATGCTATGTGAGATGAATCTTCCTAAGTACTTCTGGGCAGAAGCTGTGAATACAGCATGCTATATTCAGAATAGAATTCTGTTGCGACCCATGTTGAAGAAGACTCCTTATGAGTTATGGAATAGAAGAAGACCAAGCATATCTTACTTTCATCCATTCGGGTGCAAATGTTCTATTTTGAATACAAAAGAGCTGTTGGATAAATTTGATTCGAAGACCTATCCAGGAATCTTTCTAGGCTACTCATCATCGTCTAAGGCATTTCGAGTTTACAACCTTACTTCAAAGACTGTTGAAGAGACGATCCATGTCAAGTTTGATGATAGCTCTCAACCCCATAAGAAAGATGACGTGGAGAATGAAGGTCCTTCAAAGAACTTAGATGATACCTCAGAAACTCCTTCATCAGACACTCATGAGAACAAAATTGAGGATATTCCAGAAACTATTGAACTAAGACGAAATTGGAAGTATAAAAGTTCTCATCCAGAAGAGTTAATTATCGGTGAGACCTCAGAAGGAGTTAGGACAAGGTCCAGATTCAGAAGAGAAGCTAATGTAGCTTTTATCTCTGAAGTAGAGCCTAAGAAGGTTGAGGAAGCTCTTCAAGACGAAGCTTGGGTGTTAGCCATGCAAGAGGAGCTGAATCAATTTACTAGGAATAATGTCTGGTCCTTAGTTTCGAAATCACCTAAGAAATCTATTATAGGAACCAGATGGGTTTTTAAGAATAAGTTAGACGAATCAGGAAGAGTGAGTCGAAATAAGGCTAGATTAGTAGCACAAGGCTATAATCAGCAAGAAGGAATAGACTACAATGAAACATATTCTCCAGTAGCGAGACTTGAAGCTATAAGGATTTTGTTGGCATATGCGATCTGTCATGATATAAAGTTGTTTCAGATGGATGTGAAGAGTGCATTTTTGAATGGCTTTATAGATGAAGAGGTGTATGTGAAACAACCACCTGGCTTCGAAGATGTTAAAAACCCAAACTATGTCTATAGACTTCATAAAGCCTTATACCGCCTGAAGCAAACTCCTAGAGCTTGGTATGATCGTCTGAGTACCTTTTTAATAGAAAATGGTTTCAGTAGAGGTCAAGTTGATAAGACGCTCTTTAGGAAGAATTTTCAGAATGATTTTATCTTAGTACAAATCTACGTTGATGATATCATTTTTGGTGCTACTTCAAAAGAGTTGTGCTTAAAGTTTGAGAGTCTAATGAAGAAAGAATTTGAAATGAGTATGATGGGTGAGTTAAAGTTCTTTCTTGGGTTGCAAGTTAAGCAAACCGAAGAGAAGATCTTCATTCATCAACAAAAGTATGTGAAAGAGTTGTTGAATAAATTTGATATGAATAAAGTGAAGCCTATGGCAACTCCGATGCATCCTTCAAACCTTTTTTCAAAGAGCGAACTTGGTAAGAAGGTGGATCAAACCCTATATAGAGGATGATCGGTTCTTTCTTGTATCTTCTGACAAGTAGACTGATATTTTGTTCAGTGTATGCTTGTGTGCAAGATTTCAAGTCAATCTAGAGAGTCTCATTTTATTCTTTGTTAAAAGAATTTTGAGATATCTCGCAGTACTACCGATCTTTGCTTAATGTTTGAGAAAGGTAAAGATTTCGAGTTAATCGGATATTGCGATGCGGACTATGCCGGAGATAGAATTGAAAGGAAGAGCACAAGTGGAGGATGTCACTTTCTTAGAGAAATCTAGTCTCCTGGTCAAGCAAGAGACAAAGCTCAATTGCTCTATCAACCATTGAAGCGTAATATATATCGCCCAAAGTCTTGCTCACGAGGCGTTATGGATTAAGTATCAACTCAAAGACTATTCAGTTCAAGTAGAGGAGATTCCAATCTATTGCGACAACACCAGTGCAATCAATCTATCAAAGAATCCAATTCAGCATTCCAGAGTAAAGCATATAGAAGTCAGACATCACTTCCTGAGAGACTATGTTCAGAGGAAAGTGGTGCTTCTACAGTTCGTTGAAACAGAGCTTCAGTGGGCAGATTTCTTCACTAAACCACTGAGTGAAGAACTGTTCCAGAAGATAAGACGCAATCTTAACATGGTCATGTTAAGTGAACGGTCAGGACTAAAGTAACGTCAAAACTAACGACGTTAGTTACAGTGAGTTACAACTGGTAACTTCTCTCACAAGGAAGATTTTTGGAGGGAAAAATCTGATAATATCGAGGTTCTTAATGATTCTAGAACTCACCGGACTATAATCCTACAAGTAGACTGAAGGTGAAATTATTGCAGTCTTTTCATCATCTTCTGACGGTTCATTTCTGCTTTACCAATTCTCTCAAAACATCTCACTCAAAAAGCTCTCCAGAAGACAGTTTTTGCTCTACACAATGGAAGCAACTATGATTTATGGAAGACATGTGAACTTTGAGTCACTAAGAAGAGACGGCATGGATGTAGAACCAGAAATCATAAGAGCTGGTTGGAGGAACTTCTTCCAGACGCAAGAACCTGTATACACGAATGAGGTATATGAGTTTTGGAAGAACGCTCATCTAATAGACAACACCATCGTATCTTCTGTAGATAGAATATCTGTTGTTGTGACAAAGGAGCTTATAAAGAAGGTGATCGATTGTCCATCGGTTGGTGAGAAACTGTCTACCAAAGCCGGATGGATGTCCCAAGTCGGTATGAAAGAGGAAGATATCAGAAGGCAACTATATGGCACAAATGATCCATGGGAGAGGAAGACATCCAATTTGATTCCAAAGGCTAGGGTGCTTCAAGCAATTTTGTTTAATTGCATTCTACCCAGAGTTGGTTCAAGACATTTGGTGACCACTCTGGATGAACAATGTCTGTTCTACCTACTGAATCGAAATCCCATAGATCTACCTTTCTTGATCCTTCATTATATGATTAAGGGGATAAAGGAATCATCTAGTTATCCTTATGGCATGCTTCTGACGAGGATTTTTAAGGAATCTGGTATTCGTCTGCACCAAGGAAATAGAAGAATTGTTCCTGTGAAGAGCAAGATCGATGCACACACGATACGGCGAATGGGTCTGAGCATAGTAGACAAAGACCAAGCCGACTCTTCAAGGAATTCAAGAACTGAGGGGGAGCGTGTATTGAAGAAGTCTCCCGCTTCAAGTTCTTAATCCCCAGTGAGTACCAAATCGCCTGCGGATGAACTAAGGAGAGTGTTAGGAAGACCTCTCATGAAACAGGCGAGTCCTCATCTCGAAGAAAGCCAATCCCAGAGGATAGAACAAAGTGCGCCAAAATGACGAGGAGAAAGTCTTTTGAGCGAAGTTGTGAAGAAAGCAAAGAGATCACCGAGGATTAGGACTCTGAGGCAACAAGAAGAAAAGATTGCTAGAGAATAGAGTCGAGAAGAAACCTCTAAATCTTGTGCACCCAGAGCCACAAGATCCTTAGTCTCTATTCTGGAAGAAGATACGACCAGAAAAACCAAAGAGACTGAGAGGAAGAGAAAATCAAAATCTGAGAGAGGAAAATCTCCGGCAAAGAAACCGGTAAGACTGACTGAAGCAGAGACAAAGACTAAGAAGGTTAGTCGAAAGAAGACCATTTCAACTGCTGAGGAAGTTAGTCAACAGAAAGAAACTCGATGTCTTTGTTAGAGAAGAAACAGAAACCGAAGCGAGATTCGCTCGAAACCCTATTGTTCAACAGGAGGAACCAGTGGAGGAAAGCACGGTTCAGGAAACACCTATTGCTCAACAGGAGGAGCCAGTAGAGGAAAGCTCGGTTCAGGTGACTCCTACTAAAGCACATCAAGAAGCAACAACAGTATCATATTCGGATGATGATAAACCGTGTCTGATGGTATACAACTACCATAAGTTTTTGAGGAAACAGAAGTTGAAAATCAAAATGTGGAAGTAGTTACCAGACAAAGGACTGCTATTGCAATCGGTGTTCAACCAGTGAAGAAGATAGTAGCTGTGGTACGACCTATGGAGATTAATAGTAACACATGGCAGTTACTCAAAGAAGACGAAAAGATCTTCTACGATACTTTGGGGTTTGCTGCTACTATGCCATATCCTTCAAAACGGCCCTGCCATCTGTGTACTATTTTCCCAATCATAGAAAACACAAATATAATGGTTGCACCAGATATACAACCAAGATATCCACCGAATTTAACTAGGGGGAAGTCAAAATTATTTCACAAGATGATGCGGTGATGATCATCCGCAGATCAAATTGCGTAAGAAGTGCGAAGAATTGATGAGGCATGCGCTCCTGCACAAGATCCAGATAAAGCGAGCTGCAACTATACTAATAAGGAGGAAGATTGTCCATTAGGGGGAA
This sequence comes from Erythroxylum novogranatense, assembly GCA_029891385.1. Taxonomy (NCBI): domain Eukaryota; kingdom Viridiplantae; phylum Streptophyta; class Magnoliopsida; order Malpighiales; family Erythroxylaceae; genus Erythroxylum; species Erythroxylum novogranatense. Next base: position 78,707,010 of record CM057229.1, on the reverse strand, counting down.
GAATAAGAACAAGAACATTTATTGAGTTCCTTGTTCAGACGCTTCTCGATTAGCCCTCATCTAATACACCGCCTATACAAACACAAGCATTACCCCCGCAAGGAAGGCGATTCTTGATGTTGCTGTTCCTTTTGACTTAAATCTTCCCGGTCGAAATGTTCATTCGTCCACCTACCTTTGAGATCAATGAAGACTACACTCCATCCTCTGATGCTTACACTACTTCAATTCCCTTCACTCCTCCATCAGTAGATATTGATCAAGCCTCCTCATCGGTTGATCCACGAGATGAAGTTAGCAGATTACGTGGTGAACTTAACGACATGAAGGAGACGGTGAATGATCTGAAAAAGATGATAGCAGAACTACTGAAGAGCCAGAATCATTAATCATTTTTTATTATAATAAATAGGGGGAGAGCAGGAAAAGAAGAAAATGAACAGAAGAGGAGAGGATGTTCAGACAAAGAAGGTGTGACCACAACAGATGAAGAAAGGAAGAAGATAAGTTTTGTTTTACTTTTGCAACATCTGTAAATTTTCTTTTCTTTTCTTGTATATAATTTGTTATACTCAAAAAGGGGGAGATTGTTAAGTCAAAATGACTTTACATAAATATGATTTTGATGTATAACAAAAAGAGATCAAATAAAAAGAAAAATAAAATAACCTAAGTCGGATCTGAGGCATACGTATTTAACTCAGAATACGCATTTAGACTCAAGCATGCGATAAAAGACACGGGAAAGATGCAGACGCTAAGCAACGCAGACGCAGACGCAAATACAAAAGTAACGCAGACGCAAATACAAAAGCAGACACAGACGCAAATACAAAAGCAGACGCAGACGCAAATGCAAAAGCAGACACAGACGCAAAAAAGAAGAAGACGTAAGAGTCAGTTCGAGTTAGTTACAGAACTCAACTGATTAACCGTTTCTTTCAAGATTCAAGATTCAAGATTCAAGATTCAAGAATCAAGAAGCAGTTGGAGACGAAGGCTATAAATACAAGTCGAAGTCGAAGATTGCAAAGTTACAAAAAAGTGATATACACAAAGAGTTACAAAAAGTTACATACGTACTTACACAAAATAGCGAGAAAAATTACTACGTGAAAAAGTGATTTAGCTGAGTGCTATTTTTCTGTAACAAGTGTTCAAATATTTTTCTGAGAAGAAAAGTTATGCAGATAACTGCAGAGGCTAAGTGTGAAAGAATCTTGGTTGTAGAGACACAAGAGGCTCGAGAAAAGAATACTTGTAACGATTGAAGAGATAGTGAAAATCTCAGAAGAAACTCTAAGGACTGGACGTAGCTCACGGTTTGGGGTGAACCAGGATAAATCTTCGTATCTACCACTCTTACTCTCTATCTCTATTTTAGTTTCAAATTTTATCATTACTTACTTTTTATATACATAGTATTGAAAAATTTGATTAATCAGAATCTATAAAAATTCTGTAAAGAAATTTATTTCTAACAAATAGTTCTGAAAAGATTTATAAAAAAGGGAATACACAATTCAATCCCCCCTTCTCGTGCATTCTAATATCGTTTTCTAAGTGCTGTATTAACGTGTGACTCACTTCAGTTATGGCATCAGAGGCTTAGCCATCTAAAGTTTACAAGTTTAGAAGTATCATCTAAACATAATTTGGTACATGATTTGCCTAATGAAGCATATTATTGTCGTATATGAGAGCTATCTGATGGAAGAGAAACATAAAGATTCCTTTCTAAAAGGCAAAAGCAAGAGAGCTTCACGACCAACTAAGGTCCTATTGGTTGAGCTTTTAGAGGGTAAATAAGTATTTTTAGTATACAAGCTTTTTTTTAAAATGAGTATTTGACTATAAAATAAAAAGTAAAATTTTAGTAGATGTAGCTTTTTTAACAGCTAAAATACAACTTTTAATAAGCCCAAATTTGGAGCTTATCAAAAAAACATTTTTCAGTAAATTTTTCAGATCAATTAATGAGCCTATTTTTAGTCTCTTTTGTCCTTTTGTTTTACACATAATTCCCACAATACTTACAAACTTATCTTCACGTTTATTTTAGGAATTATATAATATTATTTGATTTATATATATATATATATATTTATATTAGTTTTATTTATGTTATAATCCATATAAAAGATTTGGTTAGATATATTTTCATTTATGTTTCATATGATTTAAAATTATATAATAATTAATATATTGTGCTTTGATTATTGTTAATATACTTTAAATAATATTTATATGCATAAATAATTTTATTACAAAATAAAATATAGTTAGAATTAAAAGTGTCTTTTATTTTTATGTTACTAAACAGTTTATTGTATGAAATTATTTCAAAAATGTACTTTTTGACACAAAGTCTTGTTGAGATGGAAAAAGCGTGCTCAGAGTTAAGAATTTACCAAATAATTTATGGGTTGCTTATATTCTTAACCAAACTCCTATAATGGCACTACCTCGTCAAATTCCTTTGAAACATGGCATGGATGGAAGCCAAAGGTAACACTCCTTAAGACATTTAATTGTGTTGCTTATGTGCATATGCCTTCTAAAAGAAGAGAAAAGCTTGATGATAATAGTCTAAAATGTATTTTTATGGACTATAATATGGAAGCTAAAGGGTACAAATTTTATATTCCCATTTCTAATAAGCTACTAATAAGTTGAAATGTTATTTTTTTTTTTAATGAGAAAAGTGCATGGAAATAGAATGAGCTACAAACAGGAGCATGTTACATTTGAGATGATAACAAATTTGTTTTTGAATTAGTAAATGATCATAGTGTTTTGGCCTTTTAATGCCAAGTGCTAGCAGTACTCCTAGTGCTCCTAATTCAATGTCACCAAGTTCATCTTCCTTAAGTACATCTCCACAAAGGTGAAGATCATTATATGAAATGTATAATTAACAAATAGATAGGTGTTTGATTGTACAGATTAAAGAATACTATAACTTGGTGCTCAAACGAAATAAGCCACCATTATCCTGTCATCTTCTGAAACTGAGTATATGCATGGTTGTTTCTTCAACAACCTATCAAGTACTTTGGCTATATTTTTAATTAATTGTCTTTTAGCTTTAATCTTCTATTAATAAAAGGAAGAAGCTGGTTTATTCTTATATTTAAGTTGATCTCTATTGAATAAACAGGCGTGCAGGTTCACCATTTGTGTTGCCAATAAACAGTCCTTTATCCCTTCTTTTATTTTTTATATCCAATACTCTCCTTTTTGGTAGAAGGGTTATCTTGACAACAAATAACTTGGTGAGGAGACCACGAAAACGTCAGACAGAATCTCTCTGCGACGTCTGCAGGCATCCTGAAAATAGGTTAGATTGTATTACTATAAAACAATTTTGATTATAAATTTGATATATTCATAAAGTTTTTGAAATAGCCAAAATGTTGAAAATTAATTGAGAGGAGACGTGGAGCGATCATAAGTTAAAAATTCTTTTAAGGCAACCTAACACAGAATCAAACATGCTCCAAGTCCTTTTTGACAGCCTTGGACTGGTTCATAGCTGTAACTTCTTCCTTCTCAAGTGGAATGCGAGGAAATGTCGTATTGAGAAAATGTGCAAAACGTAGCCATGATGGTAACGTACGTAACTGAATACATTGCATTTGAATGTTTAAAACATAGCCATGATAGTAACTCAAGTGAATACACTGCATCCGAATGCTTGATGGTGCAAATCATTGAGATAAAAGAGGAATAGTCATCGGCTCAGGGCCGTTCCTATTGTTTTATAGGCCCGGGCGAAATAATAAAAAGGCCTTAATAAATCGGATGAAATAAAAAAAAGGCTCTAATAAATCGACAGTATACTTAAGTTTTATGAAACATAAATGACTCAATTTATAAGTGTACATACTCAACCAAATATTAAATGATCATAATATCAACTAATAATATCTTATAAGTATCATTAATAATAAAATAACCAAAAATAACAACAAAGACAACAAAATAGCAATAACAACAATCAAACAACAATATTAGATTACAAAACACTAAGAAAATTATACTAATAAATACACGAAGGTCATGATTTATGAAAAATAATTTTTTTGTACATTTTTTGATGTAAAATTATTAATAATATTTTCAAGATTAATATTATTCAATATATCCTTGTCAGTATATATAAGCCCTTTTCCTTTCTAAATATTCTTAGGAAAAAGGCGATGGTGTCGAAATAAAGATGGTAAAATTATATTTTCTCTGGCTATCGGAAATGTAGATTTCTAAGCTATTGGATGTATTGAAGAGGTCTAAGAAAGGGCTGAGAATGGGCCTCCTTTTCGACACTGAATGTGTTAATAGCTCCAAAAAGAAGAATGACATGATAAATGCATCATTATGGGCCTGCATGTTGCTCAATTATTGGGTTTATGCTATTGGCTTGTAATGTGTGTTGTAAATTGTTCAAGTGACGCAAGCCAACGTTAAAGTCATTAGCTGCGTCACTTCCTACAGTTTAGAGAGGGGCCTTTGAAGTGGGGCCCCTCTCATAAATGACATTAACGTTATAGTGTTATTAACGTTAAAGTCATACTCATCAGCTAATCTGGGAAGGTGTAAACCAAAAAAAAAAAGTCATTAGCTAATGTTAGTTTAGAGAGGGGGCCTTGGGGCCCCCTCTCATAGTGGGCCCTAGGCGGGTGCCCCGCTGGCCCCTGTCCAGGGCTGGCCCTGCCTCGACTATGCGATTATTTTGCTGTTTTTTTTTTAAAAACTATTTCTCTTTATCAATATAAGGGTCATCATTAATCGCTGAAGGATGATGAAGATGTCAGCATTTTAGACGTGAGTTGCATAATTGGTTTCAATCCAAAAATAGTACTTGGTGTATGCTTAATTGTGCTGAAAACGTGAAAAGAAAGGCTATTTTCTTTCCCATATATTTCTAATTATCAGTAATTACATCAAAACTGGGTTAAAACTTTGTTTTCTAAAACTTTGTCTTCTTTTGACGACAAAATATACGGTACTTGGAATTAAAATTTGAAGTTATATTTGGTGTGTATCAATTACTTTTATTTAATATTTTGAAGATTCAAATTTTAAAAAAGATGAGTAAAAAAAAACTCTAATTCGCGAATTCCTTCCCTGCAGCTTCGCAGCTTCTTTTCTACAATATCGCAGGATAATCTAGGGTTTTCTTCCTACTTGTCTAATTTTTTTCTATAGATAAACCGAATCCCTCAATTACTTCAAACCATTGTGGGAGGTATCCAATCCTTCTTCATTGTTCAATGGCGGATGACATGGAGGCCGGCATAGCAGCTCTGGGGATTTCTAACCGAGAGGAAACACCACTGATAGTTGAAGGTCTGGATGAGGATTCAGCGATTGTTGATGAAATATGCCTCGTAGGAGAATTCAAGACTACTGGTTCAATCAATTTTATTGCCATGAGAGCAAAGTTGGCGGAAATCTGGCACCCAGGAAAAGGAGTCACAATTGAGGAGATTGGTGATCAACGTTTCATGATTCGATTTTACCATGAAGTCGATGTACAACGACTCCTTGCGGGGGGACCTTATAACTTTAATAATCATCTCCTGGTTCTTCATAGGGTAGGGGAAAACGAGGATCCGTTACAGGTACCATTGTTGAACTATGATATATGGGTCCAAGTTCATAACCTGCAGACAGGCATGATGTCAGAAGCAATGACTATACAGTTAGGCAATACATTGGGTAAGTTTATCGCCTATGACACTAAAGCCATAACCATGGGATTTAGGAGTTATATGCGGATAAAGGTCAGACTAGATGTGCGTGAACCTCTACTAAGGCGGAAGAAGGTGTTGACTCGACAAAGAAAAGAAGTATATGTTCAATTCAAATACGAGAAGCTACCACTGTTCTGTTACCTCTGCGGGAGAGTTGGACACGGGGAAAGTTTCTGCCCTATCAGGTTTGCACAAAGAACACAGGAACTGGAGCTAGAATGGGGGCCAGACCTAAAGGCGACACCGCAGCGGCCACCGGCAAGAAACAGATGGCTAAGAGACAGAGGCGATCCCATCCCAACGAGTTTGGTGGCAAAGTGGAAATTTTTGGAAAAATTGGAGGCAATCTCTAAATCAACTATCGCTGGCGTCAAAATAGGAGAAAATTCGGGGACACAGTACTCTAAAAACAAAGGGATCACAGTTGAACAAAGAAGGCAATTCGATATGGATGAAGTAATAATGGCCCAAGAAACCGAGGATATCCCATTGGATTTCACAGATGGTTACAAACGGGCTCGAGTAGAGGATGACTTGGTTACACCAAAAAGAACACAACAAATTGATTTATCGGCGACTCTCGGCGTGGAGACCGACCGGTCACAATGAAAATCCTAGCTTGGAATGTCCGTGGGCTCGGTCGCTCACGGACAGTCGGACGGTTCTGAGATAAAATCTCAGAACTACGCCCTAATATAATTTTTATTATTGAAACAAAACTGAATATTGCTAGGATGGTTGGTGTTAGACGCAGCTGTGGGTATTACTTGGGAATTGAAGTTCCAGCAAAAGATACACGCGAAGGATTATCAATGGGATGGAAGGAGGGGGTTAATGTTACTCTCAAAAGCAGTGGTGACCATTACATTGATGTCGAAATTGTATCTGAGGAGGCCGAAAATCCATGGAGATTTATGGGGTTTTATGGAAATCATGAAGAGAGACTTAGATCAGATTCTTGGGACTTACTTCGCACGCTCAAAACTCAATCTAACAACCTGTGGATTGTGATGGAGGATTTCAATGAGATAACATACGGATTTGAAAAACAAGGAAGGCGAATTAGACCAATAAGACAGATGACCGAGTTTCGTAACGCATTAGATGAATGTGGGTTAATTGATTTGGGATCAAGAGGACCCTGGTTCACATGGGAGACAGGAAACACACCTAGAACTAATATCAGAGAGCGGTTCGATCGAGGGGTGGCAACTTCAAGCTGGCGCGAAATTTTTCCGGATTGCGAAATAAATCACCTACCTCACTCTATTTCGGATCATTGCCCCTTATTGTTAGACACACATCCGGGGGAGACCAGAGAAAGAACAGAATTCCCTTTTCGATTTGAGTCTAGTTGGTGTATGGAAGATGATTGTGAGGAGGACATTCGAAAGATTTGGACAAATTGTGACCTTGACGTCCCGAGGAAATTGAATGCAGTAAATGAAGGGCTAACACACTGGAGTAAAAATATTACAGCAGCCCGGTTTAAACGAACGAAAGAGCTGAAACGTAAATTAGATGAGCTGAATCATAGAGACCCAACATCGAGCAATCTCGAGGAACTGATTCTGACGAAGCTTGATCTTAACTTGGAGATAGACCGAAAGGAGAGGAAGTGGTAGCAAAGAGCGAGGGAGAATTGGCTGAGTTACGGGGATAGAAATACCGCTTATTTCCACAGAATTGCATCTCAACGAAAAAAGATGAAGGAGATTAAAGGGCTGGAGGACCAATTTGGCTCAATGGTTAATGATGATTCAGGTATTGAGGCTATTGCAACAGGATACTTTGATCAATTGTTTCACTTTAATGTGTTGGGATCACCACATCAGATTCTTGCAGGAATCAGGTATGTTATTACAACAGATATGAATAATTCCCTTCTTCGACAGTACACAAGTGAAGAGATATTTAAAGCAATACAAAGTATGGGTCCTACAAAGGCGGCAGGTGATGACGGGTTCCCAGCACTATTCTTTCAAACATATTGGCACATAGTGGGAAGGGATGTTGCGGATTATTGTATTGAAGTCTTGTCTGGGTCCAAGGAACTTGATAGGATTAATCACACAAACGTTGTCTTAATTCCGAAAGTCACCAATCCAACAAATTTGACTCAATTCAGACCTATTTCGCTATGTACGATACTGTACAAAATCATAGCCAAAGTTTTGGCAAATAGGTTCAAACAGTTCTTAGGATTATGCATTGAAGAGGAGCAAAGTGCTTTTGTTCCTGATAGGCTTATTTCAAATAACGTATTAATTGCATATGAAATTATTCATTATCTGAAGACAAAGAGAACGGGCATAAAGGGATCATATGCGCTCAAGCTCGATATGAGCAAGGCATACGATCTAGTGGAGTGGGGTTTTGTGGAACAAGTAATGTTAAAGATGGGGTTTCACTTGAAATGGGTTCAGATACTTATGCAATGTATTTCTTCTGTTACTTACTTAGTGGTAGTGAATGGTAACAATCGAGGTCGAATTATACCACAGCGAGGATTGAGACAAGGGGATCCATTAAGCCCTTATCTTTTCCTTATATGTGGTGAGGGATTTGCATCGCTTTTGCGAAAGGCCCGTGACGATGGATCGCTTAAAGGAATTCAGATTTGTAGGGGCGCACCATACATATCTCACCTATTTTTTGCTGATGACAGCGTTTTCTATGGAGATGCGACTACCACCAGCGAAGCAAGACTCAGAAGCATCATCAATGAATTTGAAAAATGCTCAGGGCAAAGAGTTAACTTTGACAAATCATTGATTTCATTCAGTGCAAACACGCTAGAAAATGTGAAGGAAACAATTGCCAACATTTTGCAGGTGCGAATCACAACAGAACCTGAAAAATACTTGGGACTTCCGTCCCAAATGGGACGAAATAGAATTGTTGGCTTCAGGTACCTAGCCGACCGGATCAGGGAGAGAATTGATGCATGGAGTATTAGATTCTTATCAAAGAGGGGCAAGGAAATATTTATAAAATCGGTTTTACAGGCGCTACCAACATACGCAATGTCGTGCTTTCTTCTTCCTAACACATTATGTGATGAAATTGATGCGATAATTGCTCGATACTGGTGGAGTAAATCCAAGACTAAAGGTGGTATACATTGGTGCACTTGGGATGAACTTTGCAAATCGAAGAAGGATAGGGGTCTAGGATTTCGAGGTATGGCACGATTCAATGTGGCTCTATTAGCGAAACAAGGGTGGAGATTACTCTCATGTCCTAACTCTTTAGCAGCAAGACTTCTAAAGGCTAAATATTACAAAGATACATATTTTATGGAATCAGGGCTAGGAACTTACCCATCATTGACATGGAAGAGTGTCTGGTCTACTAAGGCTCTACTGGCAACTGGTCTCCAATGGAAAGTAGGGAATGGACAAAAGATCTCAATCTGGAATGATGGATGGTTACCAATGCCTAGAAATAACCACATCACCAAGACAGATGCTAGTATATCAGCATCTTTTGTAGCAGATTTATTCATTCCTAATGAGCGTAAGTGGAATATAGAGAAGATATCAAACCTGTTTGATCTAAAAGAGGCGACACGGATCTTAAGCATTCCTTTGACTGCTGATGAACATGAAGACGAGCTTGTATGGCGATATGAAAATTCTGGAATTTATACTGTGAAAAGTGGGCATAAATTACTTCAGAGAGGAATCCGAACTATCCACCATACTGTTTCGGATGGAACTAAAGGCCTCTATTCAAAGTTATGGAATCTACAATTGCCACTTAAAATTAAGATCACAATATGGCAATTCATTCGAAACTTTGTGCCTACCAGTCTAAACTTATACAACAAGCATAGTGCGAACTCAAGCATATGTCGACGATGCTCTAGGGATGTCGAAGATGGGTTACATGCGATTCGAGACTGTCCTGTTATACGCCAAATTTGGGAGAAAGTTGGGTTTAGTTGGGTCACTGCATCACATAACTCGGTTCAAGTTTGGTTAGAGGAAGTTTTGGCTAGACTAGATGTTGACAAATGCCACTTGGTCTGCATTACGTTATGGGTGACGTGGTTTAACAGAAACAAATTTATCCACGAGAATATCAATCAATCAGTAAATGAGCTTCATTCTTTCATAACGGCATACCTTTTGGAGATGCAGGTCCTATCGTCGAGAAAGCCCACAGTCAACCAAGCTCAGCCTCAACATGTGATTTGGAAGCCACCTGCTGATGATAAAGTTAAGATTAACTTCGATTCTGCTTATGATCCGAACAATAAAACTGTTACTTTGGGTTTTTTGATTCGGGGATCGGCGGGCGAGGTACTAGGAAGTGGAATTACCAAGCACTATTATGTCCAAGATTCATTCGCGGGTGAAGCACTGGTAGCGGTAGCCGCTCTCAAATTTGGATATGAATCATTGTTCAGGAACATAGAACTGGAGGGGGATAGTCTGACAATTATCAAAAAATTAAAACAGGGACATATTGACAAATCCAAAATTAGCCCTATTATTAGTGATGGTTTGAAGGTGGCAAAAAATTACTTATCTTGCGAATTCTTACATGTACGAAGGGAGGGAAATCGAGCGGCAAGACCTCATAGCCGTGGCATCAATTTGAATGAAGATATGTTTTTAATGGAGGAAGCCCCAGCGGTAGCTGAAGCGGTGATTGCTGAAGAGAAGCACCTCCGCGAACCACCGTGAAGAGTCGACTCTGTTTTGAAGATACCCAGATTCGGAGATTTACTGGGACCATGGAAACATGATCAGCCGCTGAAGATCTCACCGTTATCGTTGTCATCTCCCGATCTTCAAGCTTGACTCATGAACTAGCTTTTGGGCCTGCGTTTTTTCATTTTGTTTTCTTATCTGGAACCTTCTGTTTCCTTTCCTATCTGTTGCGTGGCTTTGACCACACTTTGCTTTGTTTGTTTCTTATTGCTTTTAATAAAATCTGGTCCGATGGTATTAAAATCAATATATATATATATATATATATATATATATATATATATATATATATATATATATATATATATATATATATATATATATATATCACTCTTGAAATGAATTTATATGCTACTTTGAAGACTTCAAATAATCATCGTTAATTTATGTGAATTGATTTTGTTTTTTGAAAAACAGATAACGACAAGGTAAAGTTTACAAAGAAAACTAACATATTACTATACTGAAGTTCTTGGCTGATGTCGAATGCCTCTAATAAAAAATCTAACTATAAGAAATTTTCTCATTTGGAGGACAACAATTAATTGTAAATTTTGGTTTTTCAATAACTTATCAGTTAAGTTATATAATTGAATCTGGATAAAGATAATAAAGTGGGTCAATAAAGGATCTGGGTTAGTGGGCTGCAGTTTATGAGAAAAATGGATCCTGATCAGTGTAGACTGTATCCATATTGAGCCCGTGATAAGGAGGTCCGATATATGAATGCTATATAACGAAAGTTAAAGTCTCCAGTAGCGGTTGTAGTAAATCGTGAGCGTACGAATACTTTAACTCATTCAGAGATTTATGTATACAGAAAGCTGCAGAAAGGCTTTAACGAGTTGTGATGAACAACTCCAATGATGGTTTCGGTAGATTCGCGCTCGTTTTGGACTCAAAAAGTTCGTTGAATTTATGGAACTGAAATCAAATATTTTTTGCATTTCTTCATTGTTTCCATTTCATGTTTGATCTGGGATACATAAATTAGGTTCATGTTACGTGTTACATATAGTATCAAAGAGGTTACGTGATCGGGTGGCTAAGAATGAAGGAATTTTTATTTTTTTCATAAGGGTTTTCAAAGAATATAGTTCCATTTTTGGTTTTTTTCTTGCGTATTGAGGCTTGAAAGTGTGATACATATGGTTAGCCTTGAAAAACGGTTGAAAACAAGCCCAGGAGCTTGAAAAATTAGCCTGAATCTTGCCAAAAAGTGTTTGTTTTTCAGTGAGGGCGAGAGATTGTCGGGTGAGTGTGGCAGACGCACTCGATGGGTGAACAATAATTCCCTTAGGGTAGCACATGTGCATGCAACTGGTGACCCACTATGAGATTATCATATGGATGATCTATCAAATGCCAGTGATTAATCTCAAGACGAGGTCGCTTATAGGGTGGTAATTGGGTACAACTATTAGTTTCGAAGGTAATTGAGTGGTCAATAAAGGATTCACTACTCCTGATAGATGGAGATGATAACTATGACCTCTTATCGGGGTCATTACTTAGGAGACTCTAAACAGAGCAATTATATGTCATGAAGAGAGTCTTCAATGACACATAGAGTAATGAGATCTCCAGGACAAGAACTAATATCACTTGGACTAGATGTGACGTCGTCAGTCTAATGGAGTTAACACATAGCCCATACTCCGAACCAAATGGGGTATGGGATGGTGAAGGGACGAATTGCATGGTAATTATCTATGGAAAGTTTTGTAAGTTAGATAATTAATTATCGAAGAGTTATATGTTAATTCACTTACATTCTGGTAAATTGGCATCATGAAACCCTTCATGATTTGCTTGGATTAAGAGTTAATTCAAGTGACATGAAACTATTCATGATATGCTCGAATTAAAAGTTAATTCAAGTGCCCAAAAAAACTAGGGACCTAAGGGTCACACGCATAAAAGATCTATAAAAAACATAGTGTGCATGGCTGTCATTTAAGCAAGTCACCATCATGACTTATAGGTCATGATCGTGACCCACTTTATGATTGGTGGTTCATAAATGAGTTCTTCACTTATGTACACACAATGAAAATTCAGCCAAAAAACACATTCTATTGAGAGGTTAAGGGTCTAGAAGAGTTTTGGAGGTTGAGAGGAGTGATCTTGAGGTTTGTTCATACAATTTTATGCAATTGTTGCATGTGTTTAATTGCATATAACTTGATTATAATCTTAACTCTCAATTGAGCATCTACTTGAATTCATCTTGTTCGGTGCTCTAACCACCCTTACACATTGTTATTCTCCATCTTTTCATGCTCTCAAGAGGCCAAAGAAGGTGTTTTGTATTTGTAACAACCCAAACAAGTAGAATAATTAAGAAAGGAGGAGTTGTCCTTAAGGTACACAATTTTAATTACATGTTCTTTCAATCCTGTCTATTACATACATATGATTCTAGATTTTCTAGGGATATCGTGGGGTTGGAATTTTGATTCCAATGCTTCTGTTGCATAGCCATGCATGAGATGCATGGACCCATGGCTCCCCTACAGTTGTATCATTGCAACTTATGCATGTATTAGATGATCAATTAAACATGCACAAACTGTTTGCTAGGTTGTGACTGACATGTAAGTTGATTTGGAAAAATTTGTATAAATTGTCTAAAAAATGATTTTTCTGAATATTTTCAGATAAATGTTTATAAGATGTTATATTATGTTTATGTTTATGTCAAAGCACATTGTAATTGAATGTCATTTGATATTTTATTGTCAATTAATTTCCAGTTTTATTCATATGTTGGTTTTTGGGAATTTTGGAAAAATAAAATGCATGTGTTGATTTTAAAATTTTGTAATATTTCTAGAAATTTTTAAATAATTTTCTTTCACATAAATGTTTATAAGATGTTATATTATGTTTCTGTTAAAGAAAATTACAATTGAATGTCATTTACTATTTTTATTACTATTTTAATTTCAGTTGATGCATATATGAAGTTATGGGAAATTCTAGAAATCGATGAACATACATGCATGTAAATTCTAGAATAATTTTATAAACAATTGATTTTATGAATTTCCTTCATAAACATGCACATAGGTATATAATAATACTCTGGAAATTTTCTAGAATTAGTTGAACTTGATTCAAGTAATAGATCAAGTCAAAGTCAACACTGGTCAACTTTTAGAAAGTTGATGGGGCTGACTTGTTTGATGACTTATGTTTATGTGTTTTAGTTATAAGAAACTTTTTTATGAGATAATAAATGTATTATTTTGATGCTAGAAGCATGTTAAGGGTTTCGGAATTTTCAGATATTGAATTGGTCTCTTTAGTGTCTAATAGGTTAACTCATTTATATTGATAATTTTGACCGTCAAGATATTTTTGACTTGTGTCAAAATTGTCTTGATAAATTTGGGATGACCTAGGGATGTTTTAGATGACTAATTATTCAGGAATTTTGGAAACTCTAGGGATTAATTTAGAATTAATCCAAGTAGAGCATTGCATTTCTAGTGTGACTAGAAAAGGCATGTGTACTAAAACTAAAATATTTAATTTGGACATAAAAATAATTGAATTTTAGGGTTCCTAATCGATTCACATTCATATTTCAAATTAACCGAGACTAACATTAGCACTCGATTCGATTCAAAAATTAAATTGAATCATAAACTTTTAATGCATAGTCAAGTCACAACCTAAATTAAACCTGCTTTGTATGTTACATGCATTAGGCTTAATTTAGGTTGTGACTAAATGCATTTTAAGGGTTGGTTAAAAAGACATGATAAGGTGGTTATGGACATAGGCTCAATTTAATTGAGGCATCCATAATCAAGCCATATAGTTATAGTAACTATCTGAATATATATGTGAGATATATATAAGTTCATCCAATTATTGATGAGACCTAAGAACAAATCCCTTAACCAGAATATTAGGATTTACGCCTTCCATTGATATGGAAAGAAATATATTTCTTTTAAAATTGGGTTGTTAAGCAAACCCAAACCTGCTCTTCACAAATATGTTCAAATAATGGAATTAGATTTTCAGATTATTAGGTTGGTCCTAATTGGAAGCGTTGATTTGTTGGGAAAACCCAAGGTCAATGTGAATAGAGGCAAAGTTGGGTAGTATACATGGGTTATACGTATCAAGAGTTGATAACCCAAAAAGTGCTCAATCAACAGTTGATGACACAAGTCGATAGTTTCATAACTGAATGCAATTGGTATGAATGAATTATACCTACTGATTGACCTATGGTGACTTATTAGGCAAACCCAAGGTCACTCTTAGTGATATTAGATATCGACCTAATAGAAAAATTATAAGTTTTCTCGGATTCGTAGTGAGGGCTATAAATTCAGATAAAATAGTGAGACCTATAATGCATGTGATTAAATTCATTATCGATATGCATTTATATACATTCTATCTCTCTCTCTCATTCTTCTAAGTTATTGAATTGTCGTGATGTCTTCATCCAGTGTGAACTTACACTCTCTACTAGATTCCAACAAACTCGCAGGACCAAACTTCTTACATTGCCTACGAAATTTGAGAATTTTTCTCAAATTTGAGAAGCTAGGATATGTCCTAAATGAGCCACTTACCGATCCCCCTATTGTTAATGCCTCTAATGAGGATCAGAAAGTTTACAAAAAGCTACTGGATGATAATGAGCTGGCTAGTTGTATTATACTAGTCTCTATGTCACCAAAACTGTAAAAGCAACATAAGGCTATGGATGCTCATACTATAGTCTACCATCTAAGGGAACTATTTGATGAGCAAGCTTAATTCGAAATGTTCGAGACCTCGAGGTTGCTTTTCCACTCTAAGATGGTTAATGGATCATCTTTAGTGCAGTATGCACTGAAGATGAGTGGATACATTGAGAGGTTAGCCAATTTGGGTTTCATAATGGATCATAAATTTAGATTTAATTCTGATTGGTTTGATTGATAGTTATTCACAGTTTGTGCTTATCTATTAAATGAACCAAATATCCACCTCAATACTTGAGTTGATTAATCTACTCAAAACAGTTAAGCATGATACCAGGAAGGACAGCAAGGCTATGATGATGGTGGACTCTACTTTTAGTTCTAGTAAGAGGAAACAAAAGAAGAAGAAGTCCAAGAAGCCAGCCGGAGGGGCAACCAGGGAGAATGCACTAAAGGGAATATGCTTCCATTGGAACAAGGAAGGGTATTGAAAGAGGAATTGTAAAGCCTATCTAGAGTTGCTAAAGTAGAGGAAGACATTAGATGCTCCACCGTCTACTTCAAGTATGTTATTTGTCATTGAGGTTAATACTATTTTTGATCATAACAGTTGGGTATTAGATACCAAAGGTGACGCACTCATATGTGTTGATATGCAGGGCCTCAGGGATAGTAGACCACTCAAGAAGGAAGAGATCGACCTACGTGTGGGAAATGGAGCAATAGTTGCTGCATTAGCCAAAGGAACCTATGTTTTGTATCTTCTTAGTTAGCTAGAGTTAACTTTGGATAATTGCTATTATGTACCTGTTGTGACAAAGAACATTGTATCTGTTTCATGTCTTAATAAAACAAGATTTCATTTAACTTTTTCAAGCAATGGTTGTTCAATTATGTTGAATGAAATGTTGTATGGTACTATTACATTGTGCAATGGTATGATATATGCAATTCAATTTTAAATATTAATGATAATAAAAGACAAAAATGGGATAACGTAAAGTCATCTTACTTATGGCATAGTTGACTTGGCTATATAAGTCAGAGACACATGTCTAAGCTACATAGGAGTGGTAGCTTAGGGTCATTTGATTATGAATCATATGATATATGTGAATCTTGCTTATTAGGCGAGATGACTAAATTTCCTTTTAAAGGAAAGGGTGAATAAGCGAATGGGTTATTAAACCTAATACATTCTGATGTATATGGTCCAATGTCCATTCATACCAGAGGTGGTTTTATGTACTTCATTACCTTTATCGATGATTATTCATGATATGGGTATGTGTATCTAATGAGATACAAGTCTGAAACACTTGAAATGTTCAAACAATTTAGACATGAAGTAGAGAAACAACTCAGTAAAAGTGTCAAGATACTTGGATTAGATCAAGGTGGTGAATACTTAAACTATGAGTTTTTATCTCAGGGATAATGGGATTATTTCCTAATGGACTGCACCTCATATACTGTAATTTAATGGTGTGGAAGAAAGAAGAAACCAAACCTTGTTGGATATGGTAAGGTCAATGATGGGCTTAGTAGATGTACCAAATTCCTTTTGGGATATACTCAAGACTGTTGTTTATATGATAAACAAAGTCTCTTCAAAAGTTGTTGATGTTACTCTATATGAGATATGGACTAACAAGAAACCCCATATTTCTTATATGAAAGTTTGGGGCTTTTCATCTAATGTGAAGTGGATTCAATTAGACAAGCTTAAAGTGAAATCTAATAAATGTCTATTTGTAAGATATCCTATGGAAATAATTGGAGATCAGTTCTACAATACTTTAGAGAAAAAGGTGTTTGTCTCAAAGCATGATTTCTTTTTAGAGAAAGAGTTTCTTCTAAGAGAAGGTAGTAGGAGCAAAGTTGAACTTGATGAAGTTCATGATGCTCAAGAAGACGCAGATCAATTACCTAAACTTGAGATTGTTGTTCATAGAGATGACACAACAGTTGAACCTTTTGATATAAAATATTTATATGTCAAGTAGGATACATAATGTTCTAGAGAGATATTGATTTCTTATAAGTGAACAGAATGACATATTGGTCACAGAGGACGATGAGCCTACAACCTATGAAGAGACTTTGAAGAGTTCAGAATCTAAAAAATGGCTTCAAGCCATGAAGTTCGAAATGGATTCCATGTTTGAAAGCCAAGTATGGACTTTAATTGACCCACCCGAAGGGCTAAAACCTATAAGGTGCAATTGGATTTTTAAAAAGAAAATTGACATGGATGGTAATATGTAATCCTATAAAGTGAGGCTAGTCGCTGAAGATTATCATCAAAGACAAAGAGTTGACTATGACGAAACATTTAACCCCGTAGCCATGCTTAAATCCATTAGACTACTACTGGCCGTTATTGCTCATTATGATTATGAGATATGGTGAATGGATGTGAAGATGAATTTCCTGAATGGAAACCTAGCTGAGGATATATATATATATATATGATACAACCTGAGGCCTTTATATCTAAAAATGGCAAAAAGTTATGCAAGCTTCAAAAATCTATTTATGGATTGAAGTATCTAAGAGTTGAAACATCCGATTTGATGTCACAATCAAAGAGTTTGGCATCCCATAAAATCTAGATGAACCTTGTGTGTACAAAAAGGTTAGAATATAGATGACATATTACTAATAAGAAATGATGTCTCAAGTTTGCAATATGTCAAAATTTGGTTGTCCCGGAATTTCTCCATGAAAGACTTTGGAGAAGCAACTTATATGTTGGGAATAAAGATCTATAAAGATAGAACAAGAAGATTGCTAAGTATTTCACAATCTACATACATAGATAGAGTGCTAAACAGGTTTAGCATTGAGTAGTCCAAGAGAGGGTTTCTTCCTATGACTCATAGGATAAAACTCTTGAAATCTATATATCCCAAAACATGAGATGAGAAGACTCACATGAGTTTGATCCCATATGCTTCGGTAATAGGATCAATCTTATATGCTGAATTATATACAAGACCCGATATATCATATGCTCTAAGTATTATGAGCAGATATCAATCGGATCTTAGTGAGTGTCAATAAGTGTTTGTCTAGAATATCCTAAAGTAATTGAGAAGGACTAAGGATTTATTCTTGGTATATGGAGATGGAGATCTCGTAGTGAGCGGGCATATAGATGCCAGTTTTCAATCTGAACATGATGACTCTAAATCCCGGTTAAGTTACATTTTCATACTGAATGGTGGAGTAATCCGTTGGAAGATTTTCAAACAAAAGACGATTGTAGATTCAATGACTGAGTTAAAGTACATTACAGCTATGGAAGCGACAAAAGAAGATGTTTGGATCAAGAGTTTTTTATGGAACTTGGAGTGGTTCCAAGCATTGTAGACTCGATACTGTTGTATTGTGACAATAATAGGGCTATTGCTTAGGCCAAAGAACCAAAAGATATCACCTGATCAAGGAGATCATTGATAGAGGTGATGTAAAATAAAGAGAGTTCTCATAAATCAAAACATCATTAATCCTTTGACGAAACCACATCCTCAAATGAGATTTTCTAGTGTACTTTCCTATGATATTAGATATAAAGGCAATTGGCTTTAGTTTAAGTGGGAGATTGTTAAAGTAATGCTTTAAAGGTAATCACTATTAACACTTTTATACAAACTTTATTTTATTAATAAAGTAAAGGTAATTTTCATTAATTTGATGTTCATTTATATATGTATTGATGTCAATCTTAAATCAATTAATGAAATCTATTATAGAAAACATTGCATG
The DNA here is from genome assembly GCA_029891385.1 of Erythroxylum novogranatense. Lineage (NCBI taxonomy): Eukaryota > Viridiplantae > Streptophyta > Magnoliopsida > Malpighiales > Erythroxylaceae > Erythroxylum > Erythroxylum novogranatense. The sequence goes on along the minus strand of CM057229.1, from coordinate 78,688,047 downwards.
AAGGAAATCATGATGAGATTATGGTAATGAGATTTATATCATATGTAATTATGTTAGCATCTAATTTATCCCTAGTCATAAGATTAATGAGACAGGACATTGTTAATCTGGATATACTAACACATGTTATAGACTAGCACATTTTATACTCCTTGATTTAATCAAGCAATGGATCTCATAAACTATAAGCATGAGATGTAGAGTTAACATGTGGATGCTTACTAAAAGTAGTAAGTACATCGAATGACCCACTATGAGATTATCATATGGATGATCTATCAAATGTCAATGATTAATCTCATCATAGCAATAGTGCAAATATACTTAGACTTGAAGTACTCAAGAATATCTTAGATATTGATCATGTGCTTTAACTCCATTCCTTGTTGCCTCAAGACAAGGTCGCCATAGGATGGTGATTGGGTATAGCTATTGGTATTCAAAGATAATTGGGTAGCTAATAAAGGATTCACCACTCCTAATAGAAGGAGATGATACCATGACCTTTTGTCGGGGTCATTACTCGGGAGCCTCTAGGCAGAGTAGTTATGTGTCATGAAGAGAGTCTTCAATGACATATAAAGTAATGAGATCTCCAAGATAAGAACTAAAATCACTTTGACTAGATGTGACGTAGTCATTCTAATGGGAGTTGACATATAGTTCATACTCCGAACTAAGTGGGGTATGGGATAGTGAAGGGACGAATTGGACGATAATTATCTATATAAAGGTTTGTAAGTTGGATAATTAACTATTGAAGAGTTTGTGTGTCAATTCACTTACATTCTGGTAAATTGGCATCATGAAACCTTTCATGATTTGCTTGGATTCAAGTGCTCAAAATAACCAAGAGCCTAAGGGTCACAAACATAAAAGATCGAATGAAAAATATAGTGTGCATGACTGTCATTTTAAGCAAGTAACGATCGTGACTTATAGGTCATGATCGTGACCCACTTTATGATAGGTGGTACATAAATGAGTTCTTCAATTATGTACATGCAATGAAAATTTATCCAAAAAACACACTCCATTGAGAGGCTAAAGGTCCAGAAGAGTTCTAGAGGTTGAAAGGAGTGATCTTGAGGTTTGTTCATACAATTTATGCAATTGTTGCATGAGTTTAATTGCACATAACTTAATTATGATCTAACTTTTGATTAAGCATCTATTTGAATTCATCTTGTTCGTTGCTCTAACCACCCTTACATATTATTATTCTCCATATTTTTGTTCTCTCAATAGGCTAAGGAAGGTGTTTGGTGTTTGTAACAATCCAAACAAGGAGAAGAAGTAAGAAAGGAGGAGCTTTCCTTAAGGTACACAATTTTAATTACATGTTCTTTTAATTTTGTCTATTACATAAATATGATTTTGGATTTTTTAGGGATGTCGTGGGGTTAGAATTTTGATTCCAATGCTTCTACTGCATAGCCATGCACGATAGGCCCATGGCTCCCCTACATATAGGATTTCTTATTCTCTGTGTATGAAATCAGATTATGATATAATATTCCCAGGTCTATTAGAACATAGATAAAACATATAATCAGTTCACAATATAACAATCAAACCAATTGTAATAATAAACGAATAAAATCATATCAAAGTATTAACATAAGGTTCATTTAGCCTAAATACTAACAAGATGTTTAAATTACACATTATCGAACGTGAAATCAAGCTTAAACTGAAAGATAAATGAATTAAAAACAATTGGTTCATAATTCGAAATCTCCCTGATTGTCTTCTATTGAATATTCTTGCAATGTAAAGGTTTGATCTTGTATTCTAATGGATTTTTCAATGAATTATTCATGTTTTTCTCTTCTCTGGATCGAAATCACCCCTTGAGAACAATCTACATGTCTAGAATTGCCTCCTCAAGTCTCCTCTTTGACTGCCTCTTCTAATTGCCATCAAACAAATCTTTTATATTGAAAGTTAGGATTATGGGAAGATGCACAGCTTGATGCACCACCAAATTCTCTAAATGTCACGAACCTGCATGGGTTGGGAGAAGTGCACAGGCAGATGCACTACTGTGCATCAAATCTTTATTTTATGTTGTGTTTTTGTCTAAATTCTTCTTCTTTAATTATGTAAAAGCAATTACATTTTGTAAATGCACTTGGAAGGCATTAATTACCAAATATACACTAAAATTATAACTTATCAAGAAAAATACAACAAATATAAGGTAAAAATAAGATTAATTATTCATCTATCAACTTGTGTGCCTAGAAAATATCAATAGGAGTTGACTAGAGAACTTTGTGCAAAGTTGGAATTATTTTATAATGCGACTGAATTGTTCTTGAGAACAAAATATCTAACTTTGAATTATTGCTTTAGCACTATTTGTGAGATAAAGAATGCTTTATCTTATTGGTTGTTTGATTCCAATGAGGTTATTCGGATTATGGCGAAGATGATGGAGAAGTTGAATTCTTATTGGTCTAAAGTTGGACTTATTGTTGTAGTGTTATATGTGTTGAGCCCGAGATACAAGATAAAGGGGGCTAATTTTATTTATAATGCATTATAATGGTGGTTGAGAGCACGAGCAAGTAGATGTTATTAAACAATTTTGGTATGAATTGTTTAATGATTATCAACTCATAATGGAAAATTTTCATGATTGGAATTGCAATTATTCAACTTCGGCTTGAGTTTTAGGTTCGAGCTCATCTTCTAAGAATAGTTTGTTACCTTCACTTTCAAAATTTATAAAAGAAAAAGGGCTAGGACTTAATAAAATATGATGGAATTTGATAAATATTTAGTTGAAGATTATGTAGACAAAGTTGAAGGTGAGCAGTTTGATATGTTATTATAGTTGAAGAGTTGTGGAAATAATTTTCCATGCAAACTCCTAACCCTAGTGGTCTGCTTTTAGCACTAGTGGTTAAGTTATTATTCCTCATCGTGCTCGCTACATCCTCATACTGTGAAAACCCTTGTATGTGCTTAAAGTTGGTTTGATGAAGTTATTGATGGTAATTTTTTATATTTATAAATTTCTTTAGTTTTTATAATATCTTACTTAATATTTTTAAAATTTTCCTTTAATATAGCCATAGTTACTAATACGGAGGTGATGAGTAATACTCAACGATTAAGTGAACATTATTTTGGTCAAATATATGAAGATGAAGGTATATTTAATTATTACCATATCCTTAATATTCCTTTAATTTTAATATGTCATTACTAAATATAAGTTTGCACATACTGATGAAGTGATGCAAATTATTAATGATTCTAACTACAATGATTAGCTAGTCTCTTAGTCTACCCTCTCCAGTTTCTAGTCTCCAGTGTCTAGTCTCCAACCTCTGTCATGATATTATCATAATTTTTTTAAATTGTATTTTTTGTAAAATGACTTGGATAATCATTCTAGTATAGTTAAGATTACTATATTTAATAAATTTGAACTTATCCTTTCTCTCCGTATTTAATTAATTAATTATTTAAGTAAAAATTTTTATAAGCTTCCTTATAACTTTTTTCATTTTAAGTAAACATTCTAGAAAAGAAAAGGAAAATTAGAAAATAATATAATGCCAAAATGGAAAATGAGAAGATGCAATCTTCATTCATTTCCATAATCATATCCTCCATCATTAATGAATTTGATTTTATCTTATTCATTTTATCAATATAAGTAAGTTATTGTATATTTATTCATTATAAAATCTCAAATTTTCCTAATTAATTGAAATTAGTAATTGTAATTAATTGAATTGATCACTTCAATTCTAATATTTTTCTTCCATTTCCTACAATCATCTCCCCTTCATTAATGAGTTTGATTTTATCTTATTAATTTTATCACTTTATGAGAGTTATTATATATTCATTTATTATAAACTATAATTTTTCCAAATCAATTCAAATTTATAACTATAATTAATTGAATTGAAAACTTTAATTATAATAATTTTCTTTTACTTCCTATAATCATATCCTTCATCATTAATGAATTTGATTCATCTTATTAAATATATCAAAATATGTAAATTTTATATATTTATTCATTATAAAATCTCAAAATTTCCTAATTAATTGAAATTCATATTTGTAATTAATTGAATTGCTCACTTCAATTATTATTTTTCTTTCATTTCCTACAATCATATCCTCTGTCATTAATGTATTTGATTCCATCTTATTAATTTTATCAATATATGTAAGCTTTTATATATTTATTTATTATAAAATCACAAATTTTCTTAATTAATTGAAATTTGTAATTAATTGAATTGATCGCTTCAATTATAATCTTTTCTCTTTCATTTCCTTTAATAATATCTTCCATCATTAATGAATTTGATTTCATCTTATTCATTTTATAAATTTGTAAGCTTTTTTATATTATTTTACATGAACTTCAAGATATTTTGATGTGCATACCTATTTGTCCAATTGAATCAAATAATTAGTGTATAAATGTTATCATATTAATTTTGGTTGCCTTTAACCAAGCTTGTTGTTCGCTATTTTTATTGTTACAATTTGATAATATTTATATGATGTTACTTATACAAGGAATGCTCTAAATTTGAATTAATAAAGTTTCTACAACTTAATTCGATAATAATAAGGAAATAATTCACAACAAAATAATATGTTGAGACATTATATAGAAAATGTCACAAAATGCACAATACTACTGATTATGCAAAAAGTTGCAAAAAGCTTTTAGCAATGTTTTCATATGCTTGTAATTAAAAGACTTTACTTGCAAAATTATACAAACTTAGTTAAAAGGCTATACTTACGAAATTACAAAATATATAGCAAAAGAATATATAAATACCATAATAAAAAATGCAGGCAAAAAATATTGGCCTTATTTGAGTAAACATAGTAAAAAAAAAGTTTACGATTGTCGAAAACATTGCCTAAAATTTTTTGCAATAAAGAATTGCAGATGTTTTTAGCAATGAATTGAAAATATGATAAATGATAATACGTGATGTTTTTTTGACAAATTGGCTACATTTTTAATCACTGCCTAATAACGTAGTTTGTTGAAATGGAAGCTAGATAGTTTGTATATGTGTTGGGCCTGGGTCCCGGATTTTCCGATTCCCGAGGCGGCCTCTCGGGCTGTGCCGGTGAAAGACACCCCAAAACGTCGGGCCCGATCCCAACATCTATACAAATCCATAATTCGATACACACACATACATACACATCTACTCATACATACATTCTACCCATGCATTCCATTTGTGAAATTAAACACCCCATAAACTAAGGGGCTTCATGCCATAACAACTCGAAGGGAAATAAACGTGTATTCTCAAATAGCATAATACAAAATAACATTTAAATCCAAAATACATAAGTATGCTTCATGATGAAATGCTGGCGGGCTAACCAAGTACTAACTTAATACAAGGCTCCTAACTAGCTCGAAGTTTCCGATGCCTTGCAAGGTCAACAATCGTCTCGATCTGCACCTGAGGAGGGGAGAGTAATGGGGTGAGCTGCGAAGCTCAGTGGTATATACGTTTATAGTCATTGGCAACGAGCCACACAATCAAGCATATATATTTATACAAGCATATAACAAATCATCAATCCATCACTATACAATCGTCGCATCACAATTCATGTAATAGGATTTCACAATATAACAATTTAACATGTGTCATGCTCAACAAATCAATCGTGTATGCACAAACAATTGGCTCGAGAGTTTCGTAAAATGATCCGGATAAACCGAAGTTAAATCCGTAAACTATCCGAGTCTGATTTCTCAAGGATCTCATGGCCTCAAGCGGGCAGCCGGGAGAAGGCTTTATGTCGACGTGCACGTGACTCCATCCGTAACTCTCTTACCCAAACAAAACACATAATCCATTCGTTTCATGCTCAAAGCATTTTATCGAAGCTTTTCGAAATTCTCATTCTTTTCATCCTATCAAGTCATGCATAATCATAGTCGTAATGCAAATTCAATATTTGTCATATCATTAACACAAGCAATGTCACATAATGCAAGCAAGCATACATAAGGCAATTTGCCCATACACACAATAACCATAAACATATTACCCACCTAATATCGCTCGAGTATCCGACTCACTGGTGTCCTTCCTCTTGCGATTGGGTCAAATTGGCTTGGTTTCCTATAACAAACCAAGTTTCCATTCAATTAATATGCATAGAAAATATTTAAAGCTTAGGAGTCCAAAATAAAGCACTAAAAGTCTATATTAGACCTCCTCCTAAAATTCTGAACCCTTACAGGCTAATTCTGAACTTCCCTTCTTCATAGAACTTGTAGCCTTTTATTTCTAGATCACAACGAATCAAGAATCACCTCATTTGGACATCTACACCAAAAGATATGCCCAAAAATATCAAAATTTTCACTTTCGGACAACAGGGGGCTCGCCGCGGCGAACGACCCAGCTCGCCGCCGCGTGCACCAAAGTGTGCGTTGCGACGTGCTCATCACTCCCACGCCGCGATGTGCACACTCGTGTGCCGCGGAGTGCACGTCTTTCGTGCACGCTGCGACGTGCACCTGGTGCACGCGGCTTGTCACCAATTCTCCGCACGCCGTGGCGTGCTCATGAGCACGTCGCGACGTGCGGGTCGGAGAGCCGACTCCGAACCCCCTTTTTCTGCATTTTTCGATCTTCAATCCTTCCCTTAACCAAATGCAACACATTTAAACTTTAAATCATGACTTATACTACATTTCTAACGCAGCAGCAACTCAAAATCAGTCACAAATCCAACAACTCAAGGATTTCTAACCATTTTGCTTTACAAACCCTAAAAACTTTCGATTATGCTGCATTCAACATATCTAGGTTTAAATCTAACCATAACAAGTTGGAAGAAAGCTAAACTTACCAGAAATTGCTTCGAATCGGTCGGAAAACTCAAAAATCGCAAAACCTATTCTCTTCTTCCTCTTCCTCTGTCGACGACGCTTCTCCTTCTTTCTCTTCTTTTTTTCCCTTCTTTCTTCTCCTTTTCCTTCTTCTAATTTCCTACACAACTTGTTCCCCACTGTCATAAGCCCATCATCCCTCACTATTACTTCAGAAATCTTACTATTCTGAATTTCATCTCGAAACTTGCTCAAATCTGCATCATGTGCCTGCAACTCCTTAACTTTCTCCCTGAATATGGGTCTCACTCGGAAGTTAGCTAAAAGACACTCCGGCTCCTCCTGCTTCAAGCTTATCTTAAGCTTGGCCATCTCTTCCAATAAAGGAAGATAAACCGTCTGAACATGCGCAATCAAAGACTTCCTACTCAAAGCATCTGCCACTACATTGGCCTTACCCGGATGATACTCAATCAGCAAATCGTAATCCTTGAGCAACTCGATCCACCTTCGCTGTCTCAAATTCAGTTCCTTTTGGCTTAGCAAATACTTCAGACTCTTATGATCGGTAAAAATCCTCGTCTGAACTCCATACAAGTAATGCCTCCAAATCTTCAAGGCAAAGATCACAGCTGTCAATTCCAAATCATGCGTCGGATAATTTAACTCATAGGGCTTCAACTGCCTCGAAGCATAAGCAATCACCCTATCACCCTGCATCAAAACACAACCAAGACCCTTCATCGAAGCATCACTATACATGGTATAACCTTCATCTCTAGAAGGCAAAACTAGAATCGGAGCACTCGTCAATCTGTGCTTGAGCTCCTCAAAACTCTTCTGACACTCATCACTCCAAACAAATTTCTGATTTTTCCTCAACAACTTCGTCATCGGAGCGGCTATCATAGAGAATCCCTCCACGAATCTCCTGTAGTAGCCTGTTAAACCCAAAAAACTCCTCACCTCTGCTACATTCTTCGGTGCTTCCGAATTCACCACAGCTTCTATCTTCTTTGGATCCACATATACTCCCTGCTCTGAGATCACATGTCCAAGAAATGCGACTTCTCTCAGCTAAAATTTGCATTTATCGAATTTAGCATACAACTCATTTCTCCTCAAGGTCTCCAAAGAAATCCGCAATTGCTCTTCATGCTCCTCATCACTCTTGGAATACTCCAAGATACCATCAATGAAGACAATGATAAATTGTTCCAAGAATGGCTTAAAAACCCGATTCATCAAATCCATAAATGCTGCAGGCGCATTCGTCAATCCAAAAGGCATCACCAAGAACTCAAAATGCCCATACCGAGTTCTGAAAGCAGACGTCGACACATCCGATTCCTTAATCCTCAACTATAATTCCAACATGCAGACACTGGATTAATACCCTGTAAAAATCCATTCCGATCATATCAAGAATTATAATGAAACACATATGAGTTCACCACTCATCAAGATTGTGGTTCATAATAAGCGAATGCTTAAGTTGTATGTTTTAAGATTAAAGTAACGGCCCACTTTATTCTTGAAAACATACTTAGTTCCAGATTCATTTAATAGTGCCATTATCGATAGTCTACTACTATCATGATATGAAACTCATCATTCCCTTTAAGTAAACTCCTTTACTTATATGGAGATAAATCGCAACACTACGCCTAAACCATAATCAAACGACCAACTTGATTATTCAACTGTGAATCAATTAATTGATTCTAATAATATACATGTTTCCATACATCTCTATGTATATGTATATTACTTAAAATGAATCTTGGTACCTTATGACCAGATATATAATGCTCATACAGATAAAACCAAACTCTTTTGTTTTATTAATAATAAATATTTTCATTACAAAATCAGAATCAAGAAGATAAAGTTACATGTAAATACACTTACTTTCCAGGGAACTATATTTACATAACTCCAACAATCTCCCACTTTCCCTAAAGCAAGTTTGACATATCCTTCATTCCCATCCCTTCTAGGTGACCCTCAAAACTCTTTTGAGTCAATGTCTTTGTGAACGGATCAGCAAGGTTTTGCTCTGTAGGAATCTTTACCACATCTACTTCTCCACGTTGTATTATGTCCCTTATGAGATGATACTTTCGCTTAATGTGTTTGGCAGCTTTGTGGTTCCGAGGTTCTTTAGAATTAGCCATTGCCCCACTATTATCATAATAAAGTGTAATGACTTTTTCTGCCTCTGGAACTACCTCCAAATCATTTAGGAACTTCGAGCCAGATCTTCCTTCACGCTTCACAAGCAACAACATACTCAACCTCCATAGTCGAATCAAGAATACAAGATTGCTTGACACTCCTCCAAACTATGGCTCCACCTCCTAAAGTAAATATAGAACCGAAGTTGATTTCCTTGAATCAACATCGATTGGAAATCGAATCCGTATATCCCGTCGGAATAAGATTACTTCCAGAGTAAACAAGCATTAAGTTCTTCGTCCCACGAAGATACTTAAATATACACTTAACCGCATTCAATGTTCCATTCTGGATTGGATGAAATCGCTACCATCCATTCACGTAATGATATCCGGTCTAGTGCACAACATTGCATACATCAAACTACCAACTGCCAAGCATATGGAATGTTACGCATCGTTCAACCTCCTCTTGGATTTTAGGTGCTTGTTCCTTTGAAAGTTTGATTCCATGTCTAGTATGAGTGAAACCCTCTTGGAATCTTGCATGGCGAACTTATTGAGCATATTCTCAATGTAGGTTAGTTGAGACAAAACTATCTTCTTGTTCTTACGATCCCTTATAAGTTTGATCCCTAGAACATAGGTAGCCTCTCCCAAATCTTTCATTGAAAATCGCTCATTCACCATCCTTAACCGCAGATAACATTCCCACATCATTCTAATGAGCGTAATGTCATCAACATACTGAGATTAGGAAAGTAACCTTACCTTCTTGTATTCTTTTGTAAACACAAGGCTCATCTAGGTTTTGTATGAACCCATAGGTTTTGATAGCCTTATCAAACCTAATGTTCCAAGACCTAGATGCTTGCTTAAGTCCATAAATGGACCTTTGCAACTTGCAAACCTTATGCTCATTACCTAGCTCAATGAATCCTTCCGGTTGGGCCATATAAATGGTCTCCTCAAGATCTCCATTCGAAATGCGGTCTTGACATCCATTTTCCATATTTCATAATCGAAATAGGTCATATGGCCAAAAGAATCTGATGGACTTAAGCATGACAATCGGAGAAAAGTCTCCTCGTAGTGCTGCACCTCCTTTTGAGTATAGCCTTTAGCTACCAATCTAGCTTTAAAGGTCTCTACCTTTCCATCCGATCCCTTTTCCTTTTGTAGATCCATTTACACCCTATGGTTTTTAGACTGTGGTAGATCTACAAGGACCTGAACTTCATTAGTATACATAGAATTTATTTCGATTCCATTGTCTTGAGCCATTTTCCCAGTATCAACATCATTAATAGCCCGTGTATACGTAATGAGATCTGTTTCTTCTTGGTCCGAGATGGCAATTAAGCCTTCTCCTAAACCCAGATACCTATCTGGTTGTCTCACAACCCTCCCACTACGCTCTAGGCACATCTTGATGTTCAGTTACACTTCGATTCAACTCTTGAATCCATTTCGACATCTTGTTCATCATATCCAAAACAACTCTTGGTTTGGATGAAATTGCTAACTCCTTTAGTACTACTTCACTTCTTCCTTTGTGATTTCTCACAAACTCTTCCTCTAAGAAGTTTGCATTTGTCGAAACAAATACCTTCCTATCACGAGGACCGTAAAATAGTACCCTCGAGTTCCGTAGATATCCTACAAACAAACATACTTCGATCTTGGTTCCATCTTTGTGGATTCAGGCTTTAGAACATGGGTTTGGACAGCCCCCATCCTCAAGTGCCTCAATGAAGGCACTCGCCATCCACAACTCCCTAGGTGTTTTAGGCACCGATTTGGATGGAGCAAAGTTAAGAAGATATGTTGCTTGTATAACATATCCCGTAACGATTCGAAGGCTAGCATAGGACATCATTGATCTTACCATTTCCAATAGAGTTCTATTTATCCTCTCGCTACACCATTCTGCTGAGGTGTACGAGGAGTCGACAAATTGGAAACAATTCCATTGTCAATTAAATATTCATTGGAACTCTCCAGATAAATACTCACCACCTCGATCCGATCGAAGTCGCTTTAATGGCTTGCCAAGTTGCTTCTCGCTTGACTTTGAATTCTTTGAACTTTTCAAAAGATTAACTCTTTTATGCATCAAATACAAATAGTCATGTCTTGAGTAATCATCTATAAAATTATGAAATATTCATAACCTCCTCTAGCTTGTACATTCATGGGCCCACACACATCAAGATGTACCATGTCCAATGTGGATTCAAATCTGTTTCCTTTAGAAGGAAATGAGGCTTTTGTCATTTTCCTTCAATACAAGATTCACAGTGGGTAATGGATCACTATCCAAGCCCATAAGGATCCCATCCTTTACTAGCTTTGTCAAGTCTTTTTCGATTGATATGACCCATCCTTAGATGCCACAGATACTTTGAATTAATGCTAGAGATATTGGCTTGTCTTGGTTTTATCAATTCGTGGTGTTTAGTGAGCCTTTCATAGGTTCTATAAAAACAATCCTCGCTTAATTATCGCTTCACAAATAAAATCCTTATTCTCATATATTGAAACAACCTTTTCAAAATATAAGGAATAGCAGATTTTATTAGACAAAAAGTAAATCATGTTTCTTACAATCATTGGCATGTAATAAACATCTTCCAAATATAACCTATGACCACTAGGAAAGTCCAAGATAACTACTCCCACCGATTCTCGCTGAAATATAGGAACCATCTGCTATCTTAACTTGAAACGGCCTTTAGAAGTCTTTTCCTTCATTGGAACCCCGCAAAGAATTACAAACATGGTTAGTGGCTCCTGAATTTAATATCCAAGAAGTAGATAAATCGCCACATTTCTAGTTCCTAACAAACTTAGGAAGCCCATACCTTGTTTGTTTTTAGGGACTCTAGGTAGATCGGATGCTTTCTTTTCCAGTGGCCCATCTCATCACAAAGGAAACACTTTCCTTTGATGTTCTCTTTGGCCTTCTTTTTCATGGGTTTGGCCTTGACCCCTATTTGGGCCTTCTTTTTCATTGGACCCTTCTTCTTTTCCTTTCCCTTACCCTTGGGCTTAGAAGAAGAAGCTACATTAGCTTCTGGCCCATGAGACTTAATATTCAATATTTCCTCCGTGCTCTGGAGGGTATTCATCAACTCACTCAAGGTGTAATCCTTGCTGTTGAGCTCATAGTCCAACTTAAACTGGTGAAAAGAAGAGTTTAAGCTATTGATGATCATAATCATCTGCGTGTCCGCATCCATATCCGCCTAAGCATCTCACCTCGGTGACCGCAGAGATTACCTTCATCATGTAATCCGTCACGGTTCACCTGTGTTTCGTCGAGATTATGAAAGGTTTGGATAGCTTTCACTCTTGCAAACCTAGTTCTAACACCAAACATCTCATGTAGGTGATGGACCATTGCACTAGCAGTTTTCATACAAGCAATTTGCTTTTGCAACATGCCACGATGTGAAGCTTTAATATAACACTTAGTAGTCTTGTCGGCGTTCCGCCAACGCCATGTTGTTGGACTTGCTCAGGAGTTGCATCTCCACTTAGAGGTGTAGGCTCATTTTCAGTTAATACCCATGAAATACGTTCATATTGAAGAACAATGTCAAGGTTACGTCTCCATTCATTAAACTTGTCTCCATTTTCCAATTTGTTATTAGTCAAGAGTAGGGTGAGTGTATTCATTTTGTGGTTGATTATGTCGAAAATATAAATTATTAAAACATGAGCATACTAGTCAACAATTTATGGAACTTTGTATAAAATCATGATGCATGTATGCATGATGATAGATTTAACAAAACTTAAAATTAAAACATTATACTGACGGTTATTTTTCTTATCTATAATGTACTAAGTGATTTGGGCCATCTTATCTATTAAAAGAAAAATCGGACCCTCCCACTCAAAAACTACCAAGCATCTCATGCTCAATTTTTAAGAAGCGTCTTAATTTGGTCCATACTTTTACCAACAGAGCTACGGTGGGCGGTTTATTGATAAAAATGTTGAGTGTATAACCATTTGATTCATTCACTAAAGATACCTACAAATCATGCCTCGGTGGGAGGTCACATTTGCTATCATTAAGTGGACTTATCCTTAAGGAGACCCAAACCATGCAAGATCTAGGATCCATGCCCTCCGATGGGGAGTAACACTTCACCACATGCAAACGGGCCATCATTTGGAGACCGTGGACTCACAGAGCATCCTCTTCCACTCAATCTTTTGGGCTTTAAGTTTTAAATACCATCTTGTCTAGATGCAATTTATTATCCATCCTATATTGTTTCATTATATATCTCATACATAATGAATGCATGGCAAGGCCTAGGGTTGACAATTTTCTAAATGACATGCAATCACATAATATCACATATTACAAGCATTCATTTCTCCATTCATCACATGAACTAATAAAGCCACTTTTGATTGTCCATCCTAGAAACATAAAATAATTACAAGCCTTTAAGGCCCAAAATATGCTTCTTCATCTTGGATCTTCCGCTTCGAACTCTTCGCTAACATGATCCGGCTCATTCGGTAAACAAAATGTAATGGCATTTATGAAATTAGAATTTTGTCATTTTGAAAAATAAAATTCCAGCACTAGATTTTTAGAAAACCAAATCTTTGTTTTGACAAAAAAATCCAGCACTTGTTTTATTAAAACCGAAACTCATTTCATGAAAATTAAAAAACAGCACTTAGTATTTTAGCAAAACCGAAATTGGATTCTTTGAAACATAAAACCAGCACTTGTTTTCCAATCATAACTGAAATATGATTCATTGAAACAAAAATTCCAGCAACTTAGTTTTCATAAAACTTATGCCAAAACACAAAAGGATACACCGAAAATTTTACCTTTCCATTTCTTCAATCCATGGCTGCTCCTTCTTCATCATTACATCAATTTGTACATTACAAAATCAAATAAAATAGAAAAAAGAAACCAAGGAGGAAACATGGTGATGATAGACCACCCTCCTTGTTACAACCAAATGAAGAAATCTTATAAGATAAAATTTAACTTCTATGGACAACCAAAAGAACAACATACACCATATATATTTCTATCACATAAAAATATGCAGTATACATAAAAAGATTGCCAACCCATGCATCCACCATTTGGGAACCGAAATCATGCATGAAAAATCGGCTTTGATACCAATTGTTGGATCGGAAAAAGAAAGCATGCTTAGTTTGGAGAAACGATAGATTTCAAAACTTTTTAAGAAATCATCTTGCAGCGGAAGCAATATATCCAAAACAACATGCTAATCCATACATGATATGGTATAAGGATAATAAAACCAAGAACAAGATAAAAGGAATTACCGACTCCTTCGCTACAGCTTTAAATCCTCGCTCGCTATCCTCTCCTTCTTGTATCCAAATCCTTTGCCTTTGAGACTTTTCCTTTAGCAATCTATCTTCTTCCTTGTAGTAGTATCCTCTACCAATTAGATTTACCACTTGTTCTTCAAGGACAACTAGGTTAACAAAATCCTTTGCTGGGAAAGGAGAAGAAATATTTGGAGGAGATTTTTTTAGAACAAGAAGAACCAAAATTGAAACTCTTTCAATTCTTTCACTTAGGAATTTCGGTTCTCCCTTGCATGAAAAGAGAGAATTGTCTAAAAACCATGCAAGAACCCTTTCTTACATCTCAATTTCGAAATATGCATGAATGGAAAAGGAGTGAGAGGCATCCAATGCATCACTTCTTACATTAATCACTCATCAAATAGCCAATAAATGAGACTTACTTCATTTATCTTTAAAATGGCTATTTGAAAAGACCATAACCTATAATTGAATACCAAATTCGGTTTTGGCAAGAAGAAAGAAGTAAGATGGTCTATCTAATTCACATCTTTCATCTTTCATTTAATGAATGCAAATAGGTTACATGCCAACATTAAAAGCCAACCATTAAACCATTTAATGGTAAGTTCATAACTCCATTTAATAATGATGAACCATAATAAAGACCATCTTTATTTAGTATTTTAATTTCAAATGTGTGGTTACACATCTAACCTAACACAATTTCGAAATTGCTTCTTCTCCATTTAAAAAAAAATTGTTTTAATATAATTAATCTAATCAATTACATTAAACCAAAACAAGCCCATTTCTAAATGAACATATGGGCTTCCAATTAACCATTAATTAGTATAAGCTCATCATTCAATTATGGACTTCTAAAGCCTCCAAACTACTTCTTACTTAGCTTGATAACCTTCCTTAAAGCCAAGTGGGGAATCTTATTGGACTTTAATAATTCAAGCTCCAATAAGCCCAGAAATAATTCAATCTCATTGGAATTAATTCTAGCTTATTAACTAAATGTCATTCCACTAAAGACAATTAGTTGAACTCTTGAATTATTAAATATTATGAGAATATGTCGATTTGCAAACCCTATTTAGAACCTTATTATAACCATCCGCACAACAAAGGGTAAAATTACCGTTTTGCCCTTATGTTGGTTTTTCCTTCTAGATCTCTCATTTTACTTTATATGGTGATTAACACATAAGATCTCATCTTAGTGTTAAGACTTGATGGGTAGCTAGTCCATCAAACTACTGACGCTAGTTTAATCACCAAATCTCCTTAAAACATCTAGAAGAGATGATATCACTATAAACTCTTTATTTGAGTGAATGTTCCCTGATACATGTTTCAATTAATAATTCCAACATGCAGACACTGGATTAATACCCTGTAAAAATACATTCCGATCATATCAAGAATTATAATGAAACACATATGAGTTCACCACTCATCAAGATTGTGGTTCATAATAAGCGAATGCTTAAGTTGTATGCTTTAAGATTAAAGTAACGACCCACTTTATTCTTGAAAACATACTTGATTCCAGATTCATTTAATAGTGCCATTATCAATAGTCTACTACTATCATGATATGAAACTCATCATTCCCTTTAAGTAAACTCCTTTACTTATATGGAGATAAATCGCAACACTACGCCTAAACCATAATCAAACGACCAACTTGATTATTCAACTGTGAATCAATTAATTGATTCTAATAATATACATGTTTCCCATACATCTCTATGTATATGTATATTACTTACAAATGAATCTTGGTACCTTATGACCAGATATATAATGCTCATACAGATAAAACCAAACTCTTTTGTTTTATTAATAATAAATATTTTCATTACAAAATCAGAATCAAGAAGATAAAGTTACATGTAAATACACTTTCTTTCCAGGGCACTATATTTACATAACTCCAACAAGTAGTTCATGTATGTTTAACTACATTGTTATGAAATCCTGAGTCAAGATTTATGCTTTGTAGTTGAATTTTCTTGATTATAGTTTAATCAAGTGTTGAACAATGTATTGTGTTATTGGGTTTGTTGATGTAGAACTTGGAGCTTGAATATATGAAGTCTCATAAATGTCATTTTGTGATTTTGTTAATTCTCTTTTATTTACCTAGTTGTGTTTGATATTAAAATGATGCTAGATCACAAATTGACCACTTGCATTAGCTTATCCTTGGATACACTAAGATGCATTCAACAAGGTTTTAAGCAATGGAATTCATTGATTAAAACCTTGGACTTAAAGAGTTCTTTAAGGTTTCCTATTTGGAAACTTAGTGATTTTCACTCCCACAAAGATTTATTTTGAACTATGATAACCAAAGCTCATTTTTCAAGAGGATTTAATTACATTTGATCATTGTTTTAACTTCCAATTTCTTATTCTCAAAAAATCCAAAAATACTTTTTACACACTTCCATTTCAATTAGTTTAATTTTGTTAGTTTCTCCAAAGAACCAAAACCCACTTCCTAACTAATTTAGTTTGCATTCCATAACAATTAGGCTAGCTTAGATCACTTGCACTAGGTTCTGATTAAGTGAGACGACCCAATGTTGCACTCTATATTGCAATTATTATAATTAAATTTTTGATTCAGTTTTCAAGGGAGTCATCCAAAGACTAAACACGTAGATCACTTACAAAAGATCAATGGGAGTTGGCTAAAGAACTTTGTGTGAAGTTGGAATTATTTTATATTACGATTGAATTATTCTCAGAAATAAAATATTCAACTTTGTAGTATTGTTTTAGCACTATGTGTGAGATAAAGAAAAATTTATCTGATTGGATGCTTGATTCTAATGAGGTTACTTAGGTTATGGAAGAGTAGATGATGGAGAAATTAAATTCTTATTGGTATATGGTTGGACATATTATTACAATCTTATCTGTGCTAGATCCAAGTTACAAAATGGAGGAGGTTAATTTTATATATAATGTGTTATATGGTGATGTTCAAAAGCATGTATATGTCATTCAACAATTATGGTATGATTTGTTTAATTATTATCAACTCATAATGGATAAAATTTAGGATCGAGATCACAATAGTTCAGGTTGTTCAACTCCAGTTTCAGTTTCGGGTTTGAGATAACTTTTTAAGAGCAATTTGTTACTTTCACATACAAAATTCATGAAAGAAAAAAGGGCTAGGACTTTATACAATATGATGGATAAATATTTGACGGAAGATTGTGTGGCAGATGTTGGACCCCGCTACCGGAGCCCAACGTCTGACATGAGAGCGTGGCGGGAAAACGTGAGATTCATACATTTAAAAGAAAAAGAAAAGCCCGCGGAAGGTCAATGAGCCTGCTGGAAAGTAAGCTTGAAACCCGCTTTCATGCATAATTTAAACAATCACATCCAAACATGCAATTTAATGATTTAGAAAAGGAGACCATCGGAAGTTCAATGGACCCATCGTGAAACTTTCATACTTTTAAACATATTCATAATTCATGCTCCAAAGAAGAGTTTCATAAAGCCTTACGAATTATCTCAAATCAAATTACAACTTTGAGTCTAAGAGCCAAAAGTATAAAACACTCTTGAACCAATGATACTTGAAATGAAACTAAAGTCTTGGAACATAATCAAACATATGAAATGAAAACGGAGTGTCAAAACTCGTGACTCACTCGATCTCCGCTCACACCAGTATGGGGAGATTGGAGGGGGTGAGCTATAAAGCTCGTGGGAACATATTTATAATATCGTAATAAGCAAAAATATTCAAAACTATCTCATTGTCGTAATACTTGCTGAAATCATGATACTTGAGCATGTATGGGTCATTTCTTGAAAAATACTTGATTCTTGAAATAATTCATGATGCATGTCACATAACAAAACATAGCACATAACATGATGGTTTGGGTGTCCCGGGTTCGTGACATACTACACATGCCATCGAAATGTTGATGTGTAGACGTAGTTTCATGAGGGAATCCTTGTGGGATAACCCTGTGCCCAAATGGCGGTAGGGGAGAAGCCTTTTCGTGAGTCAATGTGTACTTGACTATCGTGAGGGACACCACAAACCCACATAAGTATGCATAATTCATCTTCTTGTAAACTTGTTTGCCAAACGGCACTTGTTGTAAACTTCTTTGGTCATGTATTTCGTAATACTTGAATTCATGTACTTGTATTCGTAAAAGGAGAACACTCTTTGTGAAAATCTTGATAATAATCATGAATGCAAAACACATAGCGAGAATAATCATTCATGGTAGTATGCAATGCGATCGTGAATGATGTAATATAAATGCATGAGATCTTGCTTGATTTGAACTAAACAATGAGTACTTAGTTACTTTATTATAAACATGAACCCACCTGAATTCCTTGCTTGTCTTGCCTAGGAATGAGTTTCCTCTTGAGCCTCTTGATCCTCTTGCCTCTCTTGACCTCCTAAAATAAGAACCAAAATCTTATTCAAAATCTCATGTTGAAACCATAATTCCATTCTTAACTTCCATCTAAAATTTCATATTCTTAGAAACTAATTCATAACTTCATCACTTCATAAGACTTGTAGATCTATCTCTCTAGTTCACAACGCCTCAAAAATCACCCCAAAAGGACGCCTCAGAGTAAAAGATATGATCAAAACACTAAAAAATACTTCATTGAAAAAGCGCCTCGCCATGACGAGTGGCTGGCACGCCACGGCGTCTGCTATCTCTATCGCATCGTCGTCATGGCGGCCTTGAAGCTCGTCGCGACGTGCGGGGCTCCGAACCTAGATTCCGACAGATCTTTAACATTTCCGACTCTTAATCCTTTCCTTTCTCAACTAAAACACATCTAAACCATGAATCAAGTCATATACTTCCATTCTAACTCAAAAACATCAACAAAAACACAAACCCAAGCAAATCTACAACATTTCACCATAAACCCTAAAACAACGATTTCTCCCTCAATCCATGCAAAACTAAGGTTAGATTCAACCTAAACAAGTGTAGAAGAGTTAATCTTACCTTAAGGATGCTTGAAATCATCCCGTAATCCTCAAACAAAACTTTCTTTTTCCTCTTCTTCTTTCTTCACCACCCGCCTCCTTCGTTTTCTTCTTTCTCTTCCTCTTTCTATTCTTCTTTTCTTTCTTTTTAATCTTTAAACCCTAACCTCTTAAACCTACAACATGGGCAAGGACTATTATGCCCTCCTACACTTAGCCTAAAACATCCTAACTCACGTG
This sequence comes from Erythroxylum novogranatense, assembly GCA_029891385.1. NCBI lineage: Eukaryota > Viridiplantae > Streptophyta > Magnoliopsida > Malpighiales > Erythroxylaceae > Erythroxylum > Erythroxylum novogranatense. Next base: position 78,668,414 of record CM057229.1, on the reverse strand, counting down.
CTTTGCCTATTTTGCCCTTAAACATTTTACTCTTCCATAACTATAATTCCATACTAATCTCAAAAGGTCAAATTTTCCAGAAAATCAAACTATACCATAAACCATAAATCAAAATAATTCATGCTTAATAACTTCAAGAAAACAAAAATTTTGAGTCCAACAGCAGACATTAAAGGTGTGCGGTTAATAGTTCTCATTATGCTTGACTCATCCTCATATTGCGGAAGCCCTTATTTGTGTCCGAATTTGGTTAGATGATAAAGATATTAAGGGTACGCTCTTTTCTTTTTGATATATCAATTTCACCTATTTTTACATTATCTTACCTTATATTGTTTGTCTAGTTTGTATATTAATATAGGCACAGGCATTGACACGGAGTTAACTAGTCATGCATATATTCATATTCATCAATTAAGTGGACATTATTTTGATAAAATATTCAATAATGAAGGTATATTTAATTATTTATTATTTATTACTATATTCTTAATATTCCTTTAATTTTAATGTTACAGTTCTAAATATAATGTTTCTACATTTAAAAGAAGTGATGCAAACTATTTACAATTATGACTACAACAATTATTTACTCTCTCAGTCTCTTTAGTCTCCACTCTCTCTAGTTTTTAGCCTTCATAGTCTACTATTATCGCCTCACAGTCCAAGAATCCTACTTTAGAACATTATTTCATGATTTTATCTTATTTTTAAAATTATATCATTTAAAAATTTGGATAATCATTTTGTAAATTATGTTATTAATTAATGAGTTATATTCGTAACTTTGATTAATTGATTGATCAATTTAATTATAATATTTTTATTCATTTCATATGATCATATTCTCTTTCATTAATAAATTTGGTTTTATCTTATTCATTTCACTAATATATGTAAGTTTAATATATTCATTCATTAATTTTATTAATCAATTGAAATTCTTAACTTCAATTAATTGAATTAATCACTTTAATTATAATCATTTTCTTTTATTTCATCCTATCTTCCTTCATTGACAAACTTGGTTTTATCTTATTCATATGATCAATATATATACGCTTTATATATTTATTCATTATAAAATCTCAAATTTATTAATAAATTGAAATTTGTAACTTCTATTAATATAATTGATCACTTTAATTATAATCTTTTCTTTAATTTCCTATAATTTTATACTCCTTTATTAATGAATTTGGTTTCATCTTTTCCATTTAATCAATATATGTACGGGTATATATATTTATTTATTATGAAATATCAATTTTATTGATCAATTTAAAATCTTAACTTTAATTAATTCAATTGATCACTTTAATTATAAACTTTCTCTTTCATTTTCTATAAGTCTATCTTCATTTATTAATGAAATTGATTTCATCTTATTCATTTGATTAATATATGTATGTTTATATATTTATTCATTATAAAATATCAATTTTATTAATCAATTGAAATTCATAACTTCAATTAATTCAATTAATCACTTTAATTATCGTTTTTTCTTTCATTTCCTATAATCCTATCATCCTTTATTAATAAATTTGATTTCTTCTTATTCTTTTGATCAATATATATACATTTTATAAATTCAATCATTATAAAATCTCAATTTTTATTAATCAATTAAAATTTATAACTTTAATTCATTGAATTAGTCACTTCACACTTTTAGTTAAATAAAGTTCTATTAAAATTTCAAAATATAAAAAATAAAAAAGTCAAGGCAACTTAAGCATGATCAAGTTTAGGCCTTAGACTTGACCCATACGACCCAATCAAGCCTAAAAATGAGCCCATTGGCCCGAGCCTAATCCAATCCACTGTAATTCTTAACAAAAACCTGATCCGAATTTGGTTGGATTCATTATCATCCCTAACAAAAAATGGTTGTCCTGAACCGGTGGAGTCTAATGCCATCCCCAAGAAATAACCATTCATAGACCACAAAAGGTATTAGGTATTAGGTATTATTATTCAAATAGCAGAAGCAAGCATTTCCTCTAATAATAACATAAAATCCCCAAAGCTCCGTCTTAGAAGGAAATTCCTTATAGGCCCTTGAAATTTTTTATTTCCTCTCTTCCTTTAGTCCTTTCTGTCAGTATCAAACTCTTCTGTGTTCCCCCTCCCCAATTCCATGCTTGTAATTCAAAACCCTAATTCCCATGGATTCGCAAAAACTTCTTGTTTCCCGAGAAAACCCTCGGCAAATCCCTTTCCCCACTGCCTCTAAACCCTTGCCCAACGATCTCTCTCACAAGTCCCCACCCACCATTCTCGATCGCTTCCGTGCTCTCGTCAAGCAACGCGAGGAGGAAATTAGGGTTTCCGGGGACGACACTGACATCGTCCCTCCACCCTTGAGCACCGGCGATGTTGTGCAGCTCTACGAGCTTCTCCTCTCTGAATTGATATTCAATTCCAAGCCTATCATTACCGATTTGACTATTGTCGCTGGCGAGCAGCGAGAACATGCCGAAGGAATTGCCGATGCCATCTGTGCCCGTATTGTCGAGGTCAGTTGGTTTTGTTCGCCATTTGGTATTTGCGTTAGGGTTTACCAGTTGTTTGGATGTTGAATTTGGGAAAATTTTCCTGAATAATGTTTCTGAAGTTTTAAATTTTACCACATTACCTTTACTTTTTCCTTGTTTGGTTGATGGGGAAATGTAGCAAAATGGGATGAACTTGGATTAAATAGTCATTTTTTTTCTTTCAGGTGCCAGTTGATCAAAAATTGCCTTCTTTGTATCTTTTGGACAGCATAGTTAAGAACATTGGCCGCGAATATGTTAAATACTTCTCTCCCCGTTTGCCTGAGGTGAGCTAAATACAGTGTAGCCCAATTTTAGTTAATCTACTGTAAAATTTTGCTTTAGTGTACAATATTGAACTTGTTATTTAATGGCTTGGCCAGGTTTTCTGTGAGGCATATCGGCAAATTCAGCCTAATTTGTATAAATCTATGCGTCACCTCTTTGGCACATGGTCAACTGTTTTCCCCCCCTCTGTGCTTCGTAAGATTGAGACTGAACTGGAGTTCTCTTCAGAAATTAATAACCGTTCATCAAGCTTAAATTCCTTGAGGGCATCTGAGTCACCAAGACCTACACATGGCATACATGTTAATCCGAAGTATTTGCGTCAATTAGAACATTCAACCGTAGATAATGTATGCTCAACAGAAAGTTTATCTTTTTTTTCCCTGTTTTTTTGCTGATGATTACAACTAATATCCTGTTCCATGTTTTGAATGTTTCTGTAAATTATGTACACCACTTGAGTTGTTGGACATTGAAATGATTGATTGAGAGACTATTTGTGGCTTAAGCTTAAGAATCTTGTTGAAACATTGATGCAGGAGCATTTTAGATTCCTAGTTAATATTGGATTTCTTACTATTTAGTACTTCTTAAGTTATTTGGATTCCTAGTTACCATAGGATTAGCATATTACTTCTTAATTAGGATTTCCTTTTCCTATTAGGACTTCTTAATTAGTATTTCCATTTCCTATTAGGAGTTGTCCTATACTAGTATAAATAGACAGCCTATGCTTGATTTTTAGGTATGTCTTTTATCAATCAAATAATTTTATGCTTTTAGAGGTTTTTCTACAAACCCTAAGCTCTATTTTCAAGTTCCAGCTACAATCTACTTCAATTATAGCCTATTCTATTCTACTTATCTTTGTTTTTCCTTCCCACACTACGTCAAATTGGTATCAGAGCAAGTTAGATCCTTAGATTTTGATTGATTAGCTATGGTTGGACGCGGTAGAACACGTGGACGGGAAATCAAGATAACCAAGGAGAGATGGTGAGTTGAGACGTATGATTGCAGATTTGTCGCATTGTGCAAGATTTGCAGCAATGACGGAACCGATGGCAGCCCGAATGGAGATTCCTAAGCGACCACAACCCTTGGATGTACTGGGAAGGTAGTCTTGAGGCTGAAACTACTGATTCAATGGATGATGCCCTTTCATGCAATGGACCCGCAAACAACGTGGTAAGAGGTGGATTGGAAGAGAGGTTAGTGCATGCCCTTGAATTGAATGGTGGTGGAATTAGAATTGAAGTTGCTGATTTTCATGGAAAGATGCATGTGGAGGACTATTTGGATTGGGAGGCAAGTTTAGAGACTTATTTTGAATGGAAACCTATGGTGAAGCTAGAAAAGTGTTGTTTGTTAGCTTAAATTGAAGAGCACTGCACTTCAATGGTGGAAGCGAGTTGAGGAGCAGCGTACACGACAAGGCAAGCCTAAAATTAGCACTTGGGAACACATGAAAGCGAAGTTGCGCAAGCAATTTTTACCAGCTGATTACTTAATGGAATTGTATGAAAAGTTCCATTCGTTGAGACAAAGGAGCTTAAGTGTGGAGGAATACACGGCTGAGTTTAACAACCTCTCAATTTGAGTAGGGTTGAATGAAACTAACGAACAATTGACCTCTCGATATCTAGCAGGTTTGAATCAATCACTTAGGGATGAGATGGGAGTAGTTCGATTGTTTAACCTTGAAGAAGCAAGGCAACATGCCTTAATGGCAGAAAAACGAGTCTGGAGGTATGGTTCTAGAAGGCCTTTGTTTGGAAGAACCGAAGGAGCTATTCAAAGCAGTGCTGGAGCTATTCGCAATGAAAGAACAGTCAATCACCCCAAAGTCGGTCAGAGAGTGCCAACATGAGCCGAGCTAATGGAGGAAATATGGGTAATATTGAAAAAGGGAAGGCTTTGGTGAAGTTTGGAGCAACAAACATCTCTAATCCTAATAATTTTAAAACTGGCAGCAGCTCACAGATTTAGTGTTTTACTTGTGGAGAAAAGGGTCATGCTTCTTATGCTTGTTCGGAGCGAAGGGTGAACCTTGTTGAACTAGAAGAAGAAGAGGAGGACGTGTCAGATCCTGTGGATGATGATGGCGTGGAAGAAAGTGAGGATATAGATGTGTACCCAGTTCAAAGGAGAATCTTTAGTGGTTCGACGAGTAATGACAATCGCTAACAAGTGCGAAAGGGAAGATTGGAGACGTCGTAGCATATTTCGAACCCGTGTTAATTGTGGAGGTAAGGTGTGCAATCTAGTTATCGATGGAGGTAGCACTGAGAATGTTATTTCAAAAGATGCAGTAGAAAAGCTTAAACTTACCACTGAAAGGCATCCTCGTCCTTACAAGATTGGTTGGCTTAAGAAAGGTCATGAGATTCCAGTCACTTCTAGATGCTTGGTCAAATTTACTATGGGTTCAAATCTAGATGATGAAGCTTTGTGTGATGTTGTGCCTATGGATGTTGGCCATATTCTTGTGGGCAGACCTTGGTTATATGACCATGACATGGAACACCTCACTAAACTAAACACTTACACTTTTCGTAAAAGCAACAAGACTTACATCTTACACCCTTTAAAGGAAGAAGCCAAAGAGACCTCTAAATCTTCAAAAGGTGGCAAGGTTAGTGGATATATAGCAGCTGAAAGGTTTGAATCAGAATGTGAAGAGTCAGAGGTGGTGTATGCTCTAGTTAGTAAGGTTGTGAAGGATGACAAAGTCGGAAATTTGATTCAACAACCTCCGAAATCCAAGAATTGTTGAAGGAATTCAAGGAGTTGGTCGACAATGATTTGCCCCAAGTTTACCGCCATAAGAAGCATTCAACATGCTATTGATTTGGTACCGGAGCACCTCTACCTAATTTGCCAAGATATAGAATGCCACCTATGCAACGTGTTAGAGATACAAAAACAAGTTGGTGAATTGTTTAGTAAGGACCAAAGCGAGAAAGTAAAAGTCCTTGTGCTGTCTAGCTCTACTTGCTCCAAAAAGGATGGTTCTTGGAGAATTTGTGTTGACAATTGCGCTATCAACAAAATAACATCAAGTCTGATTTCCTATTCCTCGTTTGGATTATATGCTTGATCAACTAGGTGGTTCTAAAGTGTTTTCAAAGATGGTACATTTTATTCCATGTTTCAAGACTTAGATGCTTATATATTGCTGATTTGTTTTTCAAGGAAGTGGCGAGGTTACATGGCGTACCAAGTTCAATTGTTTCCGATAGGGATGTGAAGTTTATGGGACACTTTTGGAGGATTTTGTGGAGAAAGATGGGGACTGAATTAAAGTATTCTAACACTTGTCATCCACAAACAGATGGCCAAACTGAATCTATCAATTGGAGTTTGGATAACATGTTGAGATGTCTTGTTGGGAATCATCTGAAGAATTGGGATTTTGTGATACCACAAGCTGAATTTGCTTTCAACAATTCAGTGAATAGATCAACAAAGAAAACACCCTTTGAAGTTGCCCATGGATTTAAGCCACAACATGTGCTTGATTTGGTGCCATTACCAAAAGAGGCTAGAGTTAGCGATGATGGTGAAGCCTTGGCTGATCAAATTCGCAAGGTTCATGAAGAAGTAATGGAAACTTTGAAGGCTAGCAATCAATCCTATGCTAGAGCAACAAATCAACATCCTAGGGAGAAAGCGTTTGAAGAGGGAGACTTGGTATTAGTATACTTGAAGAAAGAAAGGTTTCCAAGAAGTGACCAGTTACCAAGGGTGCATCCAGATGTTATTGAGCAGGTTTTGGATGTCAAAGAAGTGTGTTTAAGGAGGGCAATCAAGATGACAGTTCTTAGTCCAATGGTTGGGTAAACCAACTAGTGAAAGCACTTGGATAACTGACGAAGAGTTAAAGAAAGTTGCTCCAGAGTTGCATGATGAAGTTTTAAAGGTTTTCTCGCCAGAGTCGAGTCTTTCAACCCGAGGGGTTGATGCGAGAGCATTTTAGATTCCTAGTTAATATTGGATTTCTTACTATTTAGTACTTCTTAAGTTATTTGGATTCCTAGTTACCATAGGATTAGCATATTACTTCTTAATTAGGATTTCCTTTTCCTATTAGGACTTCTTAATTAGTATTTCCTTTTCCTATTAGGAGTTGTCCTATACTAGTATAAATAGACAGCCTATGCTTGATTTTTAGGTATGTCTTTTATCAATCAAATAATTTTATGCTTTTAGAGGTTTTTCTACAAACCCTAAGCTCTATTTTCAAGTTCCAGCTACAATCTACTTCAATTATAGCCTATTCTATTCTACTTATCTTTGTTTTTCCTTCCCACACTACGTCAAACATACTATTAGTCAGTTTTATAATTTTAATGTTTTCAAGAATGGTGGAGATAACTGATGAATTAAGTGTGTTCAGATAATACATTTTCCCTTTGACTTGTATAACACTACATTACATTTTCCTTTGTTTTCATTGGATTCTATAGCTTAAATATGCTTTTACGTGACCAACTAGGATTGGTGGGGGGAGCCTTGAGCTTTATGGTAGTTTGTTTCTGTTTGTCCTTAAAAAATTAGGATGGTATATCTAGACTCACCTCTGCAGTTTAGATCATTAGACACAATTTCTACTATGTGTCCATATGTGCACTTTTGGATGTGGAATAAGAGAAGTAAATTTGCTGTTAACTTGCGGAATTTTCAGCTTGCAAGAGGAGCAGCTTCAACTCTGAAATATGGCCAAAAACCTGCAATAGATTTTGATGTGCATGATTCTGATCCTATGGAGGAGGTTGGAGCTCAAAGAATAAATACAGCCACGGGTGGAGGTCGTACATCTTTTGCCCTAGGGGCTAATAAGATCCATTCATCTCAAATTTCTAGGTCTACCAGGCCCTTATCACCAGCAAGAATTGGTGTTGACAGGCCCCTGGCTTCGGGAGTTGATGACTTCGCTGCATTTGAATATGGAGCTGGCAGAGTCATAGGAAAAAATGTGGAGATTAATGACTGGAAAACTAAAAACTATTCTGGTGACAATCGTAATCGATTTGAAACATCTATAGCTTACGGCCTCAGCAATGGACTTGATCTAAAACGACCAAGGGCTTTGATAGATGCATATGGGGAGGATAAAGGAAACAGAATTACAAATACTAAACCACCCTTGCAAGTTGAGCGCTTAGATGTGAATGGCATTAGCAGTACTACAGTTACAAGATCATGGCAGAGTACAGAAGAGGAGGAATTTGATTGGGAAGACATGAGCCCTACTTTAGCAGATCGTGGTCCAAATAATGAATTCCTGCCATCAGCCACTCCACCTTTTGGAAATATAAGGGCAAGGCCTGGACTTGAAAGGGTAAGTTCTTCATTCATGGAGTCTGATATTAGAAGCAACTGTTTCTGATCATATTGTATTAAGTCTTGTGAAATTGCACCAATTCTGGGTCTGTAACTTGTCAACATGTTTGATGTATTCTTTATCATTTAATGACGCCCATTTGTTAATTTGGATAATTTGCTATCACTTAGATGTGCAAATCATCTGCCCTAGTAACTGTCTTTGCTTTCTCCCCAGTGTATGTGATGTTGCTTTGTTTTTTTTTTATTCCATTCATTCAAACACAAACCTCCATGTGCAGTATAAGATTTTCCTTCTATTTATCCATGTGGAGTCTTACTGGGCAACTTACCACATTCTTTATTTCTGAAATAGTTTTTATTGTGAAGTTTTGCATTGTATGTTAACATTTTCAGTATACATATCTATTTTACTTATCAGAAATGTGCAAACACTTCTGAGTGAGTGTTTGATGACTCTTATTTGCTCTCTTTTAAGTTCTCTTGAAAAAGACTAACTTTTGTTAATTGTATTTTGATGTTTAATATATTGTCATGTGATTCTTGTGTCTCCATTTATGCTTTTAATGTTATTTTAGAGAACAGACATACATAGTAATCCAATTATCATATGGTCCCTGCAGTCTGGTCGTTTGTCAACAGGTAACATACCTGGATATCAGACTCAGAGAAATCAGAATATAGGATCTGGTTATTATCAAGAAACTTGGAGTTCACCTAATCACTTCCCTCGGTCAGGACATCTATCAAATACTAAAGGAAGGGGGAAGGATTTACATATACCCTTTCCTGGAAGTGATATATCCTCTTCCAGAGATTATTTGGCTTCTAATGCAGACAAATTTTCAGATTCTGATGCAGTAACTGTTAGGCCCCCTGCCATGATATCAAGATTGGGTTCAAATGTCGACTCTAATGGATCTGGGACCTGGTCAGGCACTATGCCAACATCAACTGCAATGCGGCCTCCAGTAAATGTTCACAAGTCTAACCCACCACCTATCCACTCTCTTTTCCCACCACAAAATGAAATTCATAATCAGTTCGATTCAATAAATTCCAGCAGTACTATAATGAACCAGGGGTTGCCTAAGCCATCATTTATTCCTGACCAACACTTTAACAATTTCCATAGCAAAGAGCATACTTTTAAAAAACAATTACCATTGCCTAATCAACGGGATGCTTTGAGTCAACAAAACCAGGTTCGAGTTCATCCTTTTCGTTCAAATTATCATCCATCTCTTGAGAAGGGAGAGAAATTTCCGCCCTCCTCCATTGCTTCAATGCCACCTCTCCAGTTAGCACCTCCAGCTAGTCAGGGATATGGAATGCAAGGGGTTAAAACTGCTACAAGTATTGTTCCTTCAAATCATGTACCTGTAGTGCAATTACCACTGGCGATCAACAATGTCCCAAACATTCACTTGCAAATGGGAATTCAACCACCACTGCCCCCTGGCCCTCCACCCTCGCAATTGATTACTATTGCTCACAATGCTGGTCAACTTGCACCTAACCAGCCTGCTGGAGGTGCATTTCCAGGTTTGATAAATTCTCTCATGGCTCAAGGCCTCATATCATTACCTGCACAGGTACCTATCTGAATCATGCTGTTTTTTATTTCTTTTTAAGTATTGCTTTGACTGGCTAAAATTCTGATACTCAGTGGTGGGGCTTAATTTGTAGGACCCAATTGGACTTGAGTTCAATGCTGACCTTCTTAAGGTGCGCAATGAATTGGCTGTAAGTCCATTATATACTGACCTCCCAAGACAATGCACCACATGTGGTCTTAGATTTAAGTGTCAAGAAGAGCACAGTTCTCACATGGATTGGCATGTCACCAAGAATCGGATGTCTAAGAATCGCAAACAGAAACCTTCTCGCAAGTGGTTTGTGAGTGGAAGTATGTGGCTTAGTGGTGCAGAGGCACTGGGATCTGAGGCAGTTCCAGGATTTTTACCCACTGAGACAATTATAGAGAAGAAAGATGATGAAGAAATGGCTGTTCCTGCTGAAGAGGAACAGACAGCATGTGCATTATGTGGGGAACCTTTTGATGATTTCTACAGTGACGAAACAGAAGAATGGATGTATAAAGGTGCTGTGTACCTGAATGCCCCAAATGGATCTACAGTGGGTCTGGATAGGTCTGAGTTAGGTCCAATAGTACATGCTAAATGCAGAACTGAATCTAGTGTTATCCCATCTTGATAATTTTGGAGTCGCTGAAGGGGTATGTATTCATATTTTAACCCTTCTACTTGTATGGACTCTATAAATCTGATTTTCATGTCATTTATTACCTGACTGATTGGTTAAAAATTCAATTTGAAGAACTTTTCCTATGTTTGGTGAGATATTGTATTAATACTTTTGAATACCAAAATTTTAAGTATACTAGAACATATTCTACTGCCAGCTTCTAGATTGATTTGACATTTTGCCTGTAACCTTGATGATTCTGGACTGTAGAAATTTTGAATCCTTCTGATGCCATCTTAATAACATGTATGTAGGTATATATACACTTATGACAGATTAAGATCCTTTGGATTAAGATGAGAAAGTAGCATTATCTTGTTTCCATGTCCATGTCCATTTCTTTTTTATTTTTGTATTTTATGTTTTGTCTGAGACTTGACCTCTTGGATAATTTGTAGTCCATTTTGACTACTGTTGTGTTTGATTTTATTCCCGATTACTTGCGTATGAAAGTTATACCATGTGAAACCTGGGAAATAAATTAAATGAAGAAAATCATAGTGAGTGCCTTACCTTCCAATCTTGTGGTTTGGTGTTTGAAAGCCATGTTTAGGTGATTTGTTGGATGATGTACGCCCTTGGTGTCATCCTTTGCATAGAGCATTACAAACTTATACTTCAATTGATGTTGAGAATTATTGGCATTTCTGTTCATGATTTTAGCTGTTAAGTATAAGTATCCACAAATTTTACCTTGTCATGTCTTTGATCACAATGCTGGATGAAATTACAACTTTTTATGGATTTTCTTGTTGCAGGGTAATACGGAAGAGCATAGTCAAAGAAAAAGAATGCGGAGTTAACGTCTTTAGACAGGTTTTGAGTCTTCTGTAACTTAAATGAGATTTTATCATTCTAGTGCTATGCTCTTGCTCGTGTTACAGCAGCGTATGAGCTTGTTATACCGTGGCTTCTTGCCAAAATCATGTACATGTATAGTTGGACTTGTACGATGCAATTTATCTTGCAACAAAAGGTCACACATACTGCCTTTTCCTGTACTTCCGTTGCCGTTGCCCCTTTAAACATCCAGAACCAGGTTTAGGGGCCTTTTCCATTTCACACAGGATAATCTCTTAAATTGTAAGATTTTTTGGCTTAGAAAGTTTCTTAAAGATGTGCTATATCTGTAGTAGGAAACAAATAAAGGAAAATATGAATTTTGAAGTCTGGCAGTTCTTCTATATGTATATTTGCTGCTTGTTTTGATACTCGGCGCGGAGGTCTGGCAAGCAATTATGTCCTTGTTGTCCATCATGGCACAATGATCATCATTTTCTGATTCATCATGGGCTTTCTCACTCTTGTATTGCAGTATTATCTCGCAGTCTTTATTTTCTTCTTTGCTAGCACACGTGACTTCATTTTATCACATCAAAGCTCTTCAGCTTTGTTGTTAAAAAGGACAAGACACTAAGTTTATTCGCCTTCGTGAATTTGTGATCTGTTTCTTTGAACCATCTATCAGTATACAGCAACCTTCTGGATATTGATGCAGTAGGTTCGGTGTGCTATAATAGCCTGGTTCTGGCATTCGTTAAATCTTGCTCCACCTAAAACCCTCGGGTTAACCCTTTTTGGCACTTCAAAATAATGTAGGTATCTTAATTTAAAAAAAGGGGTAAACTTACAAATAACTCAAACATAAAATAACTAATTATTTGGCTCGAGTTGATTTGAAGTCAATAAATTAGAGTCTTAAGTTAATTAGACTTTAGACAGGTAGGGTTTAGAAGAATTATTAAGGTAAAATAACACTATTTTGTTTAAGTTTAACAAAATAACATTGTTATGTTTGATGAACTAAAAATCAATTGATCAAAATGATATTGTTTTGTTAAGTTTTATTAAAATAGTGATGTTTTAATTCTAATTTAGTCAAATTAAGTCTTGAGTTGAGTTTGGATTAAAAAATGGTCTAATTTAATGTGGCCTAATTTATTACCAATTTTAGCCCTTAAACTATTTGACCCAATTCATCGTTAAGTTTAGAAAGGGGAGAGTGATTTATAAGGGTGTAGAGATTCAATTTGACAAACTAAAATTGTTACATTTTCACAACTTTCAGTTACATTTGCAACTTAAACAAAAAAGATAGAGTAGTAACCATCAATCTGAGCATATCTTCTGTTAGACATGTTAATTAGGCCTATGCTTAGTCCAATTTGATGGGGCTTCCAGTCTGATTCAGACCGAGTTTAGATTTGAGGGGCTAGCCTAAGTTTGAACGACTTATATGCTTGACTAAAATGATGTCTTTTCAAATAATTGTTTAGACGCAAACTTGAGCTCAAATCGCATATTTTTAAGAGACCTATTCCTCTATCCCCAATTACCCAAGCTCCTCTGCACCCCATGCATCCAAGCTAGGGTACAAAAGAGCTTGGGTAATTAAGAAGAGAGGATCTCAAGTGTATTTTTAGGGTCGAGAGAGGTTGATCCATTGTCATACCTATCCTTAGCTAGTACTCAATCAACCAACAACATTCTTGAAAAAAACAAAAAGTGTCTTGTCATAGTCTAAAGCTTGTACTTCATACTTCTTGCAAAGCCAATAATCTAAGAAGAACGTCTTATGAGTGCACAATATGGAAGATAAATAAGACTTGGGTCTTCAAGCATTTTTGTTATTTGAAAATTTGTTTTGTGTTCCTCTTAAATACTTAAGTTCTACTTCTTTATGAAGGTTGAGAATTAGTAGTATAAGCAAAATTAGTACCTTATTAACCAAAATGTGTTCACTTTATTTCCTAAAATTTGGAATTGTAATTCCTAGAAATTTTTTTTATTTGATTCTAATTCCTCATTTTGCTCTCCTCATTTCATGATTTCTATTAATCTTTTAATCTTTTTTTAAAAATCTTTTGTGCTTTATCTTTTAGATCTCCCTCTTCCTCTTCCTTCTCCTTTCTCTCTTCCTCTTTCACCCATATTAGCTTTGATTCTAAACCTCATAGCCTTTGACTCTTTAGTATTTTCGTTACGGATTTTATTAATATTTAGCTCTTCATTCTTCCTTAATTCATTTTTTGTCTACTTCTCTTTTCTCTATAAAGGACATAAATAAATAATAAACACATAAATTACATAATTGCAAGTTAAATGAAATCATTAAGTGATACCAAATAAATAAATACATATTTATAGTCACGTATGGTTTAGTTATTGATAGTCTATCTCTTTTAAAGACAATTCCTTTTGTTAAATCGTCATTGTTTACAATGTTTCTATTTTGTTTGGACTCTTTCTTTGCTCATCTTGGTTGTACCCCTCACTGATTCATCTTTACTTCACCTTTTATTCCTTTTGGACCCTTTTTGTCTTTCTTATTTTTAATGGGTGAATTGGCTTATATTCTATTGTAGACCACAACTTTGGACCACTCTATGGCTAGATACAATCTTGATAGTAATTGAAATATTTTCTTTCTTCTACCATTTATTGACAAATGTTTGGACTAAACCTTCTATAATATATGCAATTGCTCGCATGTTTACAAGGTATCCCATTTATATCCTACTATCTATAGCCACATTTCCTTTTCTCTAAATGAACTACAAACCTATCATAAAAGTACGAAACATCAAACCTTACACTTTTATTAGAATTTTGTGCATATAAACTTTATTTAAATTTGGATGCTTCCAACTTCTCTATGATTCAGAATAAAATATCATCATTATTATGCAACATCGTTTCTCTTTTTTTGACCATTCCTAGTCATCAACACCATATTACATACTCAAGCCCATTGATGATAGATTTTGTCCTAACTTTATATACATACCCATTAAATATCTTTGTTTTGTTGTTATGCATAATCTTATATTTATGTATTGTGCCTATGAAGATTTTAACAAATATGTGTGATCCTTATCTATAAGGTTTTGATATACATCAACAAATAAGACCTTTATTTCCTCTATATATTTTTGTAATTATTCTCATTTATTTAATTTATTGCCTTCCAAAAGTATGTTTTGCAAATATGCCCTTATAACTTTAATTTACATATTGTACACTTCTTATGCTTTGCATATGGAACCATCACCCTCAAAGCCTCTACTAGACAAAAATCCTAGTTCTTGATGAAATTTCACCTATTCTCATCAATCATACCCATAACCTTCACAAATATACTCAAAAAATAGTTCTAAGAATCATAACTCCTACATTACCCATACAATTGGGTATATTTGATTATTTCAATCTCCAACTACTATTAACAATAAAATATCACTTGAGAGTGCATTTAAAAAACATGAATCCAATATAATTATCTTCTTGAAACCTTATAAAAAATTAAGTCCTAATTCCTTAAAGCCTATATAATGTCTTTTAAAGATAGGCTTACCTTGTGAACCTTATAAACTGGTATGAATCTTGATTCTTCTCCTTTGTTTATCTTAACCAATTGCTGCCTATATGACCACAACATTACATCATGTTTTTCATGTAACTCAAGATTTTTAATGCTTTCTCCCTTTCCCTATAGCACTTTACTTTTGTAATAGTGATGACAACCTTTCAACTACATCAGTAATAATCTCCTTTACATTATAATATATGTTTCTTCTAAACCTTTCAAATAATCTTTTGTAATATAAACTACAACAATGTTGAATTGCTTAGATTCTCAAATTCATTCCTAAAATCCTTTTATGGTCTATAATTTGGTTATAGATATTCCCTTTTTCCTTTATAATTTTTATATAACTAATAAAACCATCAAGATCAATATATATTATGGTGGATACCTCCTTATTTTGGTTATCATACTCAAAATGAGGTTCACTAACTTTTGTGTCCACTATACCTATACCAACAATCTATTTAGGATCACCATATACTGATCTTTTATACTTTCCACCATCATCAACCATATTATCAACATCATGAACAAGCCTAACTTTTTTAGCATATTTCTTTGAACTCTCCCTCGCTTGCAAATATTCTTCATCATTAAAGCACAATTTACTAAGATCGAGCTGATTTTTAGTGTAACTAATGTCTATAAGAATATATTCATGATCATGAACCATATTGTCTCCTACTTTTGTATGTTGTGTTTGACCTAACTCTCTCATTCTCTATGCTACCATCCATTTCATACTTATGATCAAAGTATATCATCAATGCATTAATTCTTAAAATTATCATTTTATTTGATATTTTCCAATAAGTCATGGTTATGTGCCATCTTAAGAGCCTTCAAGCTATCAAAACTAAGTTTAGGGAAATTATAACTAACCTTTATTACATTTAGGTAGTTGTGCTTTTCAACAAATTTAAAAAACTTTTAACATTAATAGGAACTCAATTCCAAACCAGCTTCCACATCTACATTGTCTCCAATAGTCTTGAAGCTTAATAACCACTATATAAAACTTTATGTCTATGATCATCTTTACCACATAACATGCAAAATATTAGGCCTTAATCTTTTGAATTATAAGAGGTTTAGGATTGACCATCTGAATATAACAGAATTGTGATTTCTTAGGAATCTCAACATCATTAAGAATAAATGCTTGATCATTCTAATTTAAAAATGCATAATGGGACACATGATGTACCAAAAATTTCTAATATATCTTAGTTTTCAAAGCATTAATAGATGAAATTCTAGGAGGAATGTGAATAACATTAATGAAAACTTAATTGAATACATATGAATAACATTAATGAAAATTGTATGAAATACACTTAAATAATGTATGATGGGATTCTATATTTGGAACTAAAATAATTAAACCACTAACCATCGTCTTAAGTTCAAAACTTACAATAATGGAAGTGTGGAAGAATTCATTAGTTAATGAAGAGTTTATAAAAAGTAACAAAAATGTTAAATATTATACCTTGTGTAATAAGTTTTGATTCCTCTTTGCATGCACTAAATAGCTATGCAATTGAAGAACTCTAACTATTAATTTCGTTGTTTTAATTTAAATTGGGAACTTTATCTTCCTGAGGAATGAAAGCTAAAAGTAAAAAGTTAAAGAAAATGGGCATTATAGTCATTTCATTTCCTTAAATTGAGTGGAGGTGCCTAGTCATTTTAAAATGTCAAAAATGTTAAGTTTCTTATACATGTTTTCTTCAAAAGGAGTTTGTGCTACTTTCAACATATTTTTAGATAATTTGTGTATTTTATAATAAAATTTAAGGTAGTTATTATTAATAAAACGTGCTAGTCATCATATTTTAACAACTATCCATCCATATAATTATAACATCTATTTTGTATACTTTTTTTTTGCTTCTATTGATTTTGATTATCATTTATTTTATTTTATTTTAAATTATTATTAAAAATCAATAAAGTCATTGCTTTGACCTTTATTTAACATTTAATTATTTCAAAATTTTATCAATCTTTTTCATGTGCATTTTTATTTATATTTTTCACTATTTTAATAAAATTTACCATAAAAGCATAACAATAAATTTAGGTTACTAGTAAAATTTAAATGTTTAATAGGAGGGACTTTTAAAGTTAAATTAATACCTAAAAGAGAAATTCCAATCCCCACAAATAATTGGCCATCACTCCAAGTATTCTATTTGTTTAAAATAATAAATTCAAGTCCAATTAGTCATTACAAGCACTAACTTTTTAAGTCATCAACAATATCAAGTTTGGGAGCTGCATCAAATAATTTAAGCAATCCCAATCCTTTAAGTCCTTAAGAGTGATGTTATGTAACATCCCATCACCGATGGAAAAGGTAAAATGATAATTCGGGACATGTTATAAGTGTGTAAACTAGTCTTGGCATGTTCATGCATATGATGACCTCTATTTTTACATAAATTGTAATTTTTGTATATGCATATGATTGTACATGCATTCATGACATTTCCTAGCATATGTGTTTATCGTGAAAAATGTGTTATTTGTGCTTGAAAAATAAATAGGAGTGGATTTTGTGTGTTTTTCATTTTTGGGAGAATTTTAGAAATTTTTCTGGAATTTTTCGGGTAAAAGTTTTGGATCGGAAAAATTGACAGGTGGCTGACTGATTGAGTTTTCGGTACTGGAAAAGTCTGTCCAATGGCACTGAAAAAGTAGACTTATAATTTTAGGTTTTAATACTTTGAGCCATTGAAATTTGGAGACAAATTGGACTAGAAATTGAATTGAAAGGAGAAAGAACTTTAAAAGAGTGTAGGAACAAGACAAGTGGCAAGTGAAACATGTCACTTGCCTACTTAGTCTTAAATTTATGGTTATTTAAATAACCTAATGGTTGTAAGCTTCCATGAGATTCTAGTGTGAAAGAGTAAGAGGTGATTTTAAAGTGTTTTCTCCTTTCTCTTTCGTATGTGTTTCCTCCTCCTTCCATTTTCGTTGGTTCTCCACTTGTTTTAGCTAGAATTGCTACTCTTTTTCACTACACAAAAATCCCTCCTATGTTTTGTGCTTTCAAATCTCCACCTTGTTCACAAAGAAAATTCTAACCTAAGCCTCAAAGAAAATGATGGTTGTGAGTGGTATGAAAGGTGAGGAGAAGTGTGAAAACTTGGAAGATTGAAGCTTGTTTAGGTCAGAATCTTGTTTTGTGTTCTTTACTTGGGTAGTTAGAAGCATTTATTGTGCTCATTGGTGCATTAACTTCTTGAAGTTTGTGTGTTGGTTGTATGGGCATAAGTCATGCTCA
Source organism: Erythroxylum novogranatense (assembly GCA_029891385.1). Taxonomy (NCBI): domain Eukaryota; kingdom Viridiplantae; phylum Streptophyta; class Magnoliopsida; order Malpighiales; family Erythroxylaceae; genus Erythroxylum; species Erythroxylum novogranatense. The sequence continues at coordinate 78,650,308 of CM057229.1, read as the reverse complement.
TATGAGGAAAAATGATTTAACATGGTGTGGATTGGTTTTGATATTAACATGATGTTAGATGAGTGGTAAATTCAAGTAAGAAGATTGTGTGTTGTGTGCTGCCAAATTGTGAGTATTTATTCAAGTGAATGTCTAGATGAACTTGTGGCTGAATTAGAGACTAAATTGGATGCTTATTGATGTAGGTATAGTGATGGAATGCAAGGAGTTGAAGTAGATAGGAAATCTGGAAAATTCGATTTTGTGTAGGTTTCATATTTTTGTTTATAACTTTTGATATTTTTGTGCTATTGAGATTAGCTTTAGATTAAATTAAACTTAAGAAGTATGGCTAGATTTTATATGAAGGAAGTTTTGTCCAATTATGGCTTTAAGGATTTTAAATTTGGCTTGGAAAGTGAGTTGTAGGTGCTGTATGAACAGTAATCCGAACCTTGTGACCTGAAACTTTGATGAATTTTTTAAGGTTGATTTAGATTGAATTTGCTAATTTGGTCTTCATAAAAGTTGAAGATTTTAATGTTAGATTTCTAACTCCACTAAGTATTATTTTTTTTATTTGTAGGTTAAAAGTTATGGTTTGTTAATGTTCAGGTGGTAATTCACCCTAAAATGTGTGTTGGTGGGCAAATGCTTTAAGTGCATAGGTTTTGTGCTTTTCTGTGTTCTGATATTGATTTTGGATTGTTAAGTGTGAAATTGGCTCAAGTGACCTTCTAGAAAGTTGTAGAGGATTGTTGTAACTTTCTAATGAGGTATAATATGCGAAGTTTGGATGTAAGGATTGTAAGTTGTGAATTTGTAAAATTTGGATATGGGTTAGGTTTTATGCTATTTTAACAAGCTTAACAGGGCAGCCACATTAATAGGTGAATTTGAACTGGTTAGTGATGGAATTTGTTTCTGAGTCCTTCATGAGAAGTGTAGCTTGTTTTCTTATCTTTTCAGTGATATAGAGCATGTACTTTTTTGAAAATGGGTTAGAAAGTTATGAATTTTGGAAGAATGTGTTACTGTTGAGGATGACTTATATAGGCAGAAGCTTTGCTTGGAAGTTTGATTTAGTTAGAGATGGAATTGGCTTCCAAGTTGTTCATGCAAGTTGTAGCATTTGGTTTTCTCTTTTGATTGATATAAAATTTGGAATTTTTGGCTAAGGAGATGAAAAGTTATGATTTTTAGAAAGATGTTGTACTGTTGTGGTAAATGTGTGACTAGGCAGTGTCTTTGAGTGCATTTTTGATACCGTTAGAGGTGAAATTGGATTTTGAGCTCTTCATGAAACTTGTAGGATTTGTCAGATATTTCCAACAAGACCTTATTTGTGATTTTTGGACATATGGGTAAAGAGTTGTGTAGTGTGGAAGAAGGGAGAATTAATATGTGGTTTTGAAAAAGATGGAAAATGAATATTTTGGAAAAAATGAAAAATGAAATTGATTTTCGGAACCTCGCATCGCAAGATCGAGGGCGAGACCCATCCGATTATTATTGTTATTGTTATTATTATTTTATTTAATTATTTATTATTCTTTAGTTAATTATCAATGCCTTTTAAATTCTTGTCAATTACTTTTTCATCCGACGTCCGATTGACCTGATTCTCAAGGCATCGGATTCGTATAATATTTAATTTCATTTATTTGTAAAATTGGGAATTTTTAGAGCTGAAATTGACGAGAATTGGTTAGGTCAAAGTGAGGGGGATCGGGTAATGATTTTTTCGATTCGTCTTTTATTTATTATTGGACCTATAAAGGTCCAAATTGAGTGTTTGTTGTCTATGGGTTTCTAATTTTTAGAAGATCACTTTGTGACAGAAAATTGTGATATAGTGTCGGGAATGTCACGAACATGCATTATACATATTTTAATTGCTACATGTGCATTATTAAATATTTCTGAGTGTACCTTTGGTGATGGTGAATATTTTGGACTGTTTAGAGGCGCTTTTGGAACGTCACCCCACAGACGTTGTCGAGACTTTCAGGCTTTTACTTCGGGAGCTATTGGTGAGTGACCTAGATGGTTTCTCAATTATTATTTGTTTATTATTTTGCACTTATAATTATGTGGAGAAGAATGGTGGGATTGTGCGTTGTTTATGACTGGATTCCAGACTGAAGGTGTCCGACGTATTGGGAGCTTTTGACATAGAAGTGTTATTTGTCTGAGAATGTGAGACCTTCATGTTTTCAATGTGATAAATTGTGACTGTGATTTTAATGTGAATAATTGTGAACTAATTGTTTGAATGCGATAATTTGGGTTTGATTGTAATGTGATATTGCTCAATTGCGACATATGCATTCCATGCATGCATGCATGATCAGTTAATGACAGTTGTGACCGGAGCAGCCATCGAGAGCTACAAGCTCAACGTTTATATTTGGTCCTCGAGTCTTACAGTGATTCAGAGCCTCAGGTTCAACGATTAATGCGCCCATCTTGGGACAATTCAAGCGCTCGATCATAACACCGAAATAAATTAGAAAAATGTCACATGCGCATGTCATATGCATCTGATTTTTAATCTCTTTGATTGAGTGAAAGGCTAACTGCCTTATGTTTTTGTGGTACCAATCATTCCGAATGTGAATTATAAAACAATTGGCTTATGCTTGAGTGTTTTATGAATTCAATTGGTGATGGATGTCAAATAGAATGAAATGTATCAAATTGTCTATATTCACGTGAAATTGTGCAATGGGAATAAATATGCAACAATGTGAATATATGTTATGTGAAACGATGTATTGCATGAATTGAGTGAACCATCGATGATGGTTCCTCACTGAGTTCGCAAAACTTACCCAAAATTTGCAATTATTTTTCAGGACCCAGAAGAATACCCCGTTAGGCAACGGGCGTATAGTAACCCCATGCGAGTGAGAAAAGAGGTCGGGATCAGTTCGTGTCTGCATTAGAGTTTAATAAAAATTGTACTTTCTGAATTTATGTACAAATGAATAGGTCTTGTTGTAAAGTCAACAAACTGAATGAAATTGTATTTACAAAAGGGCCCCCGTGGTCATTGAACTCACTGATGATTATTTATGTAAATTGTTTTCCGCATAATATAAAAAGTATGTGTATGTTTTAAAAAATTTATACTGAGTTTTAACTGAGCGATGTAGCACGCCACCCTCACAAGGCACGGACTCAGATATCACCATCGATGTCGGGTTCAAGTCATGCGGGAGTGGGGTGTTACATGTTACTTTCCAAAATCTAAAATGAAAGAGTTATGAACTTGCAACCTTTTAGATGTGAATGTTGCTAAAGTTGATGAGGAGAGATGTGGGCACTCTTGTCTAAGATAAGTAAGCTCTACCACAATAAGAAGTGCAACACATGTGAAACTTTTCATGACCTTTTCTTCAGATTTTAAGTCACATATATAGCCATTTAAGGTATCAATATATACAATAAAAATGCAATTGTTTTGAAAATTTTAAATCAAATTTTAAGTTTTGAAATTTTGTTTGAGGAAAATTTATTAATATGCTTATATGTATATTTTCATTCTTGATGGAGCTATTAAATATTATTATTTTGAGTCTTAATTCTCTTTTTTTGTGTGTAATTTAGTTTAATATAAAATATTTGCTTTTGAAATATGGAAAACTTAGAGCTTAAAGGAATAAAAAAGCCATAAATTGAGATGTAGCTAGAGAAATATATGTGAACTAATAACAATTTTCTTAATGACTAGGCGTGGGCACATACAATAGCGGTTACAACTTCTAAAATTTAATTCATAACCTAATAGTTTTGTAGTTTTTAGGATTTTTGGATCCCAATTTGACCAGATTTGGAGAGTAATCTGTGGGTTATGATTTTTTAGCTCATAATTCAAATAAGGGGATAAAATTAACTAAAATGTGGAATAATTCAAACATATATTTGGCTTTGGGGTAGGAGGTGAGGGATAAAACCTCTCTTTTATTTTTTCAACTTCATCATTAGTTTTATGTTCTTTTTTTATTCAATAGATGCTAGAGACAAACTATGGCTTTTAATCGATAAGTTTATATATATTGGTTGAAGGGAGTTGAAGTCTTTAGGATTGAAGCCCTTGGAACTTTATACATTGTGAGATATTTAAGTCTTAATGCAAATTATTTTGTTTATTCAATTGTTGAATTGTTTTTCTATGCTTATGTATTAGGTTTATTTTAGTTGATTCCTAATATGCTTGATTATCTTATTGATTGACATAATTGACTATTATATTAAATATTGAATGTAAACGTCCAGTCCCTTTAATCTTTATAGTGACCAAGGGTTCATAATTTGCTATATCATAAATTATTAGCTCCTAGGAAGAATATATAATTGGATTAAATGCAACTGTAGATGTTATGTTATCTAGTTTTGTAGGTTTTTCTTTTCTTAAAGTTATTATTTAATTAAATTTTATAATATAATTCTTTTGGTAAATTAGAAGAATAAATAAATGAAACAAAATATATATAAAGTGTTCACAGACAAGTGCCACAGAAGGCAGGACTAACTAAAAAATAGCAACTAGCCTTAGGATAATCCAAGATAAAACAAAGGGATTCAGCAGCTATGTGAGGAGCACTCCTACAACCATTTAACATCATAAACACAATGAACACAACCAAATAATACCCAACCAAATTTAATAACATATTTGAGGTTGTTGAACAATAAAATTTAATTAGATTACATGTTTCTAATTAACTAATTATAGGAAAGATTTGTATTAAGTATTGCAATGAATATTTGAATAATAAAATAATTTTCTTTCGTATCAATGATCGATTGTAGTTCTAATGATAAATGTGACCATAGAGTAAGTTTAGTTTCGATAATAATCCACTTCTAATATTTGATGAATTCAATTTGCTAATATTTATAATCACAAATCCCCCATTTCATAATGGTTTGTTATGTAATGATCAGAAAATTGGAATTCTTTATAGGAATACTTTTTTGTTACATAAGTTTGGGATTTAATTTGTGTGCAGTTGCTAACATTGTCAAATTTAGTGCAATTTTTGGAAAGTTCCTAATTTGTATGTTTGTCATGCAATCTTCAAATTAACCTAATCTACATTTTAATTCAGAGATCAAAAAGACTACAAAAAGGCTAAGGAAAGAAACAAAAATATTAGAAGCAGTGCAATACTCCAATTTGTGAAAAAACCAAAGTCATGGCTGCCAATCAAACTCTACAATAGCTTGTGATTCTATCACTATTTTTGAGTTAAAATATGGACTAATCCATCATTTTCATACTTTTTATGGCTTTGGATATGAGGATACTCATAAGCTCTTAAAGGAGTTTTAGGTTGTATTTGTGATATTAAAACAAATGGAATATCTACAAAGCAAATAAATGATGATGCATTTGATTGGCTATACTATTTACCCATATGAAGTGTCACCACATGAAACAAGAGAAAAGGATCTTTTTTTAAAGAGAAATTTATCCTAGTCACAAGAATCACCAACATTAAAAAGGAAATTTGTGGAATTACACAAAAAATAAAAAATCTTTGTACAAGTGTTGGAAGCACTTTAACAAGCTATATACAAGCTCCCACACCTCTAAATTAGTGACCAACTCCTTATTCAATATTTCTATGATGGTCTTCTATCAACGGATGAAATATGACTAATGCCACTAGTGTTGGGGAAAAAGTTGATAAAATATCTGAAGCAGCTCGAGACTTAATTTCTAATATGGTGTTTAACTCCTAATAAATCAAAGACTAGACCATTCATCTCAACATGTACTTTTTTTCCTTTACAAAAAAATTAGATGAACTAACTTTTTCTTTCCTTTCAATTAGCTATCAAAAAATGGACGCAACAAAAGTTTGTGGAATATGTTTGGCTGCAGGAAACCTAACTGATATGTTCCTAACTCTTCAAGAAGGTTCAGTGGAATGATTTAATGCCATAAGTGGATTTCTGGGGCAATCACATCAAAATTACAATCTTTTTTCTATCAATTACAATCCAAGTTAGAGGAACTATTCAAACCTTGCATATATTATTTCACTAGTAAATTAGCTTGTGAACAATTTTTAGTAGTACATGCAACTTCCTCGTCCAAGGTAGTCGTAACAAGCTCAAAATTATGATTCAAGTATGTATTTGGAAGATATTATTAAAACTTTGGCTACGGACATTGTTAAATTTTAGTAAGAGAATAAAACTAGTATTTAAAGTTTGGAAAGTCAAATGGTTAATGTAATTAGTCATTTGGAAGTGTAAAATTTTGGTAAATTGCCATCCTAGTTATTCGAAAGAGGATTATTATGCAATAGTGTTGAGAAGTGAAAAGGAGTTGGAACTACCAAGCAAGACACATTCTACAGTGTTACAAAAGAAAAGTAAAGGACAAATAAATTCCCAGAGAAAAGGTATTAGCAGGTACAAATCCTCCTCCAATTAAATAAGAAACTATTCCTCCTTTCCCCGAAACCTTAGTGGATAACCAAAAATATGAGGAGAATTCTAATTTATATCAAACTTTTCAGAAGTGCAAAGTAAATATTTCACTGTTTGATGCTATGAAAAAAGTTATTTGCTATGCTAAATTTTTGAATAAGTTGTACATAATAAAATGGAAGAAACGAGTTAAAAGAGGAGAGAAGATTAAGGTATGTGAGAATGTTTCAGTAATTATTCAAAAAGTCTTCTAGAAAAATGTAAAGATCTGTGTATATTTTATATCCCTTACACTATTAAGGGTACGATAATAGAAAAGGCCATGTTATATTGAGGAGCTTTAATTAATGTGATGCCTCGTTTTATTTAGTTGACCCTTAATTAAAGACCTTTAGAAAAGATAAGAGTGGTAATTCAATTGGTTGATAGATCAAAAGCTCAGGTGACTTACATGTTTTTTATATAGAGAATGTTAATTATTTTGTTCTAATTTTATTGGGTAGACCATTTTTAAAAATGACAAAGAAAAAATTGATATTTATAGTGGTAAATTAACAATGCAATTTGATGGGGACTCTATGCAACATAATATATATAATATAGTGAATTATCCTCATAATAACTATCCTATTTATGTAATTAATTTAATTGATACATTAATACAAGATGTATTTAAGCTAGAAGGAAAAGATGAGTTGGAAAAAGCCACATATGAACATCTTTTTGAAGAAGATAATGAATTAAGTTTCATATCTAACTTACAGGAACATATGATGTTACTAAACGACTTTAAGGAGCTGAAATTTATAAGTGATGAAATTTATACTAATCGAGAAATACCTTATGAGACTAATCTAGAAATACCTTATGAGAAACTTTCATACACCAATGCTAGGATTAAAGCCACTTTTGGGCCATTTAAAGTGTGTATTCTGGAGATGGAGGGGCACCACTTGTGATTATTTCTAGCAAATTAAATGATGAGTAATAGGGAAATTGGTATATATGTTGAAAAGTAAAAAAACAATTGGATGGACAATTGTCGATATAGGAGGAATTAGTTCCTCTACCTCTGAATTACTAGGAGAGGGAGCAAAACCAATTAAGAAACTACAATGGAGGCTAAATTTGCTTATAATACAAGTGGTGAAGGAAGAAATTATGAAGATTCTCTAAGCTACATTTATTTATCCTACTCCAGATAGTGAGTGGATATGCCCTATATACGTTCTCTGAAAAAGACTAGCATCCCTATGGTAAGGAATTAAAATAATGAATTGGTACCCACCTAAGTTCAGAACGGGTGGTAGTTTTGTATTAGTTTTAGAAAGATAAATGTTGTAACTAAAAAGGATAATTTTCCTTTACCATTTATTGATTAGATGCTAAAAAGGCTAATTGACTAAGCTTACTACTATTTCTAGATAGTTTTTTAGTTTACTCTTAGATTGCAATTGCTCTAGTGGATTAAGAAAAGACAACTTTCATGTGTCATAGAACTTTTGTATACTGATGAATGCCATTTAGAGCTTACAATGAACATATAACTTTTCAAAGTTGTATGGTAAGTATATTTTCATATTATGTTGAACATATCATAGAAATTTCATAGATGATTTTACCATTCATAGATGATAGTTTCCTACACAATCTAACACTTATATTGCATAGATGGATAAAAAATAACCTAGTTTTTAAATTTCAAAAGTGTCAGTTTTGGTGGAACAAGGTATTATTTTATGACATGTTGTTTCAAATAAAGTTTTGGAGGTAAATAAAGCTAAAATTGATGTTATTCAGTCTCTTCCTTGCACTGTTAATGTCTGAAAGTTTGTTCTTTTCTTGGACGTGCAAGTTTCAAGTTGTTATTCATTACGGACTTTTTGGCATCACATTTCCTCTTTATAATTTGTTGTAAAAAGAAGTGATTTTCAAGTTCAACAACAAGTGTAAAAGTGCATTTAACAAGTTAAAATAGTTATTAATATTAGCACCAATTATTTAGCTGCCAAATTTGGGATTTTCATTTAAGATAATGCACAATGCGAGTAATCAGACTATAGGAGTTGTCTTAAGTCAATAAGTTAGGAAAACACCACATGCTATAAACTGTCATTGATGACCTTAAATGATGCTTTAAAAAATTATTCAAACACTAAAAAAAAGCTTCTAGTTGTTATTTTCTCTTTATAAAAGTTTTGCTTTGGGTACTAAGGTAATAGTTTATTTTGATCATATAGTCCTTAGGTATTTGATAATAAAGAAAGATACAAAACTGAGACTGATAAGGTGGATGATTTTATTAAGTAAATTTGATTTGTAGGTCAAAGATAAGAGTGGAATAGAAAATATAGTTGTTGATTATTTTATAGACATGTAGAGAATGAAACCAATTTGCAAGAAGAATTTCTTAATAAATAGTTATTTCCTACGAGCTTAAATATTCCAATATATGCAAGGATAGTTAATTACTTAGTTACTAATATGTTATCATCTAGTTTGTGAAAAGTTCAATTAGACAAGCTTAAAAGTAATGTGAAGTATTACGTATGGGATGAATTATATCTTTAGAAGCATTGCACTAATTAGGTAATAAGAAGGTGTATACTTTACAGTAGAATTTCTTATATTCCTACTTTTTGCTATTCATATGTATATGAAGGACATTTTAGAGCCAATAGAATAGCTAAAAAAGAATTGGATCCCAATTTCTTTTGGCCTTCTTTATTTCAAGATGTTTATTCTTTTTTCAAGTCTTGTGAATGTTGCTAAAAAATGAATAATATTTTGCAAGAAAATGACCCGCCTTAAACTTTTAATTTTAGTTTATATAATTTGTCATGTGTGATTCATTGATTCTATGGATTATTTCCTATTTCTTTTGGATATATTTACATTTCAAAGGTTATTGACTATGATTTGAAGTGGGTAAAAGCAAAGCCTACCCAAACTGTGCATTTTAAAGTTATTGAAGGTTTCCTAAAACCTAACATATTTGGCAGGTTTGGTTTTCCAAAACATTAATTAATAATAAGGGGACACATATTTGTAATTGGACTTTGGAAGTATTAGTGAAAAGTATGGTGTTATGCACAAAGTTGCTACGTCACACCATCTAGAAACCAATGGACAAGGTGAGGTTTTGAAATGAAAAATTAAGTCTATCATAGATAAAAAAAAAAACATTCAATTCAAGCATAAAAGACTGGAGTCTGCATTTAAATGATGCATTATGGGTGTATAGAATAACTTACAAGACTTTAATTAGTATGTCTCTATATAGGTTGGTATTTGAAGGCAATGTCATATTCAAATTGAATTAGAACATAGGGTATTTTAAGCTATCAAACAATGTAATATGAATTTGGTTGAGGGTGGAAAACATAGGATATTCTAACTAAAAGAATTAAAAGAAATCAATGATTATGTGTATAAAAGATCGAGAATTTATAAGGAAAAGAAAAAGGCCTTTCATGATAAAATGATTTCTAAGAAAGAATTTTGTGTAAGTAAAAATGTTCTTCCTTATCATCCTAAGCTTCAGTTCTATCCAAGTAAGTTATGATATTTTTTATTAAGCTTTTTTTGTTTATGAAGTGTTTCCACATTATGCAGTTAAAATTCAAAGCTTAATAACTTTTAAAGTATTCAAAGTCCATGGTCACATACTTAAGCCTTTTTAAGAAAGTTTACAAGCTGAAAACATAGGAGAAGTGGATTTAGCAGGTCCTATCTATATTAATCAATATACAGAGGCATCAAGTCAAGCCAACGATAATAAACTAGGTGTTACTTAAGAGAAAACGCAAGATTTTAGTCTTATTTTATCAATTTTGAACATTTCAATTTTTATGATTATTTATTTTTAATTTTTTAACATGTTAGCACTTATTTTTAGACTGGATTGATGTTACTTTAGGGGTTAGATTTATTTATTTTAAATAATAATAAATATTAAAATAAAATATAACTACGACAATAAAAATAAAATAATAATAATAATAATTTTTATTTTTTCAGGTTTGGCTTCCTGTGATCCATCTTCAAAAACTTACTGTCACCAAACCCTGCATCATCTTTTTCAACGAGCAAGTTTATAACTCGATGGACTATTTTAGTATTAGACCCAAATATAAAACCAAGTGCAACCATCCCTCTCAAACTACAAATACTCCCCCAACACTGGTTGGTTGTCCCGCTTCCAAACTTTCACCAAACCTATCATCATTTGCCATACCCCCCCTGATAGTCACTAAACCTAGAAGCCAAAGATAGTGAAAATATTTGTATTCCTCTCCTAATGCCTTCCATCTTTAATCCTCATCGTTTCTAATGCCATTATGTCTCTTAATGCTATAGCTCTTTTACCCAATCTCCTCATCATTATCTATCCATAAAAAGACCCATATCAAAAGTTAGGAGGCTAATTCCATTGATCCACTAAGAACCACCATGAACTTTGTCATCAATGGAGTCACAATCGTTGCTACCTTCACTGTCAATGCAAGTTGTCATTGAAAATCCATATGTTGGCACCTACTACACCTTGTTCTCCATTGCATTATTCGACTCATTGACCACCACAGGAATAATAACAAAGAGGCCCATCTATATGCTTGCTAGTGGATGTTGGGCAACCTTTATAATTTATAGACCTCAAATATCGCAACTGCACTGGTCATGATTTATAGAATGTGAAGGGTCGATCCCACGAGGAAGGTGAACTAATGTAATCCTAGGTTATCTAAGGATAAGGAAATTAACAAAATGAAAATAAAATTGGAAAAAAGTAAATACAATAAAGTAATTATAAAGAAATTAATTCGCAAGCTTAACACAAAAAGAAATTGAAATTGAGCAACACAAACGTCACAATGGAAATTAACTAGGAAGAGTTACCAAATTATGAGAGGAGATTTTCCCTATCATCAATGCTAATATAGTCACTTATGTGTTATTGTGGTGTTGTTTCTAGACTATCGTAAGGTAGATTACATAAACCTTAATTGAATCATGAAATGCAGTCTCTCAATTAACAAAAGACCCACAACTTTAATTAGATTTTAAGCCCTCTAACAAACTACTGGGTCTCACAGGAGATCTCTCTTTGCACAATAATCGATATGATTAATCACGTGGCCTATTGGATCACTTAACTCTCATTAATCTAACCCAATCATTTTTATTCAGTTCACTCTCTTGGTTTGTTACTAAAATATGCAAGTTCTGCAATTAATCACAACACCTAATCAAAATAACACAAAAACGAGTATATTAACATTGAATCAAGGTAAAATCCCAAAGGAAAAGTTAGAATATCATCAATAATCTTAGTAGTAAAAAGACTTCTAAGGTCAAATAGAGTGTCATTTGTTTACCCAAAGAATATGGTGGATTGGGTATCAATTATGCTTGTTGGACCCCGATTCACATTAAGCATGATTAATTTATTTTGAGGATTAGTTTGCTAATTTCCTTTTAATTAGAATAATTTGTGATTTTTAGTACTTAGTTAATAGACATTAATTGAAGGGAATTATTTAAAATTAGAATGTTGGAAAGATGTTAGAATTTAAAGGCATAAGATGGTGTAAAGGCAATTTAGGAAGTTTACTTATGTTTTTAAGGTTAAAGGCTAAGAAGGAGGGCTTAATTTGTCTTTTTAGCTTAAGTTAAATGAAGGAGAAAGGAAACAAATGATGAGTAGCCGTATGGTGAAGGAGAGACACGAAATTAATAAGGAAAAAGAAGAGTGGATCAATTGCAAGTGTAAAGGAGAATGAAACGACGTAGTTTTGGCTTAGGTTATAAGGTAGAACTTAATCCCCTAAGTCATTTACAAGCAACTTACGAAACACACCAAAGAAAAGAGAAGGAGAGGAGAGCTTCGGTGGATTGGAGAAGGAGAAGAAGAAGAAGAAGAAGAAGAAGAAGAAGAAGAAAAGATGTTGGATCTTTGTCAATTCTTGATTTAGATAGGTGATACTAAGAGTCTTTTAAGAAGGAAAAAGGAAGAGGAAAGGGAAATCCTCCATTAGAAGCAAAGAGTGGATTTTCGAGGGTCTCTCTTAAAGGTAAGAGAAATGTGAATTCTTTTGGATTTATGGATAGATTTTGGTGTAAATGGCTTATGTTATTTATGGGTAAAATTAGATAGGTTAAATTTCATGCTTTCATCTCCTAAAAATGGCCAATTTTGACATCTCATGCTTCCTATGGGATTTTGTGTTTAACGAAGGTCAAGAAAAAGAATTGGAGTGAAAGGAAAGACCAATTGTTCAAGCTCCTAGCTAAAGGAACTAAGGTGGGTAATATTTTAATGATTGAGATAATAGGCTACTCAATTGTTTTGAAATAAATCTCATTGAAGGTTTTTGTTTTTGCCTATGACCTTTCATTTGTGAATGAGTTGCTTTTTATGATGGTTAAATCTTGTATAAGATGTTTTTGATGTAAATGCCTTATGGAAATGTTTGTTACCTTGTTTTGTCAAGTGAAAGAGATTCAAATATGTTATTTCAGCGATTATGTGAAAATCTTGTGAAAGTGAATATTTGTAAGAGCCATTTGTAGCCAATGTTTATGAATTGTGTAAATTATGTGATATGTATACTTTGTTTGGGTTTGTGGTGGTCCCATATGTGTCAGGTGCACCTGTCTAACCATAGGCTTCTCCCGCCTGCCCGCTAGTGACATTGGAACTCCTCACGGACTCCCTTACGTGTCACGACTACACATGACCGCTTGCGAAAATGTGTAGTACGTCCTGTTTTGGATCCACCCGAACCACTTTCTCTGTGCTTATGTGATAGCTTGATGTGTGAATGTTTTGATGTGATGAATTTGTGAAAAGTTTTAATAAAATTGAAAAGGTTTTCATCAATGTGATTTTGGCTTTGAAAACAAGGAGTTTTGATAAATTGAAAGAGTTTCGATCAATGTGATGTTGACTTTGAAACCAAGGAGTTTTGATGAATTGAAAGTGTTTTGATCAATGTAATTTGGCTTTGATAAATTTGAAAGGTTTTATCAATCTAAAAGTTTATTTGAGAATGAATAAATAAAGAACGTTTTTGCTTATTTCTTAATTATTAAGATGTTACCCACTGAGCCGTCGAGCTCACACCAATGTTATAAATACCATACCGGGCTCAGTACCGAATTAAGTTCTGGAAAGAAACTGTACCGGTATCGGTTGGCAATGGGTACCGTTTTGGAAAATTTTTTAAATTTATAAAATAGTCCCTAAAATTTTTAAAAATTGCAAAATAATCCATATTGATATATTATACAATTGTATCAGTATACTTTACTATTTTACTATTTACATCAACCATGCTTTTAAAAATCTTAATAATAAATAATAATGGTAATTAATTTGAAATAACAATAATTTTAAATATTTTACATATAAATAATAACCACAATTAATATAAATAAAGACAATTATAATTCCACTTCCATTTCCATTCATAATATCAATCGACAAATAATGCATGACATATCTTATACAATTGTTCATACACATATATTCATAACACAAACATCAAGTTCAAAGATTTATTCATAACATGAGATCAAGTTGAATTATAGAAAAAATTTTCAACTTAATGCCCAATTTGAATTTTATTATGGTACAATATTCATATTGATTAATACTAGATATGATTTTGAATAAATTTTAAAATTATAAAATAATTCCTAAAATTTCTAAAATCACAAAATAAATTTTAATTATTTGAAGTATTATATATATTGACATAATATATAGAGTGTTTAGTGATTGTTTATTATTATTAAAATTAATAATAAACTATTTATAATAAATTAATATTTTGAATATTGAATTAATATTTGATAATTATTATAAAATAAATAAAAAGTTAAAATTAAAATATAATTTAATAAAAGAAAAAATATTACAACGACATCAACTTGGTTCTTTCCAATTTGCTTTTTATATAAATTATTCCAACTTGGTTTATTCCAATTAACAAGTGTCATGTGTCCTTGTATTATTAAGCCCTTAGGAAATCAACCGACATCAACCTATTTGCTCATCTCAAGACATGGCAAAAGCAGATTCATTAAACCTAAAAGGAGGCGTAACCGCGTAAAAGAGAGAGGAGGTGTAGAGCAGAGGCGGCGGAATCATAGCAGATTAAGCTTGAGCGTCGGAATTGAGATCTTACATGGGCACATATGTATAAGTTGCTCAGATAAGCAATTGTTAAGAGTTTGGGCTGACCGAATCAGTGAGGAAAATGATAATTTTTCATTGGATAAATGGAAATGTGAAATAGCGTATTGGTAATATGACAGAAAATGATTCAATGTAAGTGAAGTGTGGGGGATGCAGTGTATGGCATTATGGTGATATATCCCCGAATGCGATATAGATGTAAATGTATGGACATGACTTGTCTGAGGAAGACAAGGATATAAGTGGAAACGTTGAGCTTCAAGTGAATAAGTGGAATGTATAGAAAACAAAGATTCTTATGGTCTTAAGAATATGAAATCGGAACCCAAGTGGGTATAAGCTTATAATTTGAGTAATGAGCCTTTAAGTTTTCTTCTTCCGAATCAAGAAATAAAAGTTTGTTTTTGAATCAAGAGAATGAAATGCTTTCAATTACTTCAAAAATGTTGCTTTTCTTGCTTGTGATTGATTTGAGAAATGTGTTACATGTTTGATATGTAAGTTGTGTGATGATTTTTCTTACTTTTATAAATTTGAATCAATGGTGAATTTATATATGTACGATGTAATGTGAAGTATGATGGGAAGATTATATGAATGAAGGTGATATTTGTACAAGTCTAAGAGGGTTAAATTGTTGTTATTGTGAGTATCTGTATGATGACCCTTCATCATACACAAGTGACTATATTAAGCACGTAGGTACTATATATATGTGTGGAGATGATAGAGGAAGAAACTTATGACTTATTGGATAATTGTTAGTCATAGCTCCCATAGTCTAAAGTTTGAGGAGAAACTAAAGTAACATATGAAGGTGCTCATAATGATCAAGTGGGAATAGGTTGAGATTTGTTAAAGATGTCACCATGAGAAATAAATTGATCTTGATCTGAGAAGAATATTGTCTGGGGTTAAAGGAGACCAATGAATTGGTAAGTGGTCAAAATAGGATGAATTTGATGATGCTACCCAAGCATGTGTGACAATAAGTATGTTATTTACTCCCTTGAGTTTTGGGTGTTTTGAACATTATGACCTTGTGAGGAAGATAGAAATTAGTCTTACCGCGGTATTACAACTAGTTGTTAATAAGTGGTTGATCAAGACTACATAAAGAGTATAGAGGATGGTAGCAAGAAACCCTCTTTTGAAGAAAAATTTTGTTAAGTTAGAATAAGCAGATCAGATAGTTTATATTAAGGATGATCAATGAAAGAACTGATCATGAAGGAATATGTAATGATTCGAAAGTGAGTACACTCCCTAGCAGAGCATCAAGCAGGGAGGTGGTATATGTTAAAAAAATATGTATTTTGTTTGATATAAAGGGGTCATATGAGTGGATTCTTGAATCTATGGAGACACGAATTTGCTAGTATGAGGAGTATGTACGTTCAAGTTACAATATGTGAAAGTATGTTGAGGAGATGCAAACCCAACTTGATGAATGTCTTAAAATCAAGAAGTTAAGTCTGCAAATAAATTACAATGTATGGAGAAGTTTGTATAAATGAACAAACATGAGAATAAGTCCAAGAGAGATCTGAGGAAAGTCAAGGAATGGAGAAAAGCATTCGCGGAAGGAAGTCAATTAGGAAATTGAAAAGAAAGTGAGACAATGTACCTCATTAATGATCAGTTATTTAAGGAATCACGAGGGCTAATCAGGAGGTATATGAAATTTGATAATAATTGCTTGAGTTAACAAATGCCTAATAGCACTATGGTATTGGAGAGTAAAGAGATTCAAGATTTGATGGTGTATTAAAGGCATTCGAAGAATTGAGAAAAAAATGTAGTTTGAATACATGGAGAAAAATGTGTAAAGCGTATGAGTAACGTGAGTAAAGAGAATTTTGAAGGAACTATGCTGAGGTAAATTATATCATATAGATTTGGAGATTTTATATTATGCACTGATGTTGTATAAGACATTTGGTTGAAATCCAATGCAGCGTAACATAGTGATTTCATATGTATGGAGACAATTGAAGTCCTATGAGTTGACTATTTGATACATGATTTAGAACTACTACATTAATGATTATTTTGAAAGTTTGAAGACAGTATATGTACAGGAATATCTCCAATATAAATATGCACGTTCAGATCGTAAAAGTTTGAGACAATCAATGAATTGGGAGAAGTAGTTATAAGACGCATGAGATTGATATAAATACCGAAAGGCTATGATTGTTCTAGCGAGAAAGTCCAAGTGAAGCTAAGTGGTATATTAGATGCCTTAAGTAGAAATGCGATATTGAGGTTATCAGAACTAATACAAAAAGAAAGCATAGAATAGAGGGTTTGGTTTACCTAAAGTTTAGGATTAAGAGATTGTGAGATTGAAAACAGATATGAGTGTCAAGTTTGAATGAGAAGAAGGATATAGGGTGAGTGAATAAGAAGTATGTGAAATCAATAAAGATGCTTGAGTAAAAAGAATTGAATATGAGACTGAGGCAATAGATAGAATTATTTGAAGGATTATGATTGTATAAGTGAGTGCTATACTGGTAAGGCTAGTGTTATGATCAGATGCATTGAATAGAGAAATTAATAGCAGTGTATCATAAATTTGGATTTTGAGGTTATTAAATCTAATGCAGTAAAGAGTGTAGAATGTGGAATTGAATTTTAGGCAAAATGATTATTCACTGAAAGTTTAGATCAGTTCATATGAACCAAGCCCAAATTGAAGATTCAGAAATTGCAAATCTTACTAAGAAATTGGAAATGGGTATGAATTTTGAGTTCGAGTAGGAAAAATGATACTGAGTGATTGAGATAAGAAGTATGCGTACTGGCAAAGATGATTAAGCAAAGAGACTGTGAGAAAAGTAATGGTGATTTAAGCTATATATCCTATAAGAAATATGTCAAGTGATTGAAAGTTTGAATTGTCGACGGTTTTAACTGTCAGAGATATGCTTAGTGTTTTCAATAGAATACTGTATAAGGAGTTAGAAGATAGAAAGAGTCATCACTTTTGTATTATGATGAGTAAGGCCTAAAAATGATTGACTGTCAGATCGATTGGAGAGCTATTAGAAATTAAGTGATCAAGAAAGATGAATGAATTAGGTGGATTCACGACAAAGATATGGAATACGGGAGATTGACATAAGAGTTACATGAACTGAGACTAAAGTGATGTGAATTATTAAGTGAAAACTAATTTGTCTCTGAAGGTATCACCTAGCTCAGGTGTGCTCAATTTAGGAAAAAGAATTCGCTAAGCCGCTATGAATTGGTTCGTATGAAAGTATTATGAGTAAATGCTACTGACAAAAGGATTCAAAGTATGATATATGTGAGTATGTTAAGGAAATATTGATGTGATAAGATTATGGTGTTATCGACATAGGAAGGAAAAAAAATTGTGAGTGATCTTAAGCACAAGGGGGAACTAGTTAAGAAAGTAAATGACCAAATAAAGAATTGAAAGACCGAGTGACTCTACTGAATACTATCATTTGAAAGAAAGTTTTCGAGTGATGAAGTTAAATGAGAAATGGAGGAGTATCCTGCACTCCTAATCAATCCAATAAGAATTTCGATGACGAAATTCTCTTAAAGGGGGGAGAAATGTTGGACCCCGATTCGCATTAAGCATGATTAATTTATTTTGAGGATTAGTTTGCTAATTTCCTTTTAATTAGAATAATTTGGGAGTTTTAGTACTTAGTTAATAGACGTTAATTGAAGGGAATTATTTAAAATTAGAATGTTGGAAAGATGTTAGAATTTAAAGGCATAAGATGGTGTAAGGGCAATTTAGGAAGTTTACTTATGTTTTTAAGGTTAAAGGCTAAGAAGGAGGGCTTAATTTGTCTTTTTAGCTTAAGTTAAATGAAGGAGAAAGGAAACAAATGATGAGTAGTCGTATGGTGAACGAGAGACACAAAATTAATAAGGAAAAAGAAGAGTGGATCAATTGCAAGTGTAAAGGAGAATGAAACGACGTAGTTTTGGCTTAGGTTATAAGGTAGAACTTAATCCCCTAAGTCATTTACAAGCAACTTACGAAACACACCAAAGAAAAGAGAAGGAGAGGAGAGCTTTGGTGGATTAGAGAAGGAAAAGAAGAAGAAAAGATGTTGGATCTTTGTCAATTCTTGATTTAGATAGGTGATACTAAGAGTCTTTTAAGAAGGAAAAAGGAAGAGGAAAGGGAAATCCTCCATTAGAAGCAAAGAGTGGATTTTCTAGGGTCTCTCTTAAAGGTAAAAGAAATGTGAAATCTCCTAAAAATGGCCAATTTTGACATCTCATGCTTCCTATGGGATTTTGTGTTTAATGAAGGTCAAGAAAAAGAATTAGAGTGAAAGGAAAGGCCAATTGTTCAAGCTCCTAGCTAAAGGAACTAAGGTGTGTAATATTTTAATGATTGAGATAAATGGCTACTCAATTGTTTTGAAATAAATGTCATTGAAGGTTTTTGTTTTTGCCTATGACCTTTCATTTGTGAATGAGTTGCTTTTTATGATGGTTAAATCTTGTATAAGATGTTTTTGATGTAAATGCCTTATGGAAATGTTTGTTACCTTGTTTTGTCAAGTGAAAGAGATTCAAATATGTTATTTCGGCGATTATGTGAAAATCTTGTGAAAGTGAATATTTGTAAGAGCCATTTGTGGCTAATGTTTATGAATTGTGTAAATTATGTGATATGTATGCTTTGTTTGGGTTTGTGGTGGTCCCATATGTGTCAGGTGCACCTGTCTAACCATGGGCTTCTCCCGCCTGCCCTCTAGTGGCATTGGAGCTCCTCACGGACTCCCTTACGTGTCACGGCTACACATAACCGCTTGCGGAAATGTGTAGTACGTCCTGTTTCGGATCCACCCGAACTACTTTCTCTGTGCTTATGTGATAGCTTGATGTGTGAATGTTTTGATGTGATGAATTTATGAAAAGTTTTAATAAAATTGAAAAGGTTTTCATCAATGTGATTTTGGCTTTGAAAACAAGGAGTTTTGATAAATTGAAAGAGTTTTGATCAATGTGATGTTGACTTTGAAACCAAGGAGTTTTGATGAATTGAAAGTGTTTTGATCAATGTAATTTGGCTTTGATAAATTTGAAAGGTTTTATCAATCTGAAAGTTTCTTTGAGAATTAATAAATAAAGAACATTTTTGCTTATTTCTTAATTATTATGTTGTTACCCACTGAGCTGTCGAGCTCACACCAATGTTATGAATACCGTACCGGACTTGGTACCGGATTAAGCTCTTGAACGGAATTGTACCGGTATCGGTTGGCACTGGGTACCGTTTCGGAAAATTTTTTAAATTTATAAAATAGTCCCTAAAATTTTTAAAAATTGCAAAATAATCCATATTGATATATTATACAATTGTACTGTATACTTTACTATTTTACTATTTACATCAACCATGCTTTTAAAATTCTTATTAATAAATAATAATGATAATTAATTTGAAATAACAATAATTTTTACATATTTTACATATAAATAATAAACACAATTAATATAAACAAAGACAATTATAATTCCACTTCCATTTCTATTCATAATATCAATTTGAATTTTCATAATCGGCAAATAATGCATGACATATCTTATACAATTGTTCATACACATATATTCATAACACAAACATCAAGTTCAAAGATTTATTCATAACATGAGATCAAGTTGAATGATATAAACATTTTTTCAACTTAATGCCCAATTTGAATTTTATTATGGTACAATATTCATATTGATTAATACTAGATATGATTTTGAATAAATTTTAAAATTATAAAATAATTCCTAAATTTTCTAAAATCACAAAATAAATTTTAATTATTTGAAGTATTATATATATTGACATAATATATAGAGTGTTTAGTGATTGTTTATTATTATTAAAATTAATAATAAACTATTTATAATAAATTAATATTTTGAATATTTAATTAATATTTGATAATTATTATAAAATATATTTAAAAAGAGTTAAAATTAAAATATAATTTAATAAAAGAAAAAATATTACAACGACATCAACTTGGTTCTTTCCAATTTGCTTTTTATATAAATTATTCCAACTTGGTTTATTCTAATTAGCAAGTGCCACGTGTCCTTGTATTCTTAAGCCCTTAGGAAATCAACCGACATCAACCTATTTGCTCATCTCAAGACATGACAAAAGCATATTCATTAAACCTAAAAGGAGGCATAATCGCGTAAAAGAGAGAGGAGGTGTAGAGCAGAGGCGGCAAAATCATAGCATATTAAGCTTGAGAGGATGAGTAGAGTAGACGCCAGATCTACACGATGAGGCAAGGTCGAGGAGGATAGCAACCAAGGCGAGGAGGAGAATCGGAGAAGATAGCAACCAGGCGGCGGCAGCACGATCCAGACGTCTGCGACAGATCCAGACGCCGGCGACAGAGACGGTGAGAGTGAGAGAGTGAGAGAGAGGGGTGAGAGTTAGAGAGAATAGTAGAAAACTGAAGAAAGAGGGGCGGTAGTAGACTCGGGGTCAGGATGGGTTTGCCGGCGTCGGCGAGGGTGTTGGTGGTAGGTTTTTTTTTTCAAACAAGTCCTCTGGTTTTTAAAAGTTTGCAAAATGACTCGAAATTTTTCGGTATGTTGGGTACCGGCCGGTATGCAACGGAAAACCCTGGTACCGGCCGGTATTTTTGGCCGGTACAGAGGTTAGGATCCAGGTACCGATCCCCGGCCGGTACGGTACCTTCCGACCAGTACCGACCGGAACAGTACGGATCCTTATACACTGGCTCACACCCCTTTTTCCCTCCACAGGTGACGAGCGAGAACCTAAGTGAAAGTATTGGGATTGAGGCATCACTCCGATGTTTTTACTTTATAAGTCATTTTCGGAAATAGAGCATTAGGTTGCATTTGGGGAATTGATTCACTTTGTACTTTGATATTTGATATTTTGGATTGTAATCGGGCTAAATGCCCTATAAAGCTTTGTAATAACTCATATTGTTCATGTAAATGCAAAAGTTTTAAGAGTTAAGGTACTTTGTGCAAATTGCATATGTTTTGTATATTAAGGTATAGTTGTATGGTTTGGTTTTGACAAAAGTGGAAAATTATGTTTGCTGCCATTTTTGAGTTGGATCATAGGTTTATATGGATTGGTTGATGGTATTGGAGATTGAAGATTGTGTGGATTGAGGTTTTATGCAGGTACTTGAATTTGGATGAAAAAGTTGACGATTTTGGGTAGTTGTCTTTTAAGGGAAGTGCTGTCAATTTTCGTAAAAATTTGACAACAACTTTGCTTGTGATTTTGACTCTCTTAATGTTTGAATTGAATTGAGGTGTCTTCTTGAAGATTATAGTATTTGTTGAGAGTTTTCCAATGATATAGAATTAGTTGCTTTTGGACTTAGGATGAAGAAGTTATAAGGTTGGGAATACAATCAGTTGTTGTTCATAATGCTATTTTACTGTTTCATTGGTCCATATATGAGCAGGGCCTTTGTGTGACTTTTTTTACCTCTTTTAATGATGCAATTGATTTTTGCATCCTTCATGAGATTTGTAAATCATCTTGTTATCTTTCCATTGAGGTATAACATGAAATTTTTGGGATTTGGAGTAAGAAGTTATGAGGATAAGAAAGAATGCAGTTACTGCTCATTTTACTATCTATATGGCTTGTGTGTTTGTGATAGCTTTGAAGAATGTTTGGCATTAGTAGTTTTGATGAACCAATTAAGTTGGAATTTTAGAATATGCTAAGTTGAACTTGGAGTTTGATGTGTCATGAAGTGTTTAGGATTTAGAATGAGTGAATTTGGGAAGTGTGAAAGTGTTTATGATGTAAGGTTGAAGATTGGAAGCATTAGAGAGGCATTGGGGGCTTTGGAGAGACCCAATGTCCGTTAAACAGACATGGAAGTCCGTTAAATGGACATTCTTGGGTGGAAAAACAACCCTTGGCCAGTCAATGTCCGTTAAATGGACATGCATGTCCGTTTAACGGACTTTCTCGGGTCATTTAGCATCCTGCACTCGATGGATGTCCGTTAAACGGACATGGATGTTCGTTTAACGGACATCTATGGGAAAGATGGTGATTTTTTACATAGTTGAAGGCCGAATCTGTAACATCCCGTCACCGATGGGATGGGTACAGTTCACCTCATATGTATTCTGTATACGTATTCTGTATGTGCATTTGTAGCCTCCACGTCATTGATAAATGTTCAGTGTTGCATCAGCATATGTATGTACATACATGTATGACAGAATTCTGACTCGTTTGTGACATTGGAGACTTTGTGATTAAGGTTAAGTTTGCTTTGATTTGTGAATTGGAAAATTTAAGATTTAAGGTAAATTGTGTT
The DNA here is from genome assembly GCA_029891385.1 of Erythroxylum novogranatense. NCBI lineage: Eukaryota > Viridiplantae > Streptophyta > Magnoliopsida > Malpighiales > Erythroxylaceae > Erythroxylum > Erythroxylum novogranatense. The sequence continues at coordinate 78,627,328 of CM057229.1, read as the reverse complement.
TTGATTAGTGAATTTGATATTTTAGAGCTGAGATTTATGAGATTGGAGAGTTTGTTATTTTAAGGTTAATCGTACTTTGATTTGTGCATTGAAGTGATAAAACTAAATATGGAGATTGAGAATTTGAGATTTGAGTATATAATTAGAGGTTTACTATTTTGTGGAATTATAGGAATTTTTTTGGAATTTTCGGAGTATTAGGCCCGGACCGGAAAAATGGTTCAGCTACGGATTAATTATGATTATGGTTCCGAATTTGATTGACAATTGATATGAAATAATTTGAAATATGATTTGAGGAATTAGGGTATGAATCATTGGAATTCGGGAGAAATTAGAATTTGAAATTGGATAGAGGTTGTTCGAATTGGACTTGTGGCAATAAATTGCCAAACAAGCCTTATCAAGTCTTAGTATTTAAACCTATGCCTTTGAAATCTATGATCCACGATATTTGCTTGTTTTGAGAGAAAAGCTTGAAGATTTCTTCTTCCTCCATCGTGATTTCCTCTCTCGAGTGTTCTCTTCTTGCTAGTTCTTCCTCCTTCATCCTTGAATCTATCATTTAGTGTGGCATTAGAGAGGATGAAGATGAGTTTTGGTTTGGGAGTTGCCGTGGGTGTCGTATAGCTTGAGATTTAGATTTTCTTGGTGATTTGGAAAAGTTTAAAGCTTAATCAAGCAAGTTGTAACTTATTTATATGTTTAATCTTTTGATTGAAGTATGAAATTAAGTGATTAATTGTGTAAGAGTTAGAAAGTTTCGGATGATATAGGTTTTAGGGTAAAAATATGATTTTGATTTGGGTATTTATTGAATAATGGTTATTTGGTGGGTTTAAGGTTAGGGATGAGTAATGTTAAGTGTAGAATAATGTTTTGAAGTGTTTAAAAGGGTTTAGGATGGATTTGTATCAGAAAATCTGGGAAATTCTGGGCGAATCTGCGATCGCACGCCGCGGCACACGAAGAACACGCCACGGCGAGCGAGGAGACGCAGGCACGCCGCGACGAGCGCAGATGGCGTGCCGCGGCGAGCGTGGACGGCCAGTCGTCATGACGTCTGTGATCGTCTTGCGCGTCAAGCGGCGTGTTTATGCATGGCAAAACGAGGCACGCAACGGCGAAGAGAGGGAGCTCGCCGTGGCGAGGGAGCAGACGCCGCGGTGAGGAATGCTTAATTAGGAAAATTGGATTTCTAGGTTTTTAAAATTGGAGATTTCTAATAAATGGGGATTAGGAATTTGATGATGCAATTAGATATGAATGGATTTCAATTTAGAGATTTTGAATTCGGGATTTAGAATATGAGATCGGGAAATTCGGATCTGTGTCGGAAATGTCATAACGTGTATAGTACGTATATTATTTGATATATTTGCATATTTGATTATGGAAATGGGTCAATTTAGTAATATTCGAATGTTCTGATTTTGATAGAGGCTCAAGTGGAGCGTCGTTCCTCTGACGCAGCTGAGACTTCCCGGCAGTAGCTCCGAAGTTTAGAGGTGAGTAACCTAGTTGGTTTCTCAATCTCTAATGTGTTATATGCTTTGTGTGTAACTATCTGTGATTCTGAGTAAATGATTCGTATGAAATATGTTTTTGAGAATTATGATCGCATGCTAGTTATGAATAGAAATCAGTAACTGACAGTTGTGACTGGAGCACATTCTGATCTGATTGGAGCTATAAACTCTTCTATTGTGATAAGTGAAAAGGGATTTGTGCATACCCGGAGGGCTCTCCTATCTCTAGTCTTGGCGTGGGCGATAGTGCATACCAGAGGGCTCTCCCCCCCCAAACGAGATTTCTGAGTGATGTGTAATGTGCCCAGAAATGGGATAATTCTGATGCCCAGTCACAACGCTAAAATGAAATGGAAATCATTATGCATTCAGTCTACGATTGTGCTGTGAGTCTGTGATTGTGTTGTGAGTTTGAAATAGGATTAAATGCAAATGTGTGATTATGGTTTTATGAACTTCGAATTATGATTTTAAATATGATATGTGTTGCTTTGTACGCAAGTCTGCAGAATGCATGAATTGAGTGAACCATCGATGATGGTTACTCATTGATTTTCATAAACTCACCCAAATTAGCGACTATTTTTCGAGAGACGTGATAGTGTGACTCCTAGCTCGTGTTTTGAGACTTTTCTGCTTTGTGTGTGTGCCGACGAGAGAGCATGGCCCATGTGTCGGTCGATTAGGGATTCTTTGGGATATTTTGAGGATGACCTAGATAAGAGTTATTACTGTCTATTTTGGACTTGTTCAGTTGTAAAAAAAATATGAAAATGACCGGATGTTGTACTTAGGGTTTTATGAATTGAAATGAAGGTTACCTTTTGGTTTTAAAATTTAGTGAATATGATCATACTGCTTTATTATTATTGATGCCATGAGGTTATATTAGAAGTGATCGTATCGTATCGTAGTGCACCCTCATCGTAGGGTATGTATCGGTATGACCTACGGGCGTCCCGGTGTATGCTCTACAGTAAGGGGGCGCTACATTGGTGGTATCAAAGCATGGTTTGGTATCTTTTGGGCATAGTGTATTTTAGGCTTGAATTTCGTAAGAAAAGCAAGAAATTGATCGGAATTGTGATTTTGTTGTAGGTCATCCGTTTTTGGTGATCAGGTAGATCACTCAGCTGACCAAGGATCAGTCGGAGCGAGTAGGGAGATGCTTCAGTATGTAAGTACACCTTTGGGTAGTACCACAGTTTTGGGAGAGGTCTGCAAGGTGTGTTCGATTTTGATTGATCAGTCGGAGCTGCGTGCAGACTTGATTGTGTTGCCCCTTCGAGAGATTAATGTGATTTTGGGGATGGACTGGCTCACTGCCCATAGAGTGATTATAGATTTTTATACAAAGGAGGTTGTGCTAGAGTCTCTGGTCGGTAGAGGGTCATTTCGAGTGTTATTCAGCAAAGGCCACCAGATGATCTCGTTTTTGAGTGCTCTGCGGTTGATGAGAGGTGGCTGTGAGGCCTATTTGGCGCATGTGGTGGATTCCCGAGAGCAGCAGAGTTTGCAGGATATCCCTGTGATCAGGGAGTTTCCAGATGTGTTTCTCGAGGAGTTACCGGGTTTGCCGCTGGATCGGGAGACGGAGTTTGAGATTGACCTCGTTCTAGGTACCGCTCCTATATCGATACCTCCGTATAGGATGGCATCGGTGGAACTGACGGAGCTTAAGGATCAGTTGCAGGAATTGTTGGATAAGGGGTTTATTAGGCCGAGTGTTTCGTCGTGGGGAGCTCCGGTATTGTTTGTGAAGAAGAAGGACGGGACTATGAGGCTTTGCATCGATTATAGGCAGCTCAATCGGGTTACTGTTAAGAATAAGTACCCACTACCTAGGATCGATGATCTATTTGATCAGTTGCAGGGAGCTCGGGTGTTTACTAAGTTAGATTTGAGATCCGGTTACTATCAGTTGAGGATCGCAGAGGCCGATGTGCCTAAGAGTGCTTTCAGGAGCAGGTATGGGCATTACAAGTTCTTAGTGATGCCGTTTGGGTTGACTAATGCCCCGGCAGCCTTCATGGCCTTGATGAATAGGGTCTTTCAGCCATACCTGGATCAGTTTGTGATCGTATTCATCGATGATATTTTGGTGTATTCGAGGTCTAGATAGGAGCATGCGGAGCATCTGAGAAGAGTGCTGCAGATTATGAGAGATAGGCAGTTGTATGCCAAATTCACTAAGTGTGAATTTTGGCTGGATGAGGTGGTGTTCCTAAGCCATATTGTGTCTAGTGAGGGTATCCGGGTGGATCCTCACAAGATTGAGGCAGTGAGGAGTTGGGAGATTCCGAGGAATGTGTCAGAGTTGAGGAGTTTCCTCAGATTGGCAGGATATTACCGGAGGTTTGTCGAGGGGTTTTCTGTGATTTCCGCCCCTTTGACAAGACTTCTGAGGAAGAGTGTGGCCTACAGATGGACAGATGAGTGTCAGAGGAGTTTCGATGAGTTGATACATCGGTTGACTACGGCACCGGTGTTAGCCCTGCCATCTAGAGCCGGAGGTTTCGAGGTTTATAGTGACGCTTCGCAGCAGGGTTTAGGTTGTGTGCTGATGCAGCATGGGAGAGTCATAGCATATGCTTCAAGACAGTTGAGAGCCCATGAGGGTAATTATCCTGTGCATGACTTGGAGTTAGCCGCTGTGGTATTTGCTTTGAAGATCTGGAGACATTATTTGTATGGGGAGACGTTCGGATCTTCACCGATCATAAGAGTTTGAGATATTCTTTGAGTCGTGAGAGTTGAATCTGAGGCAGAGGAGATGGTTGGAGTTGCTTAAGGATTATGACTGCACTATTGAGTACCACCCAGGGAAGGCCAATGTGGTGGCTGATGCATTGAGTAGGAGATCGCATGGTAGTGCAGCTCAGATTCAGGTTTCGAGGTTGTCGTGCTTGGTTCAGTTGAGAGCTCTTAATGTGCAGATGAGTTTGAGTCAGGATGGAGCTCTGATTGCAACTTTGAGACTCAGGCCGGTATTGCATGATCGGATCGGAGAGTTCGGATCGGGATCCAAAGCATTGGGAGATTGATGGATAGAGTTAGATCAGGATGGCGATGCGAGTTTGGTGAGAGATGGTACTTTGTGGATGGGTCAGAGGCTGTGTGTTCCTGATGTGGAGGATCTGAGGCGTGAGATCTTGGAGGAGGCTCATTTGGCTGCTTATGCAATGCATCCTGGTGTCACCAAGATGTACCGCACTCTTAAGTTGCATTTCTGGTGGCCAGGTATGAAGAGGCATGTGGCGGAGTTCGTTTCTCGGTGTTTGACGTGCCGGCGAGTTAAGTGAGCACCGGCCCCGATTGGGAGATTGCATTCGTTATCCATTCTGGAGTGGAAATGGGAGCGCATTACGATGGATTTTATTATGGGGTTGCCTAGGGCCCGAGGCGGTGTGATGCTATCTGGGTCATAGTGGACCGTTATTAATCGGCTCACTTCTTGCCGTGAGAGGAGAGCAATACCCTCGACCAGTTGGCCCGAAGTATGTAGCGTAGATAGTTCGATTGCATGGGGTCCCGATGTCGATAGTGTCGATATAGGGATCTCGAGTTTACTTGAGGTTACGGAGGAGTTTGCGATCGACTTTAGATGCGAGATTGAACTTGACCTGACATTTCATCCTCGACATGATGGGCGAGTGAGAGGACTATTCAGACTGTTGAGGATATGTTGAGAGCCTGTGTATTGGAGTTCCGAGGTGCGTGAGATCAGTATTTGCCTCTGGTCGAGTTCGCTTATAATAATCAATACCAGAGTAGTATCGGTATGGCACCGTATGAGGCTTTATATGGGCGACCGTGCAGATCCCCTCTTTACTGGGATGAAGAGGGTATGAGGATGTTAGAGAGTCCCGAGCTAATCCAGGACACTGTGGATAAGGTACAGCTGATTCGGAGTTGCATTAAGGCGGCTCAGGACAGGCAGAAGAGTTATGTAGATCAGCATCGGAGAGAGACGAAGTATGCTGTGGGTGATAGAGTGTTCCTCAGAGTGTCTCCGTGGAGAGGAATTCTCAGATTTGGCCGTAAAGGCAAGTTGAGTCCTCGGTATATCGGTCCATATGAGATTACTGAGCAGATTAGACCGTTGGCTTACAGATTAGCTTTGCCGAGTGAGATGTCCCAGTTGCACGATGTGTTTCATGTGAGTATGCTTCGGAGATACCGATCAGACTCGACTCATGTGATTCCGGCTCAGGAGATTGAGATAGCCAGTGATCTGAGTTATGTGGAGGAGCCGGTGCAGATTATTGGATCGAGGGTCAAACAGTTGCGGAGCAGGGTGATTCCATTGGTGAAAGACCTTTGGAAGAACCATTCATCAGAGGAGGCAACTTGGGAGACTGAGGAGCACATAAGGAAGCAGTATCCTCACTTGTTCGATCAGTCAGGTAAGAAAATTTCGGGACAAAATTTTTGTTAGGAGGGGAGAATTGTAACATCCCGTCACCGATGGGATTGGTACAGTTCACCTCATATGTATTATGTATACGTATTCTGTATGTGCATTTGTAGCCTCCACGTCATTGATAAATGTTCAGTGTTGCATCAGCATATGTATGTACATGCATGTATGACAGAATTCCGACTCGTTTGTGACATTGGAGACTTTGTGATTAAGGTTAAGTTTGCTTTGATTTGTGAATTGGAAAATTTATGATTTAAGGTAAATTGTGTTTTGATTAGTGAATTTGATATTTTAGAGCTGGGATTTATGAGATTGGAGAGTTTGTTATTTTAAGGTTAATCGTACTTTGATTTGTGCATTAAGGTGATAAAACTGAATATGGAGATTGAGAATTTGAGATTTGAGTATATAATTAGAGGTTTACTATTTTTGTGGAATTATAGGAATTTTTCTGGAATTTTCGAAGTATTAGGCGGGAATAGGAAAAATGGTTCATTCTGATTAATTATGATTCTGGTTCCGAATTTGATTGACAATTGATATGAAATAATTTGAAATATGATTTGAGGAATTAGGGTATGAACCATTGGAATTCGGGAGAAATTAGAATTTGAAATTGGATAGAGGTTGTTCGAATTGGACTTGTGGCAATAAATTGCCAAACAAGCCTTATCAAGTCTTAGTATTTAAACCTATGCCTTTGAAATCTATGATCCACGATATTTGCTTGTTTTGAGAGAAAAGCTTGAAGATTTCTTCTTCCTCCATCGTGATTTCCTCTCTCGAGTGTTCTCTTCTTGCTAGTTCTTCCTCCTTCATCCTTGAATCTATCATTTAGTGTGGCATTAGAGAGGATGAAGATGAGTTTTGGTTTGGGAGTTGCCGTGGGTGTCGTATAGCTTGAGATTTGGATTTTCTTGGTGATTTGGAAAAGTTTAAAGATTAATCAAGTAAGTTGTAACTTATTTATGTGTTTAATCTTTTGATTGAAGTATGAAATTAAGTGATTAATTGTGTAAGAGTTAGAAAGTTTCGGATGATATAGGTTTTAGGGTAAAAATATGATTTTGATTTGGGTATTTGTTGAATAATGGTTATTTGGTGGGTTTAAGGTTAGGGATGAGTAATGTTAAGTGTAGAATAATGTTTTGAAGTGTTTAAAGGGTTTAGGATGGATTTGTATCGTAAAATGGGAAATTCAGGCGAATCTACGATCGCATGCCTTGGCCAAGACGAAGAACACGCCTCGGCGAGCGAGGAGACGCAAGCACGCCGCGACGAGCGCGGATGGCGTGCCGCGGCGAGCGTGGACGGCCCGCGTCGCGACATACGCGATGCGTGCGCCGCGTCGAAGCAGCGTGTTTCACCACGGCGAAACGAGGCATGTCGTGGCGAAGAGAGGGAGCTCGCCGCGGCGAGGGAGCAGACGCCGCGACGAGGAATGCTTAATTGGGAAAATTGGATTTCTAGGTTTTTGAAATTGGAGATTTCTAATAAATGGGGATTAGGAATTTGATGATGCAATTAGATATGAATGGATTTCAATTTAGAGATTTTGAATTCGGGATTTAGAATATGAGATTGGGAAATTCGGATCTGTGTCGGAAATGTCATAACATGTATAGTACGTACATTATTTGAAATATTTGCATATTTGATTATGGAAATTGGTCAATTTAGTAATATTCGAATGTTCTGATTTTGATAGAGGCTCAAGTGGAGCGTCGTTCCTCTGACGTAGCTGAGACTTCCCGGTAGTAGCTCAGAAATTTAGAGGTAAGTAACCTAGTTGGTTTCTCAATCTCTGATGTGTTATATGCTTTGTGTGTAACTATCTGTGATTCTGAGTAAATGATTCGTATGAAATATGTTTTTGAGAATTGTGATCGCATGCTAGTTATGAATAGAAATCGATGGCGGCATTGTGGACCGAGCACATTACGATCGATTGGAGCTATAAGCTCGTCTATTGTGATAAGTGAAAAGGATTTGTGCATGCGAGGGCTCTCCTATCCCTAGTGCGGCGTGGGCGTAGTGTATACCCGAGGGCTCTCTACTCCAAACGTGATTTCGAGTGATGTGTAATGTGCCCGAAATGGGATAATTCGATGCCCGATCCTGGCGCTAAAATGAAATGGAAATCATTATGCATTCGATCTACGATTGTCTTTGTGAGTCCGTGATTGTGTTGTGAGTTTGAAATAGGATTAAATGAAAATGTGTGATTATGGTTTTATGAACTTCTGAATTATGATTCTAAATATGATATGTGTTGCTTTGTACGCAATTCTGCGTAATGTATGAATTGAGTGAACCATCGATGATGGTTACTCATTGAGTTTCGCAAACTCACCCAAAGTGCGACTATTTTTCAGGACAGCGGTAGTGTGACTCCTAGCTCCAGGTTTTGAGACTTTTCCTGCTGTGTGTGTGCCAGCGAGAGGAGCATGGCCCACAGGTCGGTCAGTTGGGGATTCTTTGGGATATTTTGAGGATGACCTAGATAAGAGTTATTACTGTCTATTTTGGACTTGTTCAGTTGTAAAAAAAATATGAAAATGACTGGATGTTGTACTTAGGGTTTTATGAATTGAAATGAAGGCTACCTTTTGGTTTTAAAATTTAGTGAATATGATCATACTGCTTTATTATTATTGATGCCATGAGGTTATATTAGAAGCGATCGTATCGTATCGTAGTGCACCCTCATCGTAGGGTATGTATCGGTATGACCTACGGGCGTCCCGGTGTATACTCTACGGTAAGGGGGCGCTACAGAATCTCATTTTGTGGTCTTCATGAGAGTTGTAGGTCTAGATGTTTTATTTCTAATGGTCAAAAACTGAAATCAATCCGACATCTAGAATAAAAGTTATGGTAATCGCGCCAAAAGAGTTTCAATTTGTTTTTGAGTGTGAACATATTCTATTCTTTTGGGCATAACTCCCACATCCGACCTCCAATTGAGGTGATTCTTAGACCAATAGGTTCCTAAGACATATTTCTTCCCTTCCATAAAAATTTGTATCATTTGGAGTTGAATTGGGGAAGTGTGCATTAAAGTGAATGATAGGTCGGTTAGGAGAGCATGTTTAAAGTATGAGCTCTTTTAGGCTTTTTAAACATATCTTGAGTTATATAACTCCGTTTGAGGTGATTGTTGTTTAAAAACAAACTCGAGGCTAAAAGCTACAATTTGTATGAATAAGTCAGCTTATGATTTTGATGGTTAAATAGTGTCCGCTCATCACGATTGTGGAGTGACGGCTAACGACCCTGTAAGGTAATAAGCACAAGGCTTCAGGACTCATGGAGTTGGGCTCTGGAAACGGATCCAACAGAAATGGTATCAGAGAAAGAGTAATGATATTTTAAGTTTAAGTAGTCGGGTTTGGGACCCAACACTGCTAGTGGAATGAGCGAGGTATTGTTAGCTAAAAAGCTATGGATGATTTGTTATGATAAGGAGAGTCTATGGGTGAAATGGGTGCACATGTTTTATGTTAAACAAGCAATCATTTGGTCTATAGCTCAAAAGAGTACTCAATCCCATATTTTTCAACAAATATTAGGTACCAGATCTTTTATGCATTCTAATATCACGCATTACATTGAGATGGAAAAGGTACAATATTTTGGTTTAACAATTGGCATGCTCTTGGACCGTTATACAAAACTTACATGGTTAACTCATGTCAACACCAAAATGCAGTTATTTGTTTGCAATGATAGCTGGCATTGGCCTTTTCATGCAAGGAGAGGAATAAGACCAATAATTGATTGTATGCTAGATTATTCTCCTGATACGAGACGTGAAGATGAAGTTAGATGGAAGTTACATAACTCTCATAAGTTTATTGCTTAGTCTTGTAAACAGATGTTGCTTGGTCCACTGATTACTTTCCCTTTTCACAAGTTGATATGGAGTGTTGAAATAGCTCAGTCACACTCATTCATACTTTGGTTAGCAGCTTGACTCAAGCTAAATACCAGAGATAGGATAAATTTTCAAATCTCATATAAGTTCTACCCTTTATGTACCAGTGAGGAAGAATCTATTAGCCACATATTCTTCAAATGTTGCCACACATGACCACTATGGAGAGAATTTTTTAATTTATTTAAGCTACAAGATATGAACCTCTGTTGGGAAGACTATCTGCATTGGATCAATGGGCTAAGGTGGAAAAGTAAGGAGGATTTAAAGGTATTCAAGGTTGGTTTTGCTATGCTTATACATTTCATATGGATGATGAGAAACACTAAGATTTTTAGGAAGCTTGAGTGTTGTAGTAAATACACTTGGATGGAGTTGTATCTCAAGCTAAAGATGACCATTTTGACAAAGTTTCATCAGCATCTTATCTTAACAAGAATTAAGCGGTTAATGAGAATATAGACAATGCATGTAGTGGGTATTGTAGATAGCCAAATTGTACACGCTCCAATTGTTGGAAATGATAATCACTTCCTTTTGTAATTTCCACCTTTTGTGAATGAATATACTACTTATTTTTTATTAAAAAATATCATCAACAATCCAAGATCCATCATCATACAATCCATCATCATCAAACACATTAATTGAACAAAAATAAAGATGGAAAGGAGAAAGAACATAGATCGGATAACCTGAGAAGGCAGCAGTATTGGAAGACCTGCTTCCTCTCTCTTGTTCTTCTTCTTCTCTCTCTTCTTCTCTCTCTTCTTCTTCTCTCCCTTGAAGCTTTCCCAAAATGGCAGAAGTAGAGACTCCTTTTCTTGTCTCTTCCTTTTCTTTTTATAGTCTTTTTTGTTTAGGGTAAGATTAGGGCTTTTCTCGCACTCTACAGGTTCAAAATGTCCCCAAAACATGAAGTTATAAAGGTCGAAGCGTGATGTCTATTGCGCAAGTCACGATTGTGGCACCTTGTTTCCCTTTCTGTCATGATCGTGGCCAACATGCCATGATCATGGCTCCTTGCGTCTACTTTTATCACGATCATGGCTTAGGCCTAGGTTTGAATCCAGGTCTTCTTTGTTCTTTTATATTTGCCTTGAAATACTAGCAAACATGGCACAACACCTCAAAAACATAAAATTAAAGCTAAAAATGTGCTCTAACCTACAAAACACAAATACTTAACTAACTAACATAATTCTAACTTAAATACATACCAATCGATTAAATTTAATCACTAAACACATCCTAAACTACCCACAAAATATGATGCAATCTACGACTATCACTCTCGAACTTAAGATTAGGATATTTGATAATTTTTTATTGTGAAAGACAAGAATAACTACAAAAGGTTGTGTGAGTAGAAAATTTACCCTTGTATCGATATTCATACATAGAGTTTAAAGGACCTGAAATTAATGGAGAATTTGATATGTTAGTTAAAAGAATGGAATAGTTAAAAATTTTCCCGCTTTTATTGAACTCACTTATGAATTTTGTAATACTTTTTAGTTCAATAATGATCAGGAGCTTAACTTGTTCACAAAGGGAATTGCTGAATTTAGGATGATAGGGAGGGAAGTTTCTTTTTTAATTACTAAGTTTAACATTTCCATAGGATTTGTAAAGAAAAGTGATGCCAAAAAAGAGTCATTCATGAGTTCAAAATGTGATTACAGTTATAATTTTAAACTTGTTGATTTGTAGTGTGAATGGTTTGTAGATTCTACTTCATATAACCTTAGCACTTTAAAAAGTTCTTACCTTAAGAAGCATATGCTTAAATATTTGCGACATTTTTTTATAATTTTTCAGGTAGAAGGGATAATGTAGGAACTTTCACTAAGGTAGAGTTTTATTATTTATGGTGTAAGCAACAAAATATTTCAATGAACTTAGGTTATCGATTACTCACACAATTTCAATATATGGTATAAAAGAAAATAATCAGTTGATATTAGACTTTTATTTCATATAACTTTTAATTAATTTAAGTTTGCTTAATATATCTAACACGATATATATATATATATATATATATATATATATATATATATATATATATATATATATATATATATATGGAACTCCTAGAGTTATATTGTTTAGGTAGAGTAGGTATCATCACACAACAACCTGATGATAATTTCAACTTTATTCCACCCTATATATATATATATATATGGAACTCCTAGAGTTATATTGTTTAGGTAGAGTAGGTATCATCACACAACAACCTGATGATAATTTCAACTTTATTCCACCCAGCCCAACTACTCTACCTTTCTCTTGGACTATCTAACAATATAGGGTAGCAAATGCACATGCACTAAAGTAACCAACATTTGACAGACATTCCATCTTCTTCCTCTACTCTTTTATCCCTTAGAATTCCAGTATGCGTGAACAAAATTAAACAAAAACTTATTTGTATAGAACATAGATTGATAGCCTTTTTATGAACAAAGGCTTATGCCTCCTAATTCCCTATCTCTATGAGAGCTCACTTTGTCTCTCTTTCTCTCCCCCATATTCAGGGAATTCCTTACACTTATCTTTCCTTTTATACTTATATATAACATTGTGGATAGTATTTGGTTTAAGTGTGGGGGAGAGATAGCCAGTGATCTGAGTTATGTGGAGGAGCCGGTGCGGATTATGGGATCGCGGGTCAAGCAGTTGCGGAGCAGGGTGATTCCATTGGTGAAAGTCCCTTGGAAGAACCACTCATCAGAGGAGGCAACTTGGGAGACTGAGTAACAGATGAGGAGGCAGTATCCTCACTTGTTCGATCAGTCAGGTAAGAAAATTTCGGGACGAAATTTTTGTTAGGAGGGGAGAATTGTAACATCCCGTCACCAATGGGATGGGTACAGTTCCTCTCATACGTATTTTGTATACGTATTCTGTATATGTTCATAGCCTCTGCATTCTGATAAATGTTTAGCATTTCATAAGCATAGGTATGTACATGCATGTATGACGGAATTCCGACTTGCTTGTGACATTGGAGACTTTGTGATTAAAGATTAGTGTGCTTTGATTTGTGAATTGGAGAATTTGTGATTTAAAGTAAATTGTGTTTTGATTAGTGAATTTGATATTTTAGAGTTTTGATTTATGAAATTGGAGAGTCAAATTGAATTTAGGAATTGAGAATTGAAATTTGGAGTATGTGATTAGATGTTTTCTAATTTTGAGGGTTTATAGGATTTTTTCTGGAATTTTCGGAGTATTAGGCCCGAACCGGATAAATGGATTAGTGACTGATTGATTGTGATTTCGGTTCCGAATTTGATTGACAATTGATATGAGTTAATTTAAATTATGATTTAAGGAATTAGGGTATGAACCATTAGAATTCGGGAGAAATTAGAATTAGAAATTTAATAGAGGTTGTTCGAATTGGACTTGTGGCAATTAATTGCCAAATAAGCCTTAGTGAGCCTTAGTATTTAAACCCTTCCTCTTTGAAAATATGATCCACGATGCTTTCTTCTTCCCTTGAGAAAATTGCTTTGTTCTCCTTCTTCCTTGCGTGGATTTCATCTTGGAGTTGTTTCTTGCTTTCGTCTTGCAAGTTAATCCTTCCTCACCCTTGATTAATCATCCCTTTGGCTTGGAGTTGGAAGAGAATGGTTTTGGGTGGATTTGGAGGAAACCGTGGATGTGCATGAGAGTGGGAGTTTGAGTTTTCTTGGTGTTCTCCAAGGGTTTAAGCCTGAATCAAGTAAGTTATTGCTTATTCATGTTTTCTATAGTTTGATTTAAGTATGAAATTTAGTTATTAATTGTTTAAGAGTTAGAGTTTTGATGATATAGGTTTTAGGGTAAAATGTGATTTTGATTTGGGTGTTTTATGAATACTGGTTATTTGATGGATTGAAGGTTAGAAATAAGTTGTATTGAGTGTATAATATTGTTTTGGAGTGATTGGAATGAATTTGGATGAATTATATCAGAAGAATCTGGGAAAATTTCTGGGTTTTCTGGCGAATCTGCGACCGCACGTCGCGGCGTGCGAAGAACACGCCGCGACAAGCGAAGAGACGCAGGCACGCCGCGACGAGCGCGGGAGCACGCCGTGGCGAGGAATTTCGACCCATCGTCATGACGTCTTGAACGCCAGACGCCTGCGGGCGAAAAAGGATTGTTCACGCATGAGGCGAGCGGACGCCATGGCGTGAAAAGCAGGGCTCGCCACGGCGAGGGAATGGATGCCGCGGCGAGGGAGATTGTCTTCCGACTTTGTAAATTGGAGAATTCTAATAATTGGGTATTAGGAATTTGATGATGTAATTAGATATGAATGGATTTCAATTTAGAGATTTTGAATTCGGGATTTAGAGTATGAGATTGGGAAATTCGGATCTGTGTCGGAAATGTCATAACGTGCATAGTACGTACATTATTTGATATATTTGCATATTTGATTATGGAAATTGGTCAATTTAGTAATATTTGAATGTTCTGATTCTTATAGAGGCTCAAGTGGAGCGTCGTTCCTCTGACGCAGCAGAGACTTCCCGGCAGTAGCTCGGAAGTTTAGAGGTGAGTAACCTAGTTAGTTTCTCAATCTCTGATGTGCTATGTGCTGTGTATGTGAACTATCTGTGATCCTGATTAAGTGATTCGCATGTGATATGTTATCGAGAATTGTGAACGCATGCTAGGCATGAATAGAAATCAGTAACTGACAGTTGTGATTGGAGCACATTCTGATCTGATTGGAGCTATAAGCTCGCAAATTGTGATAAGTGAGACGAGATTAGTGCATACCCAGAGGACTCTCCTATCCCTAGTGCGCGTGGACAGTAGTGCATACCCAGAGGGCTATCCTACCCCCGAAAAAGCGATTTCTGTGTGATGAGCCCATAAATGGGATAACTCTGACGCCCAGTCACAACGCTAAAAATGAACTGGAAATCATTACGCATTTTATCTGTGATTGTGCTGTGAATTTGATATGGGATTAATTGCAAATGTGTGATTATGATTCTAATATGCTATGTGTTGCTTTGTACGCGATTCTGCGTAATGCATGAATTGGGTAAACTATCGATGATGGTTACTCATTGAGTTTCGCAAACTCACCCAAATTGCGACTATTTTTCAGGGCAGTGGTAGTGTGACTTCTAACTCCGAATTTTGAGACTTTTCCTGCTGTGTGTGTGCCGGCGAGAGGAGCATGGCTCACAGGTCGGTCAGCTGGGGATCCTTTGGGATATTTTGGGGATGACCTAGATAGGAGTTAGTACTGTCTATTTTTGTGGTCTGTACAGTTGTAAATATGATCGGATGTTGTATTTAGGGTTTTATGAAATGAAATGAAGGTTACCTTTTTGTCTTAAAAATTTAGTGAATGTGATCTTACCGCTTTATTATATTGATGCCATGAGGTTTATTAGAAGTGATTGTATCGTAGTGCACCCTCATCGTAGGGTATGTATCGGTATGACCTACGGGCGTCTCGGTGTATACTCTACGGTAAGGGGGCGCTACATTTACTTATCTTTTGTATTTAGGTATTCTTTAGTATACTTAGAGCTAAATTGAATCAAAAAGCCATAAATTGATGTGCAACTAGAGAAATAAGAATGAACTAACACCAATGTTCTTAACGACTAGGCGTGGACATATTTAGTAGTAGCTACATATTCATAGTTAAACAGTTGTAGAGTTTTTAAGATTTCTAAATTCTATTTTAACCAGATTTGGAGAGTAGTATCTGGGTTAATTAACTTTTAGATCAAATTATTAAAATAAGAGATAAAATCAACAAGAAAGTGTGACAATTCAACTACATATTTGGCTTTAGGGTAGGAGGAAAAGGGCAACCTCTCATTTGTTTTTCTAGCTTCATCACTAGTTTTATGTTCTTTTCTTTAATATACACCAATGGAAAACTATGACTTTTAGTAGTCAAGTTTAATTTTCTCAGTTGAAGGGAATTAAAGCCCTTGGAACTTTGTAGATTATGAGATGTATGGCTCTTAATGCCAATTTGTTTTGTTTATTCGGATAATGAACTGTTCTTCTACGCTTACATATTACAATTGTTTTGGTTGATTTCCAATGTGCTTGATTAGCTTATTAATTAAAATAATAGTTTACTACATTAAATATTGAATATGTACATATTCAGTTCCTTTAATAGTTGTGGCAAATAGCGGGTCACAATTTGATGCGTCAAGAATTATCAACTCTTAAGAAGAACGCCTAACTAGATTAAACACAACTATAGATATTGTATTATTTATATTCATTGGTCTTTCTTTTTTAACTTGTTGTTTAATTAAAATTTAGACCGTATATGAGGTTGTTAAATGATAAGAGATAATTAGGTTATGTGCTTTTAATTACTAATCATATGGAATGACAAGCATCAGGTATCATAATGAATATTTGAATAATAAAATAATTTTCTTTTTATTAATGATCAACCATAGTTCTAATGGTGGATGTTATTATAGACTGAGATTAGTTTCTCTAATAATTCACTTTTACTATTTTGTAAATTTAATTGCTAATTTTGTTATAAATTTTATTTTATCACAAATCACCTGTTTCATTAGTTAGCTCATTATTTAACAATTAACATATTATAATTCCTGGTGGGAATACTCTCTACTCTCTTATATTACGCTTATTTTTTTACAAAGTTTAAAATTTAATTTGAGTGCAGACAATAATATTATCAATTCCTAAAATATTTAATGTGTTATATTTAATATTTTCAAAATTAACCTCGAGTGAGAGAAAGTTAATGACCAGGAAAGCAAAATTTTGGTGTTTAAGTTGATGTTGACATACTCTTCAAAAACTAAACAAAAAGAACTAATTATAAATTAATGATATCAGTATAAGCACTCTAAAAAAATAATTCAAAGTGTCAAAAAGAATATTGACATGTATTTGTGTAGACAATATACTGTTACCATTTGGCATCCATGTGCCTCACACGTAAGTTAAGTTGAAGTCTTAGATGACATCTTTGTCAAACTCCATAGTCCTTACTCTTATTTGTACCCGGATCCAAGTCTTTAGGCACCGATTTTACCAAAATTTCATACCCAAATAATAAATTCCAATTTGTTAAAATGCCAATTTTTATTAGCAAAGTTATTACTTAAGGTCCGTTTGGTTGAGCTTTTATCAAGAGAAACTTTTGTCGAGAAACTTTTACGAAAAGAGTTTTTTAAAAGCAGGTTATTTGTTTGTTGTCAATTAAAAAATAGTTTTTAAAAGAACTTTATACAGTAGACTGTTTGGTAATATAAAATTAAAAAATAATTTTATTAATTTTAGCTATATTTTATTTTATAATAAAATTATTTATTCTAAATAATATTTAAAATATACTAACAAATTGTTCATCAACGCAGACAGTATGCTAAATAATATTTAAAATACATATAATATTTAAAATAATTTTATAAATATTTAAATAAAATTGTTCATCAACGCAGACGTCTACGTTGATGAACAACGTAGACGATACCGTCTGCGTTGAAACAACGCAGACATGGTCTGCGTTGCTCATCAACGCAGACGTCTGCATTAATGAACAACGCAGACGATACCGTCTGCGTTGAAACAACGCAGATGTGGTCTGCGTTGCTCATCAACGCAGACGGTATACCGTCTACCGTCTGCGTTGATGAGCAACACAAACCAGATTGAAATGTTTTTATTTACGTAAGTGACGGAAACTTACGAAAAACTAGCTTCCCAGAAAAGCTGTATTTTAACTTTTTTAAAAGTTATTTCTACTTCAAAAGTGATTTTGAAATTTGCAGCCAAACACTCATCTTTTTTCGAAAATAATTTTTGCGGTAGAAAAAAATACTTTTGGAGTCTCCAAAAGTTGAACTAAACAGACACTTAATTTGCATCGAAGTAGTCAACATCCATGCACAATAGTTTGATACATTGAAAGTTTTGATTACAAAATTGGATAGTAAATATTGTTAAAGTAATTCATTTATAAGCTTCACCTATTAGTTTAAGATCTTTGAATAATTAGTTTCACCATCTTACCTTATGGTAATAAAATATGTTATCATTATTATTAAATTTATTAAAATGAGGCATATGATAATACACATAAAATATATTTTATTATAAGTAAGAAGGTACATTTAACTATTTAAAATTCAGCTAAAAATAATTGTTTGTCTTTTATTGTTTTATATTTTATATTTTCATTTTATTTACAATAGTTTAGAAATTTAAATCAAACTAATAAATACTCAAATTCTAATTTAAAAAATATAATTAAAAATTAGTTATGAATTAACTAATAATTATGTCTAATGTGGGATATCACAACCTTCCTTTTACGTATGTAAAATCAATTTATTAATATATTTCTTATATTAGAAGCCCTTCTGATATAAGATTAGATTATTCTTATACCCTTCGTGTAATAACTAATTAGTCACACATTGCTCATATTTTTATCATTAATATCACTTTTCTTCTTTATCGATTCCAAGTGTTATAGGTTCATTGAAATTGGTTGTCCACTCAACATGATATTAGTAGAAATTTGTTATGATATTATTAGTAACAATGTAAATTAAATTGATTCGAATATAACTCTAATTTAAAATGAAGAGATTTGCGACTTGTTGTCTAATCAAGTAATGGCTCTTTCGAATACTCATCACGTCACCATCGTTTAGACTTAAACTTGCACTCCGTAATTTGTTAGATGAATTTAAGGTTTTTCAAAAAGAAAAATTATAGTAATTTATAAGTAATGAAAGTTATACAAAGTAGAAAATGTGGAGGGGTTTATCCTCTTACAATCCTTACAAAGTCATGTAAGGAGTAGAGACAAAATAAGAGTCAAGGAAATAGTACATCAAACATGAATTTTTTTAGATGTTTAGAGAAGATAATGTATTAACAGTGCAATGCTGGTATAGGTTCTTCACAATCAGCAACTCACAAATTATTTGATAATGTCTTAATGAATAGCCTCCAATGTTGAACTTTGGCTTGCACAACACCTGAAGTTTCTTTCTCTCCATAGTATACAAACAGAGTCCCAACATAAGAATGAAGATGAGTTGGTCATGTTTCGAATGAGTTGACTGTGCAGATAATTGTTGCATAATATTAGTGAGGGAATGCCCCTGATCAGACCATAGAATTTTTCTCTTAATATTCTGCCATATGTTGTTGTTGAAGGAACAAGTAAAGAAAAGATGATCCCTTGTTGCCACATGAATCCGACACTTGGGATAGTTTTTGTTAATTTGCAAATAAGGCAGTCGGACTGAAGTTTTAAGCTTGTTCTGAATTGCAAGCCAAAGAATAAAAGAGATTTGAGGAGTTCATGCTTTGCTCCAAATGATTCTATGCCAATCAACTTTGAGATGTCTTCTTCTTAAGAGATCCTTGGTAGTTTCGTTGATTAGTGTGTGAATTAGATAGCCTTTCTAGTAAAAGATGTCAGGAGAGTTTGGATTTGGGAGATATGTGGGTTGTATATGTCTCAGTCGATGTGGGATTTGCTAAGAGTTTTCATGAATGGCTGAGCTTAGCCTAGTATAGAGTGAAGAAGCAAATGAGTTCCTTGTTATGTATAGAGATGGCAAGAGTGGTCCATGCCCCAACCAATTTTCATACCATAGTGAGATTAGTCTACCATTCTTAACTCTACTTGTGACATCAACTTGTGCCATGTCTCTCAAAGTGAGTAATTGATTTAAAAAGTGTGAATGATAGGTGTTTTTGCTTATTTTCCATATGCATCTACCATGCAGGGAATATGAGTGAAGCCATCTGATCTATAATGAATATTTATTAAGCAAGATCCATCAAATTCTTTTGATAATGAAATTCTAGTTAGTGGTCTTGATGGATGAGATGTTCACCTTCTTTCTTAGGGAGGCATATATCAATCCACTTTACCTTAGCTTTCCCTTTGGAACCATTCGGACGACTCCATAGGAAATTTTTGAGCAGTCTTTTTATGGCTTTGATGATGTTTTGGGAAAGGAAGATGTGAGAGCTCCAATATATATGTAAAGAATTGAGCACGGACTTGATAAGTTGTAACTTATGTGTATAGGATCAGAGTTTTGTTTATCTAGGAGCTAATTCTTTTTTGAATTCTTTCAATAAAAGGTAAGAATTCAAGGTAATTGACGCATTTATTGTCACAGGAAGTCCCAAGTACATTAGTGGAGGACTAATGGACTACATACCAGTAGATTGTGCAATGTATGATTTGAGATCATAGGCCCTTTTGGAGATAAGAAATTGGCTTTTATTGAGGTTGATCTGCAGCCTCGAGTAGCTTTTAAATTTATCAAGAGCCTTCATGAATGTGTTAATGGGATCCAATTGAGCTCTGCAAAACAAAATAAGATTGTCTATAAAACTAAGGTTAGTTAAATCAATCTTTTTGCATTTTGAACAGTAT
Organism: Erythroxylum novogranatense; assembly: GCA_029891385.1. Taxonomy (NCBI): domain Eukaryota; kingdom Viridiplantae; phylum Streptophyta; class Magnoliopsida; order Malpighiales; family Erythroxylaceae; genus Erythroxylum; species Erythroxylum novogranatense. Next base: position 78,606,995 of record CM057229.1, on the reverse strand, counting down.
CTGAATTTGGGATTGAGGTTCACTTTTTGTTTGATAATTGAGTTAAAGATTTCCATACAAAGGATGAAAAGGTAGAGGGATAAAGGATCCCCCTATCGAAGGACCTTGGCAGCCTTGAAGAACTTAGTTGGACTGCCATTAATAAACATAAATAATGTAGTTGAGGAAATGCGTTCCCTCAAACATTTGACAAAGATGTCTGGAAACTCGAAAGCTTGAAGCATTGTTCATAAAAGCTCCCAACTGATGCTATCAAAAGCCTTATAAAAGCCTATTTTCATTGTCTAGTTGGGAGAATAGTTAGATCTAGAGTAGCCATTGAGTAGTTCTTGAATTATAAGAACATTATCTCCATTATGTCGATCACTCATATAAGAACCTTAATTCTCACTAATCAAGGAGTTATTGCTTTTTTCAATCTGGTAGCTAAGATTTTGGAAATGATTTTGTAAAGGAATTTGGTACATGTTACTAGTCTAAAGTCTCCAAAAGTGGTAGGGTTAGAGCTTTTAGAGATCAAACAAAGGAAAGTTCTGCTTATTTTCTTAAGAAGTGCTCCTTTTGTGAACAATTCTTGGATAACCTATTTCACAAAGTTTCCAATAATGTTCCATGATTTTCGGAAAAAGTAGCTGTTGAAACCATCAAGCCCTGGGGCCTTCATGCCATCTATTTCAAATATTACTTTCTCAATTTCATTGTCAATAAAGAGTTGTATAAAAAAATCTAGAACATGAGAAGAGACTTGCTTTAAAGTGAGTGTGCTTAGAGTAGTAATGGAAGCATTTGAAAGGCTAGGTGTGCCAAAGAGGGAACTAAAGTACCTCATAGCTTCCTCTTATATATCTTGAAATTTCTGGAATGAAGAGCTGTGGATGTGATAGAGAAAATTTTATTGTGATTTTTCCTTGCTAGAATTGAGTTGAAGAAGAAGCTGATGCAATTATCACCATCTTTGAGCCAATTCACTCTAGCTCATTGTTGAAGCAAATAGTTATGGTTTTTGATAGCCTGCATGTAGTTAGAAAGAGTTATCTTCTCTGTGTCTAGTAACAGCTGGTCAATAGGCCTCAAGGCTATCTTTGATTGAATATCTTCAAGTTTTGATTTGGTAGAATGGATGGTTGATATGGTGGTGCCTTTCATAGATTTTAACAACTTAAGCTTTTATTTTATAAGCTTCAATTTATGTATACAACAGAATTGCTTGGTCCAATGGAGGTCTGCTCCCCTTTTGTAATCTTCAGTAAAACCAACATCGTGGACAAGTTAGTTGTTAAATTTAAAGGGATAATGTGTGATGTGTTTATGAAACAAGTTGTTAATTATGATAGGGGTGTGATTTGAGAATAAGGAGTCTTTGAAGTTTGCAAAGCTATTAGTAAATTTATTCAGCCAGGTATCATTGACAAGTGCACAATTAAGCTTTTTTCAAATATTCTATGCTAAAGTTTGCTTATTGGAATAAGTGAAGGAGTGTCCCATGAATTGTAAATCAGTCACTCTTATATCTTGAACACAATCTTTGAAATCATCTGAATGGTTCTTTAAATTGCAATGGCCTTAAGCTTCTATAGTGTAGAGGATTGAGTTGAAGTCACCGCATATCATCCATGTTTTGTCAATGTTGCTGCCAATTGTTTAGAGATTATTCCATAAACACCTTCTCTAAAAACCATAGTTGGTCACATTAATGAAAGATATATTTATATCGACATTTTCCTACAGAAAGAGCAAATTTAGATGTATTGTTTGCTCATTGGAGTCCAACAGATTGACTTTTTTCTCATCATTTTTATAAGAAATGATAATTCTTCCAAAAGCAAGATGGCAGTAGTTTGAGATTATATTTCAATAGGGGCCCAAGATATGCAATTTGATCAGGTTTTCTAACTGTATTTTGGTTTCATGTAATGTTACTAGTAGTGGGTTTTCAGTAAATACAAAGTCCCTTAAAGCCAAAAGCTTTGAGGGGCAGTTTATTCCTCGCACATTCTATGTGATGATTGACATATTAAGTGGATTGATTTGTGGAGCATTTTCTTTGCCCTTTTTTTAATCGTCTTCGGTTCACTATTTGGAATTTATCACTGTGGCCTATTTCCTTAATGCAGAATTCCTCAACTAATTTTTTTTTATTTAGAGCTTCAATAAGTGTAGAGTGTGTTATTGTATCAGTTGAATTTCCATATTCGGAGCTGTGGCATTTTGTATTAACCTCAGGTGAAATAACATATGCAATTAGTTCAAGCCTGAGATCACTTCCCTGGCGTTCACCACAGTTAATCAAAGAGTCTCCATTGCAAACATTTACAATACTTTCTAGGATTTGGACACTCTCTTATAAGAATATTGTTGAGCTGCCTTCCTTTGGTTTTTCCATTCCCTAGACTGAAACAATTTCAAACTTAGGTCCTTGCATTATATAAGTTTCCATCTTCTCTCATATTTCATCATTTTCTGTCGGAACAGTGTGATTGTTTTCAATCACTTCCAATTGCTACTCAGGCTCATCTAGTCTCATCAACTCTTGGTAATTTCCAGCTTTGAAATTTTCCTTGTGGTTCTCCAAACTTTCCCTTATGACTTGGAAGGTGGTTTCCAATGATAAGATTTGGCAATAGGTATTTCATTCAGGAGCTCCTTGGATAGTTCAATACTAACACAAATTCGAGCATAACCTATTCTCCTTTTCTTTGTCGTGTTTTTGTTCTTGCATAAAGTTTTCCTAACGTAGCTTGCTAAATAATTTAACTCTTGAGTGGTCCAATATTTAAGGGGTACTCTATGAAAGCTTATCCAAAGAGGGACACTTTGAATCTTGATGGTTTCAGACCGTAAGCTAGGCTGCCAAATTTATAAAAAGATAGGGTGGTTTCTTAGATATCATAGACCATCTTCAAGGAGTTTATCAGCTTCAGATATAGAGGAAAATGTGGAAAGGATGGGGTTATCCTCTAAAAGTAAGACATCGGTTAGACCTTTGTTTTTACATAATTTGTTGGCCTAAAGTTGCATGAGCGGAAAATCTGACATTTGATGAAAAAAGAACCCAACGATTGTGGATTCCCAACTACTAGCTCCCTCTTAGAGAGTTTCAATTTCAGGACAAACCATAAGCTTGCAATCTGGCTCCTATGGTGGATGGAAGGTAAGGGTCGAGATAAGTTGGTCTGCTACACCACTGAAGGTTCGGTGGTGAGGGGCAAGGGTGGAAAGTCAAAAGTGTTTAGGGTTAAGTTGGTGGGCATGTTGTTTAAAAGGGAAGGGAACAATTTTGTAGAAGGAAAGCCTGACAAATTAGTTAGAAAAAGGGTGAAGAATGAGAGGCAGGAAAAGTAGTTTTGATGGGAAGTACAAGAGTGCCCTTAGCTATAGGAATCAGGACAGGCTGTGAGGAAAATGGGAAAGCAATCAGTGATTAACAGGCTGTGAGCTGGGGATCAAAGAAGAAGAAAGTGATGGAAGAAGCAAGCAATCAACCAAGGCAAGACGTACATACCCTAAGCTCTATTTGGTTGAACGTAAGGTTTTTAATGGAATATAATAGAATTATTTATAATGGAATGGAATATAAATAGATGTAATATTAGAAAATTGTTATTTGGAGGGATGACAGGGCTCATAATATAATATAGTAAAATATTGTTTGGAAGAAGGGTTCATAATGTAATATAGTGAAATGTTGTTTATCATTTTATATTTAATCCTAAATCTCCCCAAATCAGAGGTAATTTATTTTTATTGTTTACAATGAAATGAGCTGTAATGTGAAACTCTTTTGTTCCATCCTATTCCATTTCATTATAAACCCTCGTCTCAAACGATAGAATAATATTACATTACATTTCATTTAATTAATAATCACCAAACTAAACATAGCCTTAGAGAGAGGTAAGAGAGTCTCTCACATCTTTAAGGTTTGAATTCAAGGTTAATGACATGCATTTTAGTTTAATAGAAGGATCATCATGGAACAGATTCTATTATATATATATATATATATATATATATATATTAAAAAATCAAATTATATAGATTTTAGTTTTCTCTAATTAAAGACGGTATAGGTGAAATATATGGATGAATCTATACATAATCTAGCTAAATTTAATAATAATACAGAGTCAATTATTTATTTATCTTATATAATTTAAATACTTGTTAACAAGATGTACAATGACTTGTAACAATGTTCTAATTTTAATAATAATAAAGAGTCAATTATTTATTTATCTTGTATAATTTAAAAACTTGTTAACAATTAATATGTAGAATGACTTGCAACAATGTTCTAATTTATAACACTTGACAAAATTTAACTTTGCGTCTTTGCTTGCATCAACTGCTCTGTTATGTGACGAAAGGGTTCCCATACTCCAGTTTTCTGAAATATATTTTTGCTGCACAATTGAAACCGAAATATCGTCTTTAAACGGGTACATAAGTTTCAGTACCAAGCGTTGACCTCAAAATAAACTTGAATCCAAGCAAGAACTCAGGAGTAAAAAGCTCCTAAGGTATGTCCATAGAGCAACGTACAGGTATGTCATTAATCATTGTACTAACTTCCTGACACGTGTGCTATACAGTCCAAATCTCTTACCAAATCTGACGGCGATGGACCGCAAATGAGTTGGAGGAAATTAAAGAGAGGACTGAAGATTACTATCTCTTTTCCTCGACAAATAACAATATTGTCGTCCCAAACTTGTTTTTGATAAAAAGCAAAGGACTGAAGATTATTATTGCTTTTCCACCACAAATATCAATATCGTAGATCCATCCAATCGTCCCAGACTTTATTTTTTATAATGTTTTTACAGCCAAAATGCATCATATGACGAGTGATGGTATTAAATTTATGAATCTCCGGCATCCTTCCTTCAAAGTTCTCTTAACTTAGTTCTTATCCGAATAATGCATCAGAATTGCTTAATCTTTACAGTGGATCTAATCAAACGGAGAGCGTCTGTCATCAATCATTGAGCTGTTGAATCTTGTATGTAGTTAAAAACAGTTTCTGCGTCTTTATCACCACGGCCACTGCAATTTACTACCACTTTTGTACCATCGGGTAAAGTAGGACACAATTTCTCCAGAAATGCAAATGCATGGGATGCCTCCAACGCTGGAAATATGCCCTCTAAGGTGCATAGCCTCACATATGCTGGAAACAATAGGAAACTTAAATCAGTTTGCACTTCAAGTTTCTATTAGTTAATTTGTTAATTTGCAGAACCTACCATCTACAGCTTCCTTGTCTGTAGCTGAATAGAACTCCGCTCTTCCTGTGTCTCTCAAAAAGCTCAGTTCTGGGCTAACTCCAGGGTACTCCAACCTGGGAATTAATTGAGAACAAGTTTAATATTAACCTGAGAAAGTTTTTGGCTGTTTTGTGTATGTTGTTGTTGTTGTTGAACTCACCCTATGCCAATAGAATGTGGTTTGACAATTTGTCCTTCATCATCTTGCAAAAGATAACTCATAGAGCCATGATACACACCCACTTCCCCTTTAGCCAGAGTTGCGGAATGTTTCCCACTATCCAAACCAAACCCTGCAGCCTCAACTCCAATCAATCGCACATCCTCATCTCCTATGAATTCATGAAACAGTCCCAATGCATTAGATCCACTCCCGATACAAGCAATCAATACATCAGGCTTCCCACCCCACTTCTCCATTGCTTGCTTCCTTGTTTCTTTGCCTATTACGGACTGAAATTCGCAGACCATGCTTGGACATGGATGAGGCCCAACTACGGTTCCAGTCAAGTAGTAGCTTGTCTCCAAGCTCCCAACCCATTGCCGGATGGCTTCGGAGCTTGCTTCTTTGAAGTTTCCTTCCACTGATTTAACCTGCATACGTACACTAGACGAAGTGAAACTTTTGGCCAGACATAGGAGAACCTGGTCAAGACTTACTTATCCAACAAATTAACCTCGACTAGTGAAGGCACGGAATATAAGCGCTACAATAAGAACAACTTACGAACCTTGGCTCCTAGTAGCCTCATTAAGAGTACATTAGAGGATTGTTTTTCCATATCTGTGGTGCCCATAAAAATAGTAGAACCTAAACCAAGCTTGGCACAGGCAGCTGCAGTAGCAACACCGTGTTGTCCAGCACCAGTAGCTGCTACAACACTAGTCAGGCCCATGCGTTTGGCAATCATCGCCTGTGCGATTGCGTTGTTCATTTTGTGTGCTCCACAGTGACTCAGATCCTCTCTCTTTATGTAAATTTCTGGTCCTTGCCCATCTTTGTTCTTGTAGTAATTTGAGAGCGCCCGAGCATAGTAGAGAGGTGTCTCCCTTCCGACATAATCTCTTAGAGCTGTCTCAAGTTCCTCCTGTGCCAGATGAATGTTTTTACGTTATTTAAATGAGCTTTTATTGCCTTAAAGATTACAGTTTTCAAGCATGCAATAAGCGAACTTTGTGGCTAAGCGGATGCCTAAGTCACATATACGACAACCATAAGATTAGACTTTGAAAGAGGATTATCTTGAGAAAGTGTTCAACAAACGAACCTGAAACTGTGGATCATTTAAAACATTGTCGAATTCGGCTTCGATCATGTTCAAACATGTCATGAGTGTCTCAGGAACAAACTTCCCTCCAAACCTTCCGTATTTTCCAGGAATTATTTCTGCACCGTTTTCAGGAATTTGTCTCTCCACCACCAGCCGTTCAGTCAGGGGGTTGGGCAGTCTAGGCTTGTTCAAAGTTTGACGATCAAAAACTAGAGTACAAACTATTTGGGATTTGTGAGCTCTTTTATGACCTCCCTTATAAGAGAAGGGAAACGAACAAGGCGATTGGCGAGATAGGAAAGTTGCCTGAATATTGCTGGCCATATCCATGCCTGAGTTAACTTAAAAGTAGATGTGTAGTTCTATGGGAGGTCCGATATCAAGGGGTGATAAGACCTGCAATGAGTGGCATGCTTATATAGGAACTGGCGATGTTAGGCGTGGTTGATGATGGGTTTGGATAGTGTTAATAAATATCTTATCCGTTAATCTTCAGCCACACTAACAGACTTGTGGATTTGACCGGTTCTTCATTTTTTTGACTGCTTATTAATTTTTATGGTCCTTACAGAATTGGAATATTTTTGACCCACAATTCACTTAGCCAACATCTCCTGGTTACTGCATCCTTCAATATGTTCAGCAGATTTCTACAACTTCGGTCTAGTAAGCTCGAACAGTTTCAGGTTGTCGACCTCGACAGGAACAGTTCATTAGCTGGAATAAACCGAACCAAAGGTGGGTGAATCTCAACACGGGCGGGATGAGCAAAATTGACCTCCACTTAGCCTCTATCAGTGGACTACTCGTGACAACACTGGTGCCTGGCTTAGAGACTTTGATCAAAATCTAGGCTGGTGTTCTTCGTTCACTGCAGAGCTATAGGATGTCTTCTCGGGCTTGCATCTAACTTGAGACCTGGGTTACCGTCGGGTGGTTTTACAACTTGACTCTTAGGTGACACTGAGCTCTTTTTCAGACTCAATCTCCCGTATTCACTCGACCAATCCACTCATCTTTAGCGTCAATGAATTGCTCCATCGTAACTAGACAGTCCTCTTCCGTCACACATACAAGAAAGGTAATAAAAATGCCGATTAATTAGCAAATTTTGCTACTCATTTTAATTTAAGGATCATTACTTTTGTAACTGTACCTCTGGGGCGCCTTTCGATCCTTTTAGAGGATATCGCTGAGATTAGCTTCCCACGACTTATTATGTAGTTGCTACTTTCCCTTCTATGCAAATAAAAAAAAACTTATTTATGGGGAACTTTTGGTAACTTCTATTTAGTCGGAGGAATAAACTTATTCTTTATTAGTAGCTCTTTTAAAAAAATATTTTTAATATTAATTATTTAAATATAATTAATTAAATATATAATTAATTACATAATAATTAGTTTATTAATTAAAATATTATAATTAATTAATTAATTATAATAAAATTGTAATTTTCAATAATTTTATATACTAATTACTGTGAATAATAATGTTAATTATTTTTTTTAACTATAATCATAATTATAATAATATTTATTCTTTTTTATTTGGGTATATTCATCATATTTTTATTACTATGTTTTTCCGTGCGAACACAAACGATTTAGCACGTTTATCTTGGACGTGAAATGCGAGGAGAAGAAAAAGGGAGAGCGATGGGTTTGTACTAGTCCATGCCGCGTCGCCTGATTGAACCTCGTAAATAAACACGATTTTCATGTTGAGCGCAAACAAAACTAAAGAGGGACACAACTTCTCTTCTGCACATAAACGTGTGGATAATAAACACGATTTTCATGGTGAGCATATGTTGACTGCTCTTAAAGAGGGACGGACCTTCTCTTCTCCGCATAAACACAGCATATGTTCAGTGCTCTTAAGGCGCAAACAAAACTTTGTCCAGTAATTGTGGGTGTTAATAAATACGATCTGAAGATTCTATATTAGATGGATTGTTGAGTAAAAGATGTAGACGTTTCTTGTCTGCTTATGTTTCTGCTTAATTCCGGACGGTAAAAACACGGGAACTTATAATAATTTGTAAACTAAACTTAGAACCTCAGCTGAAGCTATTCTTGCCCGAGAAACTTGAATAGTATCCCGTAGATAATATGGAGTCGTGTTTCATCCTTAGCCATTCAAAATCCTTCGCGAGTTTCGCACCAATGATTAGAATTATAGATGACGCGACATAAACCTGAAATAAATGAAAATTTTTTTATTTTATAATTATGAGGACACGAACAGACAATTTTTATAAATTGTATCATAAAATTTTAAAGCATGCCTTTATATGCCTTATAAAATCGAAGCCCAAATTCCAAAACATATAGGATAAAATTGTAACTTAAAAAGTTAAAGAGTTAAATTAAAATATGTTTATATTTAAATAATTTTACTTGATATTTATTATGTTTATAAAGTAAAACATTTTAGATTAATTTTAATAAATTTATTTATAGAATCAAAACTTCAAATAATTTTATTTTTGAAAACAATAAGGGCTAAACTTTAATTATACAAAATAATGTATTATTTTATAATTTTAAAAATTATCCAGAAAAACATCTAGTATTAATGTATATCAATATTATATCATATGAGTACCAAACAAATACAACTTCTAATATAAATATTGTGATGGTTTCTTTTAAATGAAACTTACTTTGTTTACCTCATTCAAAATGTTGTCATTATAGTTTTTCTTAGATTTTTTAATTTGAAATTTTAGACAATTCAAATTCTATTTTTTGCTTAAATATTTCGATTATAACTTTACACTAAATATACTTTCACACTAATTTCTTTTAGAAAATACTGTTTAGTTGACTAATGCAATGTGACATATGTACTATGTTTTTAAGCTTTAAGACATTAAATCAACCAAAAAGGAAAAAAAAAAAGACATAACTAAAACGTCCTTAGTGAAAAGTGATTGGGTGTTTGACGTGTGTAAGTTTTAATAAATGCATTCGATAATCCATAATCTCACAATTCGTTATCGTAGTACTTAAAGTATCGATTCACGAGGAGGGATAATCTAATTCTAAAATCTAAAGCCAGGACAAATTGCAGAAATTCAAAATATAACGAAACTAAAATGAGAATTCAATTCAATCAATCAAATTAAGAATCAATTATGAAAATATTAATAATTTAGCAGTTGCAACACACACCCAAGAATTAACCTAAGGGAATTGCAAAATTGAGAGAAAGGAAATTTTACCTATCCTTAATGTTAACCTAACTGATTATGAATTATCGAATTGTTAGTCTAAATAATTCTAAGGTTGATTACTCTCTCTCAAGTTATAATCATTAATTCTAAATTATAAACCCTAATCAAATTACGGAAGTTGTAATCTCTCAATTAACAACCTATCTAAACTTCTAATTAATTCTAAAGTTGTTTATTAAACTATCGGAAGCCTATGCGTGTTCTCTTTTCGCACAATTTACCGATTTAATTTAATTCTTGTTCTATTAAATCACCTAACTCTTGTTAGCCCAATTTAATTATTTTTCATTCGATTTACCCTCTCAGTTTATTTTCGAATTATGTACTTGTAGAATTAAACTACAACAAATCCAATAAATATATAAATATTCAAATTTTATTAATTCAAAGATAAAACTCCAAAGATAAATTTAGTATATCTCAACATTCAAAAATCTATTTTCAAACTATTATTCTCAATTATATACAATAATAAAATTGAAAATAAACAGAAAATACAATCTGAATAGATGATAGGAGGCAGCGAAGTCTAGAAACTCCTGATCTGAAAAGTACGCGAGCTAGCTTCTTCTCCACTTCTCTCTTCCTTCTTCTCTTTCTCAATCTCGTGATCAGTTCTCTCTAGGACTTCTCAAAATTGGCTTAGGCAAAAGCGCCTTCTGCCTTTTTGTCTTGTTCTTTAAATATCCCTTATGTTTTAAGTAGGCTTAGGATTTTTTGCAGTTTGAAAGGTCCAAAAAATCCCTTAACGTTTTTTCAGTGTCTGTGCGTTTGCCCCACGCAAGCCACGATCATGGGCCACATCCAAGCCTTCTATCACGATCGTGGCATAGGCCATTTCTTGGGCTTCTGTCACGATCATGGGCTTTATGCCACGATCGTGGCCTATTGTACCATGATCGTGGGTTGTTGTTTCGACCCAAATGTCTCCAAAACTTTTTCATTCTTTAATGTTGATTTTGAAGCACTAACAAATACATTAAAGTACCTTAAAAATATAATATTTAAGCTTAAAGGCTTATACAACCAATAGAAATACTTAAACACAAATAATTAACAAACTAACACAATTCTAACCTAAATATATACTAAATGATTGAATTAACAATTAAATATATATTAAACTAAGCCCTAAACCATAATGCAATTTACACTTATCATAAAGCATGATGTAGGCATAGATTATTTAGTATAGGCTTGACAACTAAGCCTCGAGCCTGGTCAATAGGCCAGACCAGGGTTGACTAGGCCTCAAACTTGATCTTTTAAGCCCGACGAATAATTACAAAACTAAGTCATTTTGAAATTTTTAAAAAAATATTTAAAAATTTGGCCCTGGACTAGGGCAGGGTAGCTCCAAGCTTAGACCCGACCCCGACTCATTATCATCCATAACTTAGTAAAGCCTATTACAAAACTTGAAATCCAAGATCTCACTCGTACAAAAATCATTTTGAGGCCTAACGATAACAAATCCACTTACATAATTCAAAGATATTTGGCGAATAAGATCAATTAAGATATGAATTTTTTATATGTATAAGTATAGTCCTAATCAAAATAGATAAGATTTCTATTGAATGATTGCTTATAAAAAGAAAACACCCCAATATAAGTTGCCAAAAATAATGTCATTAAACTCAATTAGAGATTTCTCTATATATTTAGCACCCGTAGCTCTCACTAAATTGAGTGTTCAAATGTCTTTTCGAGGAACACCCCTAACACTCTAAATATTTACAGTTACAAACTTAAAAACTTGAGATCTGTCTAAGAGGGCTACCCTAAATTTAGTTTACACAATTTGAGATCAAATGTAAAAGGTAATTTGGAAATCTTCTAATAGTCTCACTTAAAAAAAATCTAAAATTAGCTTAATTATTCTCATCCCAAGATAAAATAATATCTATCTATCTGCTAATTTTATTAGAAAAGTGAACACCCTTGAACCTCCCCAAGCTAATGAATAGTCTAAGGACTAAAATGCTAAAATTTAGATGTTGTAATAAGAGGTCAAATATTGTTAAAAAAAGGAAGCAAATATATAAAAGACAACAAACTTATTCCCTAAAAACTTTTAAGTTTATGAGTCTCAAGTCTATGAGAAGTCTCTTCATCTCCTTGGCATAAAAATAAAAACCTATTGGTAGATGAACCTCAAGTATAGGGAAATCTCTTTATTTCCTTTCCATAAAACAAAAACTTGTAACAAAGAGTCTCAGGTTCATAAGAGGTATTAACTCATCATCATCGGAATATCTTAACTCTATCTCTTTAGGAATGTGAAAATTCTACCTAATCTTCTTGAATTCTACACTCCTCATCTTATTTGCCTTTATCCATGCTTCAAAGTTTTTGTTAAAATCTCCAAGTAAGGAGATCGAGGCTCATATGATCTAGGCATAGTACCTTTCCAAAACTGAATTTTCTATGATTTGATAAAAACCCTAAAAGGGGCCTTAACTTAATAGGTGAGGGTGATGTGGTCTTAATAGGCCTAAAAGATTCAAGGTTGTTATTCCTGTAATTAGAGGTCACTAATCTTACAATGCTACATCTATTAAAGCTAGTAGCCTCATTCCTTAAACTAGTCCTGTTATCCATACTACTCTCCATAAATTAAAAAGACAAAAGGAAAGATACGTGGCCTTTACTTGAAAAATGTTATAAGCTTTTAAAGCACCTTAATGTTGAATCTTCTTAAGAAAGTAGGAAAACAAAGCAAGGATCTTTTCTCTCACATAAAAGTAGGCTTATCTTCTTCTTTTTTAATTAATGTGAGTTATCTTTCACATCTTGTGTCTTGTATAGAGGGATGGACAATCAAGATTAACCTAGATCAATAGTTAATATTAAGCATGTAATTCATCTCCTTACAAGTAGTGAAAGAATCTCTATATAGTGAGGAATAATTGTATTCCATAGAAAATATTCTCACAAAATCCCAAAGGTGATGATTCCTATCAAATTATCAATCTATATCAAGCAGGCCCAATTAAGAAAACCTAAGTTGGATATACGAA